>CM039610.1:24082401-24098628 GCA_022457205.1 Saccharum spontaneum | reverse complement strand
GGTATGTTCGACGCAAACCGTGCACCAATCTTGCATCAAGAGTAGCACTATCTCCAAATGGACCAAACCAAGCTTCAACTTGAGCCTCGTGACCTAGGAGTCCCATCGAGTGCGTCCAAAATGATTTCTATGCCTATGGTATGTTCGGTGCAACCCATCCACCTATCTTTGCATTGACACTAACACTATCTCCAAATTTACTAAAACGAGATTCTAGACGACCCTCATCACTTACAAGTTCCATCGGGTAGTCCAAAACTATTTATGAGCCTATGGTACATTCAGTGCAAACTGTGCACCTATGTTGCGTCAAGATTAGCACTATCTCCGAACACAATCTCAAAACAGATCGAAACGAGATTCCGCATAACCTACTTCACCTAGGATTTCCATCGGGTGCCTCCAATACTATTTTTGAGCCTATGGTATGTTCGACGCAAACCGTGCACCAATCTTGCATCAAGAGTAGCACTATCTCCAAACGGACCGAACCGAGCTTCCACTTGAGCCTCATCACCTAGGAGTCCCATCCAGTGCATCCAAAATGATTTCAATGCCTTTGGTATGTTCAGTGCAAACCGTGCACCTATCTTGCACACTTACACTATCTCCAAAGGGATCAAAACGAGATTCCATGACCCACGTCACTTACAAGTTCCATCAGGTGCGTCCAAAACGATTTCTATGCCTATGGTATGTTTAGTGCAAAACTGTGCACCTTTCTTGCACTGACACTAACACAATCTCCAAACGGACTAAAATGAAATTCCACATGACCCACATCACTTACGAGTTCCATCGAGTGCATCCAAAACTATTTATGAGCCTATGGTACTCAAACCATGCATCTATCTTGTGTCAAGATTAGCACTATCTCCAAATGCACCGAACAGAGCTCCACCAGACCCTCGTCACCTAGGAGTACCATCGAGTGCGTCTAAAATGATTAACGAGCCTATGGTACGTCTGACGCAAACCAAGCACCTATCTTGAACTGACGCTAGCACTGTCTCAAAACTGATCGAAACGAGATTCCACATGACTCACATCACCTAGGAGTTCCATCGGAGGGCCTCTAATACTATTTCTGAGCCTACGGTACGTTTGACGCGAACCGTGCACCAATCTTGCATCAAGAGTAGCACTATCTCCAAACGGACCGAACCGAGCTTCCACTTGAGCCTCATCACCTAGGAGTCCCATGGAGTACGTCCAAAACGATTTCTCTACCTATGGTATGTTCGGTGCAAACTGTGCACCTATCTTGCACTGACACTAACACTGTCTCTAAACAGACTAAAACGAGATTCCACATGACCCACATCAATTACGAGTTTCATCGGGTGCGTCCAAAAATATTTATGGGCCTATAGTACATTCAGTGCAAACCGTGCACCTATCTTGCATCAAGATTAGCATTATCCCCTAACACTGTCTTAAACACAGATCGAAACGAGATTCCACATGACCCACATCACCTAGAACTTCCATTGAGTGCCCCCAATACTATTTCCGAGCCTACGATAAGTTTGACGCCAACCGTGCACCAATCTTGCATCAAGAGTAGCACTATCTCCAAACGGACCTAACCGAGCTTCCACTTGAGCCTTGTCACCTAGGAGTCCCATCGAGTGCGTCCAAAACGATTTCTATGCCTATGGTATGTTCGGTGCAAACTGTACACCTATCTTGCACTAACACTAACACTGTCTTTAAATGGACTAAAATGAGATTCCACATGACCCACGTCACTTACGAGTTCCATCCGGTGGATCCAAAACTATTTATAAGCCTATGATATGTTCAGTGCAAACCATGCACCTATCTTGTGTCAAGATTAGCACTATCTCCAAACGGACCTAATAGAGGTCCACCTGACCCTCGTCACCTAGGAGTAACATCGAGTGTGTCTAAACCGATTTATGAGCCTATGGTACGTTTGAGACAAACCGAGCACCTATCTTGCACCGAGGCTAACACTGTCTCAAAATAGATCGAAACGAGATTCCACATGACCCACATCACCTAGGAGTTCCATTTGGTTCCTCCAATAGTATTATCGAACCTACGGTATGTTTGACGCAAACCGTGCACCAATCTTGAATCAAGAGTAGCACTATCTCCGGACGGACCGAACCAAGCTTCCACTTGAACCTCATCACCTAGGAGTCCCATCGAGTGCGTCCAAAATGATTTCTATGCCTATGGTATGTTCGGTGCAAACCGCAAACCTATTTTGCACTAACACTAACAATGTCTTCAAACAGACTAAAATGAAAGTCCACACGACCCACATCACTTACGAGTTCCATCGAGTGCGTCCAAAACTATATATGAGCCTATGGTGTGTTTAGGTCAAACCATGCACCTATCTTGTGTCAAGATTAGCGCTATCTCCAAATGCACCAAACAGAGCTCCACTAGACCCTCGTCAATTAGGAGTACCATCAGGTACGTCTAAAATGATTTATGAGCCTATGGTATGTTTGACGCAAATCAAGCATCTATCTTGCACCGACGCTAGCACTGTCCAAAATTTGATCAAAACGAGATTCCACATGACTCATGTCACCTAGGAGTTCCATCGGGGGCCTCCAATACTATTTCTGAGCCTATGGTACGTTCGACGCAAACCGTGCTCCAATCTTGCATCAAGACTAGCAGTATCGCCAAACGAAATGAACCGAGCTTCCACTTGAGCCTCGTCACCAAGGTGTCCCATCGAGTTCGTCCAAAATGATTTCTATGCCTCTAGTATGTTCATTGCAAACCGTGCACCTATCTTGCACTGATACTTACATTGTCTTCAAATGGACTAAAATGAGATTCCACACGACCCATGTCACTTACGAGTTCCATCAGGTGCGTCCAAAACAATTTATGAGCCTATGGTACGTTCAGTGCAGACCGAGCACCTATCTTGCACCGACATTGACACTATCTTAAACATAGATCAAAACGAGATTCCACATGACCCACGTCACCTAGGAGTTCCATTGGGTGCCTCCAATACTATTTCTGAGCCTACGATACGTTCGACGCAAACCATGCACCAATCTTGCATCAAGAGTAGCACTATCTCCAAACGGACCGAACTGAGCTGCCACTTGAACCTCGTCACCTAAGAGTCCCATCGAGTGTATCCAAAATGATTTCTATGCCTATGGTATGTTCGGTGCAAATCGTGCACCTATCTTGTACTGACACAAACACTGTCTCCAAATGGATTAAAACGAGATTTCACACGACCCACATCATTTAGGAGTTCCATCGGGTGGATCCAAAACTATTTATGAGCCTATGATACGTTCATTGCAAACCATGCACCTATCTTGTGTCAAGGTTAGCAGTATCTCCAAACGGACCGAACAAAGCTCCACCAGAACCTCGTCACCTAGGAGTACCATCGGGTGCGCCTAAACCGATTTATGAGCCTATGGTACATTTGAGGTAAACCGATCACCTATCTTGCACTGACACTAACACTGTCTCAAAACAGATTGAAACGAGATTCCACATGACCCACGTCACCTAGGAGTTCCATCAGGTTCCTCCAATACTATTTCTGAGCCTACGGTACGTTCGACGCAAACCGTGCACCATTATTGCATCAAGCGTAGCACTATCTCTAAACAGACCAAACCAAGCTTCCACTTGAGCCTCGTCACCTAGGAGTCCCATCGAGTGCGTCGAAAATGATTTCTATGCCTGTGGTATGTTCGGTGCAAACCGTGCACCTATCTTGCACTGACACTAACACTGTCTCCAAATGGATTAAAACAAGATTTCACACGACCCACATCATTTAGGAGTTCCATCGGGTGGATCCAAAACTATTTATGAGCCTATGATACGTTCATTGCAAACCATGCACCTATCTTGTGTCAAGATTAGCATATCTCCAAACAGACCGAATAGAGCTCCACCAGACCCTCGTCACCTAAGTGTACCATTGGGTGCGTCTAAAACGATTTATGAGCCTATGGTACATTTGACGTAAACCGAGCACCTATCTTGCACGGATGCTTTTCTGGACTATAGGGATTAAAACAGGGAAAGGATTAGAAGTCTCTCACTGATTAACATTGCTTGGACACAAACTAATAAGAACCCGCTGGGGTTTGATGGCCGATCTTTCGATGAGAGATCGTGGCGAACTCGATTGGTGGAAAAAGATGACGTTCCTGGTCCGACTACAACGATCCAGGGAGGTTGCACCTTGGCAACCGATACCCCACCTCCAATGGTTGCCGTGATCTTGCAGCGCGACAACCAGCCACTAGGGCACCCGTCCTGCAAGCAATCAAAGAACTTGCAAGAATAAGAGAACAAGTACTGAATTACTAGATGTAAATGAAGGTTTCAAACTCAATCTCCAATGATGTGGGGTTCTGAAGACAAGTAGACGGGCGACTGATCCAGCACGTGCATTTAGAGGCAAGTAGCAAAGGCTAACTTGATCTAAACAAAACCCATCTAATGTTGTGGCTGTAGGAGCCTTATGTAAGGAGTGGGCGACTAGAGGACGGCCAGGAGGTGCTCTCGACTCACTAAAAATAGAAGAGAAACAATGACCACTGCATGGTTGCATGAGATCCCTTATTGACTAAACATGCACTAAGAATAGGTGCTAAAATTAGGTGTTGCAGCTCCTGTGGGCGGAAACAGTCCGGAGGAAATTGACTGTTGCGGGCGAGTCTGATGTGATTTGCATGTGAGGTTGGATCCTTTGGAAAGAACACTTCATTAGCTCTCCACCAAGTATTAGAACGTCCCAATTGGAGTCCGTATGAAGCCATGGTGATCCACGCAAGTTGGGTCAGTTTTTGCAGTTCGAATCCAGCCAACGTGAGTCCTTTTCCCTTTTGGTCTTCTCCTTGGTTCCTAATTAAAACAAGAGTGCACGTGTCTCCAAGATCTAAACATGATGGACAGGAGCTCAAGAAGGAACTCACTTGATGATTAAGTTTACAAGCGCGAGCACGAGTAAGAGGACCAGCAAGAGGTACTGGTGTCGGTGTGGATGCATCGTTGGTGTTGAAGTCCTCATCATCCTCCCTTTCTTGCATTTGAGTTATCCTCGACTCAAGCTCATCTTCCTCACCCAAATATGACTTTAAATCTGCAATGTTAAATGTGGGACTAACCCCAAAATCTGCAGGAAGATTAAGCTTATATGCATTCTTATTAATTCATTGCAACACTTTAAATGGTCCATCAGAATGCATTGAACGATTATAAGCAAACTCAATATGAGGTAAACAATCTTCCCACATCTTAATATTCTTCTTTAAAACAGCTCTTAACATAGTTGATAAAGTTCTATTCACAACTTCAGTTTGACCATCAATTTGGGGATGACAAGTGGTAGAAAATAAAAGTTTAGTCCCCAATTTAGCCCATAAAGTTCTCCAAAAATGGCTAAGAAATTTAGCATCTCGATCAGAAACAATTGTATTTGGCACACCATGTAAACGAACAACTTCATGAAAGAACAAATCAGCATATGTGTCGCATCATCAGTTTTATGACAAGGTATAAAGTGTGCCATCTTAGAAAATCTATCCCAACCACAAAAACACTATCACATGATGAGGACATCATTGGCTCGAATATGACCATATTAACCACTTCTAAACTAAAGGTGCAACCATTCTATATGAGGCTTATCATTAATACATTTGATGAATTGGTGCTGCACCATAAAGTGTGTGTGTATTTTCATTTTCAGAATTACTTACATGGATGAAGAGAAGGTTCAATTGCATATGGAAAGAATGGAAGGTTAATAAAGTTGATTGGGGACCAAGTCTAAATATTCCTAATGTCATCCACCAAGCCACCACGTCACTTTTGGCTCAAAGAAAGAAAGAGTCCAAGTCCAACACGTTTTGGAAGATGAATTCGGACTGCAGAAGAGTCCCAACTTCCGACGGTTGCCACGACTTCATATGGAGTCCGATTGGGACGTTCTAGGACTTTTTGGAAAGCTTATCAAGTCTACTTTCCAACGGATCTGGACTCATGCCGATATATTGTTAAATACTTCTGCAGTTCTCATTTTAATACCGAGACCTTTTCTGTCCACGGTTCTGCGTCACCTGATTGTTGCCCGATGGGCCGTGTATCAAGTGGGGCCCAATAGGGGCGTGCCCTAGGGTTGTGGGATGAGCCCCACCACGTCCAGGTCGTCCTCTACCCTCTCATATACCTCCATAGCCGCCACAAAGAGATTGGGTTTTTGTTTTGATGTAAGTTTAGCTCCTGCTACTTCCTAGTAGACACGTGTGTTGGTTAGACCATCTGTTCTACTCGATCCGGAACCCCACCTTTATGTGTATTAGATCTGAAACTTCATCTCATATTTGCAATTGAGTGCTTGTTCTACTTGTTCTTGCTTGTTCTTCGATTGCTTGCAGGAATAACCCTAGTGGTTTGGTTGGTTGTGATCCGCAAGAGCGTGACAACTGCTGGAATTGGTGTATCGATCGCTAAGGCGCAGCGTCCTTGGATGGTTGTAGTTGGGTCGTGAATGTCTCTCCAGTGAAATCGAAGTTATCCTTCTCCACCGAAAGATTGGGACACACAAACTCTTATCATCATGACCCTTCCTAGTCCTTGGCAATCTCAACACAAAATCGATAGAAATATCTTCCCAAGGAGCATTGGGAACAGGTAGAGGCATATACAAATCGTGTGGATTTAACCGTGACTTAGCCTTTTGACATGTAGTGCAGCGAGCGACAAATCTCTCCACGTCTCTCCTCATCTTTGGCCAAAAGAAATAACCAGCAAGGATGTCCTCCGTCTTCTTTGCTCCAAAATGTCCCATCAAGCCACCTCCATGCGCCTCCTATAGCAACAACAAACAAACGGAGCTAGCTAGAATGCATAGCTTGTTAGCTCTAAACACAAAGCCATCATTCACAACAAATTTATTCCATGCTTTTCCATCTTTACATTGCAGCAACACGTCCTTAAAATCATCATCATGCACATATTGTTCTTTAATTGTTTCCAAACCAAAGATCTTATAGTCAAGTTGTGTCAACAAAGTATATCACCTAGACAAAGCATCAGCAATGATATTCTCTTTTCCTTTCTTGTGTTTGATTACATAAGGAAAAGATTCAATAAATTCAACCCACTTAGCATGTCTACGATTCAGTTTTCCTTGACTATGAATATGCTTCAATGATTTATGATCAGAATGTATAACAAATTCTTTGGGCCACAAATAATGCTGCCATGTTTCTAATGTCCGCACAAGCGCATACAATTCTTTGTCATAAGTAGAATAATTCAGCACAGGTCCACTTAGTTTCTCATTAAAATATGCAATGGGTCTTCCTTCTTGTAATAAAACACCACCCAATCCAATTCCACTAGCATCACATTCAAGTTCGAAAGTCTTATTAAAATTAGGAAGTTGGAGAAGAGGTGCATGTGTCAACTTATCTTTCAACATGATGAAGGCATTCTCTCGTGCTTTGCCCCAATTAAAGGGCACTCCCTTCTTTGTAAGATCATTCGATGGCGCAGCAATGGTGCTGAAATCCTTCACAAAACGGTGATAGAACCCCGCAAGTCCTAGGAAACTCCGCATCTGTGTGCTAGTCTTTGGTATAGGCCATCCCTGTATAGCTTCCACCTTGGCTTGATCAACCTCAATTCCCTGTGGAGTCACAACATAGCCGAGAAAAGACACTCGATCGGTGCAAAAGGTGAACTTCTCAAGGTTACCAAATAAACATGCATCTCGTAGAGCATCAAAAACAGCACGTAAGTAAGCTAGGTGTCCATCCATAGATTTGTTGTAAATCAATATATCATCAAAGTAGACTACAACAAATTTCCCAATGAAAGCACTCAAAACCTCGTTCATTAATCTCATGAAAGTACTAGGTGCATTAGTGATGAGGACATCATTGGCTCAAATATGACCATGTCAACCACTTCTATACCAAAGAATTACTTACATGGATCAAGGAAAGGTTTGATTACATATGGAAAGCATGGAAGGTTAATGAAGTTGGTCGGGGACCAAATCCAAGTATTCCCAACGTCCTCCACCTGGACACAACGTCACTTTTGGTCCAAGGAAAGAAAGAGATCAAATCCAACACGTTTTGGGGCTGGATTCGGACTCCAGGACAGCTCCAACTTGTGATGTTCACCATGGTCGCATATGGACTCGGATTGGGACGTTCTAGCACTTTTGGGAAAGCCTATCAAGTCTATTTTCCAACAGATCTGGACTCATAGCTATATCTTATCCGATGCTTCCGCAATCATCGTTTCAACGCCGGGGCCTTTTCTGCCTTTGGTGCTGTGTCACCCTATTTTGGGCTGATGGCCCATGTATCAAGTTGGGTTCATTAGGGACGTGTCCTAGGGTTGGAGAATGACCCCAACACCCCCTGGTCATTCCCCTAGGTATTAATAAGGATTAGAGCCGCCACAAACAGATTGGGTTTTGTTTAGATCAAGTTTAGCCTTTGCTACTTGCTTGTAGGCGCGTGTGCTGATCCAGCCACCCGTCTCCTTGTCTACAGAACTCCACTCATAATAAGATTCAGTTTGAGGTTTTCAATTTCATCTTGCAAATTCAGTGCTTGTTTCCTTGTTCTTGCTAGTTCTTCGATTGCTTGCAGGACGGGAGCCCTAGTGGCTGGTTGTAGCGCTCCACAAGATCGTGACAGCCTTTGGAGGTGGTGTATCGGTTGCTAAGGCGCGGTCTTGGAAGGCTGTAGTCGGGCCGTGAACGTCATCTCCATCCACCAAATCGAGTGATCTCACGCCTCTCATCGAAAGATCGTCCATAAACCCTAGCGGGTTCATATCAGTTGGTAATCAGAGCAAGGTTGATCGGTGAGAGACTTCTAGTTCTTTGCTGTTTTTAATCTCCTATGGTCTAGAAAAAGCCAAAACAAAATTAGTAGATTAGTTCTTCATAATCCCAAAACCCCTTTGAGATTAATACTATTACTGCTTAGTTAGGGCTTATTGAATTAACGGTTGCATCGTCGTGCAAGTTGCTGGTCTTAGCGTCTAGTCGTTTAGAGTTTCGAGTTCTAGTCACGTTTCTGTCACCATCGCAGATTTGAGTTTATTTGTTTCTCTCTAGGAATCCGAGTGGATTTTCAAATTCCTTTGTTTTGTTTACCACCATTATCCTAGCCACGTCCTTGGAGGTTTCATCCACGTCCATCTTTCCATCTACAAAAAGTACCATATTTCCTTTGTCAGGAGTCTGAATAGGGAGTTTAAATACAATCTGGAAAGCTTAACTTGTTCTCTTTCCAATGGATCAGAGCTTGGTCCCAAATTCATTCTGAGCGCTTCGCAATTGCCCTGGAGATTTGCGTGTCTGCTGGTTTTGCAAAACAACCACTTGTTTCACTTTGCTACTGAATCACCCTTCCCAAGGAAACATTTAATTGCTGTAAGTAGCTTGTTATTTCTTGTTGCAAAATTTCAGTTTTGTGCTAGTTGAAAGAAAAAAAACAGAAGAAAAAAAGATAGAAAGAAAGAAAAGAAAGAAAGAAAAGAAAGACAGAAAGAAAGAAAGAAAAGAAAGAAAGAAGAAGAGAAGAGTTTTTCTTTTGTTGTCATTCCTGTCCTTGTGATCCTTCTTTGTTGCTGCTCAGTGACTTCGTTTGTGTCCAGGCTCGCGTCTCTAGCATGTACTAGCCTAGGACCAGCATAATAACGTCGTTGAGCGTTTGTTCAATTTGCTTGCAACTAACGTGGTTCTAGTACTTCCTTGCTTTAGCCCACCTATAGCTCCACATATTTCGACTACAGCTTGACAGGTGTTGTTGTTGCGGCACCGATACACTTCCTCCACGGTTGTAGACTTGTTGGTTGCCGTCACCTCCTGTTTGGCTTGGTAAGAACTTGTAAGGGCTTGTTTTAACAAGTTGAGTTTGAGAGAATTACATCTGACACATCCTAGTAGTTGATAGGAGGATACATATTATTTTTGTGTTTCTTGTTTCCTACTAATCATGGCAGGTGATATGGAGATTTTTGAGCTGTTGAAACTAGACTCTCATATTCAGGATGTCATTCAACATTTGCCATTATATGATGGTAAGTTTGATCCTCAAGCTTACATTGATTGGGAGTTAAAAGTAGACAATGAATTTGAGGAGCATGACCTATCCGAGAAACAAAAGATTTGTATTGCCTCTAATATTTTGATTGAATATGCTTTGCTCGAATGGAAACACATTTGTAGGCACATCAAAGTTCCAGAATCTTGGAAAGACTTCAAATTTCTTTTTAGAGATGCATTCGTTCCTGCATATTATGTTGATTATTTGCTTGCAAAATTAGACAACTTGAAGCAGGGTAGCAAGACTGTGAAACAATACTACCATAATTTTAAGATTTGTATCATGTTTGGTGGATTGGATGAATGCATGGAAGATGTTATGAGTAGATTCATGAGAGGGTTCAATTCTGAAATTCGAACCTTATTAATTAGCAAATCATATTGCCATATTGGTCAATTGTTTTGTCTGGCTGTCAATGCTGAAAAAGAGATTCTATTATCTGTGAATACTTGCCAGAATGATGTGACCCATAATGTCCAAAATTTGTCCACTCTACATGCTAATGAAGAGCAACAAATAGTGGAACCTACTACTGATTTTTCTTTGTCACAAAATGGATTACTCGCGGTTCCTTGTGATAAAGAGGAGTTGTGTGTTGATGATTCTTTTACTCCTATGCCACAAGTAGCAAATAAGTGTGATACTTTTGGTTTGGAACCATACAAATGTGCTGAAGATAAGCTTTTTCATCCTATTACATGTGCACAAGATGAACTGAATTTGTTGTCCTCTTTAAATACTTTGGGTTATATTGAATTTGATATTCTGTGTAATCTAAATTGTCTAAAAGAGAAACTTAAATTTGATTCTATTTTGCCAAGTTTTAATCATTGTTCGCTTCATGCAATTGGCAAATATGACAACAAAGGAGAATATTTGGTGCATAAAGTTTATATTTGCTCTAATCTGAAATATCCTTTTGGGCCACAATACCATGATCAAATTGAGGGCTGCACTAACACTAATGATGTCTTGCAAAGTTTTTCTAGTTTTTCCCAAATGCAACAGGATAAATATCAAGAAGGGGAGCACGGTTCACTTTTACCTACAACACATCCTCCAACAAAGGTCAAACCGAGGACAGTTTGCTGTCAAGAAGGGGAGAATGATGAGGACATCATTGGCTCAAATATGACCATGTCAACCACTTCTATACCAAAGAATTACTTACATGGATCAAGGAAAGGTTTGATTACATATGGAAAGCATGGAAGGTTAATGAAGTTGGTTGGGGACCAAATCCAAGTATTCCCAACGTCCTCCACCTGGACACAACGTCACTTTTGGTCCAAGGAAAGAAAGAGATCAAATCCAACATGTTTTGGGGCTGGATTCGGACTCCAGGACAGCTCCAACTTGTGATGTTCACCACGGTCGCATACGGACTCGGATTAGGACGTTCTAGCACTTTTTGGAAAGCCTATCAAGTCTATTTTCCAACGGATCTGGACTCATGGCTATATCTTATCCGATGCTTCTGCAATCGTCGTTTCAACGCCGGGGCCTTTTCTGCCTTTGGTGCTGTGTCACCCTATTTTGGGCTGATGGCCCATGTATCAAGTTGGGTTCATTAGGGACGTGTCCTAGGGTTGGAGAACGACCCCAACACCCCCTGGTCGTTCCCCTAGGTATTAATAAGGATTAGAGCCGCCACAAACAGATTGGGTTTTGTTTAGATCAAGTTTAGCCTTTGCTACTTGCTTGTAGGTGCGTGTGCTGATCCAGCCACCCGTCTCCTTGTCTTCAGAACTCCACTCATAATAAGATTCAGTTTGAGGTTTTCAATTTCATCTTGCAAATTCAGTGCTTGTTTCCTTGTTCTTGCTAGTTCTTCGATTGCTTGCAGGACGGGAGCCCTAGTGGCTGGTTGTCGCGCTCCACAAGATCGTGACAGCCTTTGGAGGTGGTGTATCGGTTGCTAAGGCGCGGTCTTGGAAGGCTGTAGTCGGGCCGTGAACATCATCTCCATCCACCAAATCGAGTGATCTCACGCCTCTCATCGAAAGATCGTCCATAAACCCTAGCGGGTTCATATCAATTAGTTAACCCAAAAGGCATTACCAACCACTCATATAAGCCAAACTTAGTTTTGAAAGATGTTTTCCATTCATCTCCTAATTTCATATGAATCTGATGGTACCCACTACGCAAATCAACTTTGGAAAACACAACAGCACCACTCAATTCATCAAGCTTATCATCTAAATGGGAATTATGGTGTCGATATCGAATGGTGATGTTATTAATAGCCCTACAATCAACACACATACACCATGTTCCATCTTTCTTAGGCACCAAAATAACCGGAACAACACAAGGACTAAGAGACTCACGCACATAACCTTTGTCGAGTAGTTCTTGCACTTGCCACTAGATTTCTTTTGTTTCCTCTAGATTTGTCCTGTATGGCGCATGGTTTGGCAAAGATGCACCAGGAATAAGATCAATTTGGTGCTCAATCCCATGTATAGGTGGCAGCCCCGCTGGTATTTCACTTGGAAACACATCAGAATACTCCTACAAAATGTTAGCAATAGCAGGAGGCAAAGAATGCTGGATATCATGAAGGGAGATCAATGCATCTTTGCATACTAAAGCATAAGCAATGGAAGCTGATTCATTAAACTCATTTATATCAAATTTAGTAGCAAACAAACAAGTCCCTCTCAATTTTATCTCATTCTAGTCATCAGCCACAAATTTGTCACTTTTGTTGTTCTCATTCTGAACCTTTGCAGCCTTAGCAACATTATTTTGCATAATAGCTTTAGGAGACATGGGATGCAACATAATTTTTCGATCATGGTATAGAAAGGAATACTGATTTGTTCTACCATGATGCATAGAATCTCTATCAAATTGTCAAGGTCTACCTAGCAGAATATTACAAACTTGCATAGGCACAACATCACATTCCACAACATCTTTATAGGATCCAATGGAAAAATTGATTCTCACAAGTCTAGTTACCTTTGCCTTACCACTGTTGTTCAGCCATTGAATGTAATAGGGATGTGGGTGTGGTTTGGTGGTAAGCGCCAATTTTTGCACCATATTGCTTCTAGCCAAGTTGTTGCAGCTAGCTCCATCAATGATCATGCGGCACGAACGCTCTTTGATGACACACTTTGTTTGAAACAATGTGTGTCGCTGATTTTGCTCTGCCTTCTCCATTTGTGCACTAAACACTCGCTGTACAATGAGGCTCTCATAGCAGTCTGCTTCACCTGCACCAATATGTTCTTCCAAGTGTCCTTCACTACCTACATGGTCAGCCGTAAGCAATGCAAATGTATCTTCATCAAAATCACTAGCAGATGAATACTCACCATCGTCTTTGATGACCATAACGCGCTTGCTTGGACAATCACGGATCACATGTCCATATCCTTGCACCGATGACACTGAACGTCCCTTGTTCTACCTGTAGATGCCATGGAAGTAGCACTCGCAGCAGGCGTTGGGGCTATCTTTGTCGCTGAATTTATAGGAGTAACACGAGGCTTATCACTAGATGATGGCATAGGAGTACGTGTAGTCGTGCGGGGCTGCCATGAATTAGTCCTTCCTGCCGAAAAATTAGTCTTGGCACTGGCACGTCGCCTCTACACTTCTCTTTCAGCTTTACAAGCAAGATAAAACAAACATGTTATGTTAGTATAATCTTTATAAGCAAGGATGTCCTGGATTTCATGATTTAGCCCGCCCAAAAATCTAGCCATAGCAGATTCCTCTTCCTCCTCTAAGTTACAACGCAGCATACCCATTTGTAATTCCTGATAATATTCTTCTACACTTTTGGCACCTTGTCTCAATTGCTGCATCTTATTTAACATATCATGTGCATAGTAAGAAGGAACAAATCTAACCCTCATGACTCATTTCAAAGCATCCCAAGTTCAAGGTATGTTATCAGGATTTTTCTTGCCATGTTCTATCCACCAAACAGAGGCAAAATCGGTAAACTCACTAGTAGCAGCCCTAACACGAGTATCCTCAGGGAAATTGTGACATGCAAACTTTTGGTCAACGGCAATTTTCCAAGTAATGTACGCATCAGGATCATACTTACCATCAAAATGAGGTATTTTAAATTTAATCTTGCTGAAAGCATCATTATTATTGGGTACATCACGTCGGCAGTGACCACCCATACTTCTACGATTATGGCATAGACGACGCCGATGACGAGCATCCTGATCATCACATTCAGTATCAGTAGTATATTCTTCATCATAATTATCTTCAACTCGCTCTTCGTCCTTCTTGTCTTCATTATGCCGCTCTTTGTCTTTTGCATGGAAGTCATCAAAATGGTTCAAAAGGGAAGCAAGGCTTTTGTCCATACGAGCCACAGATGCCTCCAAACCTGTAAGCTTGGTGGAGGTGGTAAGTTGTGTTGTCTCCAGTTGCCCAATCTTGTCATTGGTCACTTGTAAATCGTTATCAAGTCCTCTGTATGTAGCTGCACTTGCCTTGTAAAATGTTGAATGCTGCCCTTGGTACGAGGAGATTGTGGAATCTTGTTACCGTCCTCTGATCCTAACATGGTTCAACAAAATAAAGTGGAAACAAGAAAACAGGTGAAGAAATAAAAGCTCTACAACTACTAGGATGTAGCTATAGCAAGGCGCTCACTCTCAACCTGTTTATCAAGCTCTTACCAGTTCTTACCTTGCTCAACAAGAGGGGTCGACAACCAGCAAGTCTGCAACCTTGGAAGAAAGTGTACCGGTACCGCAGCAACAACACCTATCAAGTTGTAGTCGTATATGTGGAGCTGTAGGTGGGCCAAATGTAATGCCAAGTAAAATGATAGCACCACGTTAGTTACAAAAGCGAGCTGAATAATCGTTCAATGGTGGTACTATGTTGGTCCTAGCCTAGACCATGCTAGAGACGCGAGTCTAGACACAAGGAGATCACAACACCACCTAGCAAAAGAATCAACACAAAAATCATCCCCCTTTTCTTTTATCTTACTTCTTTTCTTTTCTTTTCTTTTCTTTTTTTCTTTTTTAGGGGATCCCCAAAACTGATTATATGAACAGAGAGATGACAAATGAGCAATTCACCACACACACTTTTTCTGAAAGTGTAGGGGTATAAATAAGATTCCACATGACTCACGTCACCTAGGAGTTCCATCAGGGGCCTCCAATACTATTTCTGGGCCTACGGTATGTTCGACGCAAACCATGCACCAATCTTGCATCAAGAGTAGCACTCTCCAAATGGACCGAACCGAGCTTCCACTTAAGCCTCGTCACCTAGGAGTCCCATTGAGTGCGTCCAAAATGATTTATATGCCTATGGTATGTTCGGTGCAAACCGTGCACCCATCTTGCACTGATACTAACATTGTCTCCAAATGGACTAAAATGAGACTCCACATGACCCACGTCACTTACGAATTCCATCAGGTGCATCCAAAACAATTTATGAGCCAATGGTACATTTAGTGCAAACTGAGCACCTATCTTGCACCGACACTAACACTGTCTTAAACACAGATTGAAACAAGATTCCACATGACCCATGTCACCCAGGAGTTCCATCGGGTGCCTGCAATACTATTTCTGAGCCTACGATACGTTCGACGCAAACCATGCACCAATCTTGTATCAAGAGTAGCACTATCTCCAAACGGACCGAACCGAGCTTTCACTTGAACCTCGTCACCTAGGAGTCCCATCGAGTGCGTCCAAAATGATTTCTATGCCTATGGTATGTTCGGTGCAAATCATGCACCTATCTTGCACTGATACGAACATTGTCTCCAAATGGACTAAAACGAGGTTCCACATGACCCACATGACTTAGGAGTTCCATCGGTTGGATCCAAAACTATTTATGAGCCTATGATATGTTCAGTGCAAACCATGCACCTATCTTGTGTCAAGATTAGCACTATCTCCAAATGGACCGAACAGAGCTCCACCAGAACCTCGTCACCTAGGGGTACCATCAGGTGCATCTAAACCGATTTGTGAGCCTATGGTACGTTTGAGGCAAACTGAGCACCTATCTTGCACTGACACTAACACTGTCTCAAAACAGATCAAAACGAGATTCCACATGACCCACGTCACCTAGGAGTTCCATC
>CM039610.1:24059109-24082301 GCA_022457205.1 Saccharum spontaneum | reverse complement strand
CCTCCTATCTGTCCCCATCAACAATACATCACATATGTATAGGGACACATCTTTGATCTAGAGTATGGCCCTGGAAGTGGTAACATGGACATGTCGAAGGACGACAGCATCAACGATGCAAATCAACCACTATGCAATAATCCATACTGCCAGTGCCCATACCATAAGAAACACGGGCCTCCTTCTCCGCCGGCATTGCCACCGCCACCGTCACTAGGGGGTTACTGTGGGGAAGGTGCAACTCAGTTTAATATGTGGTACCATTATTAGGCATGCTAGGTTTAGTTTGCAACATGCCATTGTTTAGTTCGTTAATATCAGTGTTTGAGTTTGAACTATGTTCATGTGGAGCAAGTGGTAGTGGAACTGTTGAACCTTGTAATAAGTGTGTAACATGTGGCTACTATTTCCCTCGATCGTGCAAGTGTTTTGTTTCCAACATATCACTTTCCAAAATGTCCTAGTATTATAAAAAAGTACATGTGATTGAGGTTACCAATCAAAGCACGGAGCAGCAGGAAACACAACCCCCAGATAGGGAGCGGCAGAGTTGTTGCTCCCCCAGCCAGGGAGCTGCAGCCATAAAACACTGTTACACGTCGTCGAACGGTCCAGTGAGCTTGAAAAGTAGAATGTAAGCACATTACAAGTTCACTGGAACACATAAAACATCACATTACAATCTCAAATCCATTAGTTCCAAATACATGTAGTTGCAAATTATTTCGACACACTGCTAGGACACATAAGTTCAACACTAAGTAGGTTCTTCGACAAATGACTTGTATACATAAATGGTGACATAGAATGCAACAAAGGGTCTCCAACTTCATCCTGCCATGAAAATGATCAAGTGAACCTGCAGTATATATGACATTGGTAAGTAACACATAGATAATTTTTTGATCGTTGAAATGTTATCCTTATATAATTGCTATGCTTACATGCACTCTATGTCCTAGGAGTGTAAGGCTCCCTCGGCCGCCTTCATCTCTTCGGATTGGTAGGCACCACATTGGGGGTGTAGTCAATGTTCGTGTGGTCCCGATGACAGTGCTGCCGTCCTTGGCCCTGCGCATGGCTCATCCCCTGCACATAGGTCGGCCCCTACTCAGATAAAAGACAAATCGGTGTTAGATTGTGGCATTCTTACATAACATGGGCTAGGCAAATAAGAAAATTTGCTTATTTAGTTTTACCTGTTCGTCTCCTTGGGTTCCCAATGGGGCATCAAAGAGCTGCAACATGCCAATCTCCTGGTGTTGGGAAGGGTCCACCGGGGTGTGCTGGTACGGGCTAGGCTAGTACGGGCTGTGCTGGTAGGGGCCTTGCTAGAAAGGTACGTGCTGGAAGTTGCCCTGCTGGAAAGGACCGAGGTGGATAGAGCCCTACGGGTACGGGACTGGCTTGGAGAAGCCCTACTAGAAAGGACCCTAGTGGAAGAAGCCCTGCTAGAAAGGACCGAGGTGGGAAGGGCCCTGCTGCGTAGGGTGCCTGTGCTGGGGTATGCCGAAGCCCGGTGCCTTGTCCTCGTCGAACGACTCTAAGTCATCATCCTCTACCTCAACTATGGCCTTGTCGGGGCAGTGTGGTGGTGTACGTGTGCCGAAGGTGGACCCTGTCATGAGGTCCGAAGAGCCTGCAGGTGTCCTCAGAGAAGTTGAAGCTGTGCTCTGGGAACGTAGAGGGTTTGCTGGTGGCTCCCACAGAGTGTCCCTGCAGCTCAACTTCTGGGCTAGCTTCCTCAAACTCCTACTCATTTTCTGCAAACACATGTGTGGACTCATATTATTTAGGACAACCTTTTGACTCGTACAACATTATATGATATTTTCAATGTGTTGCTTACGTGCACAAATGTCTCAAGCGCGCCTCGCCCTTTGTTCCTGCAATCGTGTAGTTGAAACACTGCTTCGTTGGACATCATTGACAATTGTCTGGCATGCATACATAAACGAGGTTTCACCTTGATGTTACAATTTACTAAAATGGGAATACAACCCACCCAAAGTGCACGGACCCAGCATCTTACCACGTATCTCTGAAGGGGGCTCTCTGTGGCTGCGTCTTGCGCATAGTTGCCTCTTCGTATTCGTCGGCGACGATGTCGTCCTTGGAGTCGGCGGGAAGTTCTCCCCCCTTGTACACCTACCTCACCTACACACGGGTCGACCTATGAAGCCACAGTAGGTACTCGTTGAAGGCGTGTGGGTCATGTGGCGGGCCATCCTGTAGCGACTGCTTCTCCCTTCTCTCCCACCTCTTGATGTATTGTGCGTGTATCTCACACCAGTCCTGCTTCATCCTCAGCCTGCGGTCCACACTGCAACAAGTTCAGACGGTGTTATTGCACATAAATGCAATGGCGTACTTATGCCAAATTAGTTGATACATAAATATGATTTTGCGAACCAACCTGTGCAGCTCCTTGCCCGTGGAGTAAAGAGGTGGTGGCACACCCGTACGTTTGCCAAACTACCTGCAAACCCTGATGGGATAGTGCATCTCAACCACGTGGAAGAAAATAAGAGGGATGTTGGACTCAAGTGGCCCCGCAGATCGGGATCATCGTAGGGTTGCCAATACACCTGGCAAATGGCAATTCAGTTAGTCTTTAACATTGACAAGATAAACTATTAGCATGCAAATCAAAGACCCCAACGTACCTGCATGTGTGTTAGCATGTTAATCAAGCCGGTGTACTCTTTGTACTTGCGCTCTGCATTCCTTGTGACCTACTCTGCCCCGCTCCAAACCCACAAGGCTATAGGCAGTGTGTCCTGAGGCTCCCAATTCTGCATTGTACACAAAATGAATTAGTCATTTCTTAAATAAAGTTTCCTACACAATGCTAATGTAATTAGTTTCGTAGTAAATTACTTATGGGCAAACCGGCCATTCTAGGCCACCCGATAGGCCATCGGCACCAGATCCAGATCTGCAATAGGTACGAGCAACCACCAAGCAACAGGTAGCCCAATCTGCGATGGCAAGCAGCGCACAGCTGCCTGTACGTCCACGCTAGGACCACGCTGCCCCAACTGAATAGGGCGATGTTCTCCCACGGTTGACGTAGTATGTCCAGAAAGATCTAGCTGACGACATTGCCCGACGCGTCGGGGAACAAGAATGTACCAAGGAAGTGCCATAGCCACACCCGAGCGTACATCTCCATAGTACCCGGCCCAACATGTGTGTCGAGGTTATCGAAGCGCCCGATGAGCCACTGTGACGTGACACCAGAAGTTTTCCTAAAATTTACAAAGACAATTAGAGACCATCGATTTTAAACAAAGACTGCAATGAAAGCATTTGGAAGCAATTAAGTAGCTTACTTATGCTTCTTAGTTTCCTCGTTGTCATCTGGGTAGCGGCCATAGAACTCGTACACCTTCTGCCTCCAACCGTCGCTGTCCACTACACCAGTCACACAACTGCCACCAATGCGAAGGCAAAGTATTGCCTTCACATCCTCCAGGGTCACGAACATCTCGCCGCAAGGAAGGTGGAAAGTGTGAGTCTCCGGCCTCCACCTGTGTTAGGAAAAAAGTTACATACTTCAAATATCATTCTATAACACCTGTGTTAGAGGAAAAATAAGTTACCTATCCACAGCTGCACTAAGAAGTGCGGGGTTCAGGGGCGGAAGACCTTCCCGGACCACGCGGACAAGCTCGAGGAAACCGGCACGCCGTATGTACGGTGTGTAACGCTCGTCCCACCTGAGCTGTCGGGTGTGTGTGCGTGGCTTCAAAAGGGGCAGCTGCTCGTCCATAGATCCGTACTCCATGTGAGCAGCCCTATGGTCCTTGTTGTAGTCATAGTCAAGGAGGGGGTACTGCGGGTGCCACATCAGAGGATGAGCTTCCTGCATCCTGTTTCAGATTCGAAAAAAAGAGTTAGTGCAAATAATATTAAAAACTGAAGAAAACATATGTTATAACAAAACATAATGGTACAAATAAGAATAGGTATACTAGGTTATCTTAACAAACTAATATGGATAGACCTGTTGTCCAGGTCTTCTATGCCTACTAGCCTTGTGACCTGGTTGCTTGCAAACCGAGCACAAATTCCTGCCACGTGTCTCGTTGAAGTCTCCCCCTCCGTACATGTCATCGCTGTACCCTTTCATAGCATCCATATCCCCCTTGAGATGCTTCTTCTTCCTTCTACCCTTGCCCAACTTCTGCAGGGCTGGATTGGGCGCGTAGTCGGTCTATGATATGAGGGCCACTGTGACGGGTTGAGGTAAGGCTCGAAGCTCTTCTCCCATACCCGAATGGTGTTCGAACGGAGGTACAAAGGAGACATATATGGCAAAGCCAAGTAGTCGTATCCACGCATTCTGCAGGTCGTGATCATGTGAGAGCAAGGGGCATGCATGATCTAAGGGACGTTACAACTGCAGTCAACTTTGTCTAAATCGACACGGTAGTTCCTCCCACCATAACGCTCCTTGCCCATGCTTGTGCCACCCAACCCCCGTACATTGTAGATATGCCTGTGAGGTCCGTATGGCTCGCCAATCAACTACTTGGCCAATTCCTCTCCCTCCTTAATAAAATGAGCGGCTACCTTTCCCCACACCCTAGCCTCCCTTATATTTCTCTGTGCGAGCTCCCACCTCTTCACAAAATATTCGTTGCACTTCATGAAAGAGAACTCAACAATCCCAGACATTGGCAACGAGCGAACTCCGATGAACATACGGTTGAAAGACTCGGACGAGTTGGTGGTCATGATGCCATACCTGAATCCACCCTTGTCGTATGCTAGTGCCCACTTTTCCTTCTATTCCATCTGGTCCTATAACCATGTCTTGATGGCTTGGTTCATCACTTTGTCTAGTTCTCTCATTTTCTCCTTAAACTGGTACTCTGTACACACACAACATAGAGCCTTAACCATGTCACTAACCTCCTTCTTCCTCTAACGCCGCCAAAAATTAGCTGCAAAATGACGCATGCACCATCTATGCACCAAAGGCGGGAACCCTTCGATATCTTCACCGGCGGTGTGGAGAATCCCAGCATGCCGATCTGAGATCAAACATATAGTGCATGATGCCCCAAGCACTTGGGTACGTAGAAGCCACATGAACCATGACCACGATGAATTGTTCTCTCTCTCTACCAAAGCAAAAGCCATTGGCACTATCTGGTCCTCTGGATCAACCGTTGCAGCCATCATCAAAGTGCCCCTGTACTTTCCCGTCAAGAAAGTGCCATCAACAAGGACCACTAGCCTACAGAACTGGAAAGCATGCTCCGTCTGAGCAAATGACCAGAAAACACGGTGTAGCACATGCCTCACCGAGTTCTGCAAAGACATCCCACCGGTGTCCACAAACCATTTCATGCCATGGTTGTAGTAATTCATTGCAGATAGTATTCGAGGAACCCAGTTGTACGCCTCCTCCCAACTACCCCATCGGATCGCCAGTGCAATTTGCTTTGCACGCCAAGCCTTGCCATACTTCACATGATACTTTACAAGCTCATATATGGGCTGTTGTAAATAAGACACCGAGACGTCATTGTCCATATCAATGAGCCCTAATATACGACAGGTAAGGTAACGTGCAGTGAGCTGTAGATGATATTCTTTCCCCTTGTTATCCAAGCATAAATGGGGTTGGACAAATTTACTTATCCTCCATTTGCCATCACTCGCTTTCTTCCTTGTAGTAAGCCTCCACTGGCATGGATAACCTGCTTTGCAAGTAATGTGGTACCTCAAGTTCTTGTTGGAATGAGTCACCAAGTATGGCCTATGGTGGTACACAGCATAATCCTGAAGAAAGAGCTTCATCTCTGACATTGTATTGAATATCATGCCCTTCTGAAGGATTACATGCTCATGGTTATATAGTGATTCTACACACATCTGCAGACCTGTGTCACAAACTGCCATATGTACCATGCTGACATCCCTGTAGTTCAAACCACCACTTAAAGGTACACCGCCCTAGCTCAGTTGCATGAGTTCTACCTCTGTGTAAGGGGGCGGTGCAACATAATGCTGTGCTTTGCTGATCCTACCCCATGAATCAAAATACGGAGCACCACTCTCTAGCAAATCATGGACCAGCCTGCCCTGAGTCGGCATGGCATGAAGCACCGAAAATGAAACATTGGACGTTGTAGCATGAACCGGCATCGCATGGGCAGCTCTATCATCATCATCATCATCATCGTCGTCGTCGTCGTCGTCATCATCATCATCGTCGTTGTCGTCATCGTCATCATGACCGAACCAGTTCTCTTCCGCCTGCTAGTGCTCTTCACGTTCGAACTCCCTCACATCGAAGTCATTGCTTATACAACCAACTGGATGTGAATGCAACTGCTCCTACGTCAACTGACCATCCATATACAACTGACTGGATGTAAATGGAACTGCTTCTTCGTCACCTCCAACATCGTCATGATGATCATCCTCCAACCTGTACCCATTCTCCACAACCACCTCAGCAATGGGTGAGTTTGAGCCTGCGAGGACCCTAGTGTAGCGGGACCAATGAGCAGGGTCATGCAAAGACATCAGGACATATTTTGCCCGAGTCTTCCCACTGTCAAATCTCCCCTTGATTGTGAAATCACCGCCAAACTTTGCGTCCAAACGCACACAAAGGTCATTGAAGCTCAGCGGTTCATCAAACCATTCCAACTCCTCTTTCGTATCCTTAAATTCACCATCTTCCTTCCTAACAATTCCTCCGAAATAAACTTGGACATAACAATCCATCTAAAAACCATTCGAGCAAACTTCATCAAGTCGTCCAAACAAACTAACTATACTAAATTTATTAACTACACTATACTAACTAAACTAACTATTTATAATAACTATACTAACTTTACTAGTCATACTAACTAAAATAACTATTTATAATATGTATACTAACTATGCTAACTTTACTAATGATACCAACTAAACAATTAAACCAACTATTTATACTAACAATACTAGCTAAACAAACTAATCTAACTATCAATAAAAATACATCAAAAATACATCAAAAATTCAAAAAAAATAGAAAAACAAAATTACCTCAACTCAAACGCGGGGAGCTGCTATCGGGACCAAAGTGCTCGAGGGAGAGGGCTCGGCGCTGCTTGCGGGGCAACGCTCGGGGAGGGGGAGCTGCTGCGCGGGGGGGGGGTGCTGGGGCGCACTGCCCTGCACCCACGCAGCGGTTCCTAGTGCCGTCACACAAAACATATCGCCTACCCCGCTACCGCTTCTTGATCTGGGGAGCGGCAAATGTTTTGTCGGCACGGGGCAGAAGCAACTGTTTTTGCCGCTCCTTGATCTGGGGAACGGCAGGCTTGCCACTCCTCTAGGGGGGAGCGGCAGCCCCATGCTTGCTTTTTGCCACTGCCACCTCAGCATCATTGCTGCTCCTCCACGTGGGGAGCGGCAAAGTTGAAATGCCGCTCCCTCACATGGGGAGAGGCCAAAAGTGTTAGATATAAAAAACTTTCGGTGCTATAATTAAAAATAGTTTTTAAAAAGTGTTAAAAATAAAAAGAATTCTCACCTAGGAGTACCATCGGGTGCCTCCAATACTATTTCTGAGCCTATGGTACGTTCGAGGCAAACTGTGCACCAATCTTGCATCAACAGTTGCACTATCTCCAAACGGACCGAAGCGAGATTCCACTTGAGCCACGTCACCTAGAAGTCCCAACGAGTGCGTCCAAAATGATTTCTATGCCTATGGTATGTTCGGTGCAAACTGTGCACCTATCTTGCCCCAACACTAAAACTGTCTTTAAACGGACTAAAACGAGATTCCAAACGATCCACGTCACTTAGGAGTTCCATCGGGTGTGTTCAAAACTATTTATGAGCCTATTGTACATTCAGTGCAAACCAAGCACCTATCTTGTGTCAAGATTAGCACTATCTCCAAATGCACCGAACAGAGCTCCACTAGACTCTCGTCACCTAATTTTACCATCGGGTGCGTCTAAAATGATTTATGAGCCTATGGTACGTTTGACACAAACCAAGCACCTATCTTACACCGATGCCAACACTGTCTCAAAACAGATTGAAAAGAGATTCCACATGACTCACGTCACCCAGGAGTTCCGTCAAGTGCCTCCAGTACAATTTTTGAGCCTATGGTATGTTCGAGGCAAACCGTGCATTAATCTTGCATCAACAGTTGCACTATCTCCAAACGGACCGAAGCAAGCTTCCACTTGAGCTTCATCACCTAGGAGTCCCATCGAGTGCATCCAAAACGATTTCTATGCCTATGTTATGTTCGGTACAACCCATGCTCCTATCTTTGCATTGACACAACACTATCTCCAAACGGACTAAAATGAGACTCTACATGACCCCCGTCACTTACGAGTTCCATCGGATGCATCCAAAACTATTAGTGAGCCTATGGTACATTCAGTGCAAACCGTGCACCTATCTTGTGTCAAGATTAGGACTATTTCCTAACACGGTCTCAAAACAGATCGAAACTAGATTCCACATGACCCACGTCACCTAGGAGTTCCATGAGGTGCCTCCAATACTATTTTTGATCCTACGGTACATTCGACGCAAACCATGCACCAATTTTGCATCAAGAGTTGCTCCAAACGGAACGAACCAAGCATCTGCTTGAGCCTCATAACCTAGGAGTCCCATCGAGTGCGTCAAAATTGAATTCTATGCCAATGGTATGTTCGGTGCAAACCGTGCACCTATCTTGCGCCAACACTAAAACTGTCTTTAAACGGACTAAAACGAGATTCCACAAAATCCACGTCACTTAGGAGTTCCATCAGGTGCGTTCAAAACTATTTATGAGCCTATTGTACATTCAGTGCAAACCATGCACCTATCTTGTGTCAAGATTAGCAATATCTCCAAATGCACTGAACAGAGCTCCACCAGACTCTTGTCACCTAGTTTTACCATCGGGTGCGTCTAAAATGATTTATGAGCCTATGGTACGTTTGACACAAACCGAGCACCTATCTTACACCGATGCCAACACTGTCTCAAAACCAATTGAAAAGAGATTCCACATGACTCAGATCACCCAGGAGTTCCGTCAGGTGCCTCTAGTACAATTTTTGAGCCTACGGTACATTCGAGGCAAACCGTGCACGAATCTTGCATCAATAGTTGCACTATCTCCATACAGACCGAAGCAAGCTTTCACTTGAGCCTAATCACCTAGGAGTCCCATCGAGTGCGTCCAAAACGATTTCTATGCCTCTGTTATGTTCAGTACAACCCATGCTCCTATCTTTGCATTGACACTAACACTATCTCCAAACGGACTAAAATGAGATTCTACATGACCCCCGTCACTTACGAGTTCCATCGGGTGCGTCCAAAACTATTTTTGAGCCTATGGTACATTGAGTGCAAACCGTGCACCTATCTTGTGTCAAGATTAGCACTATCTCCTAACACGGTCTCAAAACAGATCGAAACAAGATTCCACATGACCCACGTCACCTATGAGTTCCATGAGGTGCCTCCAATATTATTTTTGATCCTATAGTACGTTCGACGCAAACCGTGCACCAATCTTGCATCAAGAGTTGCTCCAAACGGGCCGAACCGAGCATCCGCTTGAGCCTCATCACCTAGGAGTACCATCGAGTGCGTCAAAAATGAATTCTATGCCAATGGTATGTTTGGTGCAAACCGTTCACCTATCTTGCGCCAACACTAAAACTGTCTTTAAATGGACTAAAACGAGATTCCACACGATCCACATCACTTAGGAGTTCCATCGGGTGCGTTCAAAACTATTTATGAGCCTACTGTACATTCAGTGCAAACCAAGCACCTATCTTGTGTCAAGATTAGCACTATCTCTAAATGCACTGAACAGAGCTCCACCAGACTCTCGTCACCTAGTTTTACCATCGGGTGCGTCTAAAATGATTTATGAGCCTATGGTACGTTTGACACAAACCAAGCACCTATCTTACACCGATGCCAACACTGTCTCAAAACAGATTGAAAAGAGATTCCACATGACTCACGTCACCCAGGAGTTCCGTCAAGTGCCTCCAGTACAATTTTTGAGCCTATGGTATGTTCGAGGCAAACCGTGCATTAATCTTGCATCAACAGTTGCACTATCTCCAAACGGACCGAAGCAAGCTTCCACTTGAGCTTCATCACCTAGGAGTCCCATCGAGTGCATCCAAAACGATTTCTATGCCTATGTTATGTTCGGTACAACCCATGCTCCTATCTTTGCATTGACACAACACTATCTCCAAACGGACTAAAATGAGACTCTACATGACCCCCGTCACTTACGAGTTCCATCGGATGCATCCAAAACTATTAGTGAGCCTATGGTACATTCAGTGCAAACCGTGCACCTATCTTGTGTCAAGATTAGGACTATTTCCTAACACGGTCTCAAAACAGATCGAAACTAGATTCCACATGACCCACGTCACCTAGGAGTTCCATGAGGTGCCTCCAATACTATTTTTGATCCTACGGTACATTCGACGCAAACCATGCACCAATTTTGCATCAAGAGTTGCTCCAAACGGAACGAACCAAGCATCTGCTTGAGCCTCATAACCTAGGAGTCCCATCGAGTGCGTCAAAATTGAATTCTATGCCAATGGTATGTTCGGTGCAAACCGTGCACCTATCTTGCGCCAACACTAAAACTGTCTTTAAACGGACTAAAACGAGATTCCACAAAATCCACGTCACTTAGGAGTTCCATCAGGTGCGTTCAAAACTATTTATGAGCCTATTGTACATTCAGTGCAAACCATGCACCTATCTTGTGTCAAGATTAGCAATATCTCCAAATGCACTGAACAGAGCTCCACCAGACTCTTGTCACCTAGTTTTACCATCGGGTGCGTCTAAAATGATTTATGAGCCTATGGTACGTTTGACACAAACCGAGCACCTATCTTACACCGATGCCAACACTGTCTCAAAACCAATTGAAAAGAGATTCCACATGACTCAGATCACCCAGGAGTTCCGTCAGGTGCCTCTAGTACAATTTTTGAGCCTACGGTACATTCGAGGCAAACCGTGCACGAATCTTGCATCAATAGTTGCACTATCTCCATACAGACCGAAGCAAGCTTTCACTTGAGCCTAATCACCTAGGAGTCCCATCGAGTGCGTCCAAAACGATTTCTATGCCTCTGTTATGTTCAGTACAACCCATGCTCCTATCTTTGCATTGACACTAACACTATCTCCAAACGGACTAAAATGAGATTCTACATGACCCCCGTCACTTACGAGTTCCATCGGGTGCGTCCAAAACTATTTTTGAGCCTATGGTACATTGAGTGCAAACCGTGCACCTATCTTGTGTCAAGATTAGCACTATCTCCTAACACGGTCTCAAAACAGATCGAAACAAGATTCCACATGACCCACGTCACCTATGAGTTCCATGAGGTGCCTCCAATATTATTTTTGATCCTATAGTACGTTCGACGCAAACCGTGCACCAATCTTGCATCAAGAGTTGCTCCAAATGGGCCGAACCGAGCATCCGCTTGAGCCTCATCACCTAGGAGTACCATCGAGTGCGTCAAAAATGAATTCTATGCCAATGGTATGTTTGGTGCAAACCGTTCACCTATCTTGCGCCAACACTAAAACTGTCTTTAAATGGACTAAAACGAGATTCCACACGATCCACATCACTTAGGAGTTCCATCGGGTGCGTTCAAAACTATTTATGAGCCTACTGTACATTCAGTGCAAACCAAGCACCTATCTTGTGTCAAGATTAGCACTATCTCTAAATGCACTGAACAGAGCTCCACCAGACTCTCGTCACCTAGTTTTACCATCGGGTGCGTCTAAAATGATTTATGAGACTATGGTACGTTTGACACAAACCGAGCACCTATCTTACACCGATGCCAACACTGTCTCAAAACAGATTGAAAAGAGATTCCACATGACTCACGTCATCCAGGAGTTCCGTCAGGTGCCTCCAGTACAATTTTTGAGCCCACGGTACGTTCGAGGCAAACCGTGCACGAATCTTGCATCAACAGTTGCACTATCTCCAAACGGACCGAAGCAAGCTTCCACTTGAGCCTCATCACCTAGGAGTCCCATCGAGTGCGTCCAAAACGATTTCTATGCCTATGTTATGTTCGGTACAACCCATGCTCCTATCTTTGCATTGACACTAACACTATCTCCAAACGGACTAAAATGAGATTCTACACGACCCCCATCACTTACGAGTTCCATCGGGTGTGTCCAAAACTATTTGTGAGCCTATGGTACATTCAGTGCAAACCGTGCACCTATGTTGTGTCAAGATTAGCACTATCTCCTAACACTGCCTGAAAACAGATTGAAACGAGATTCCACATGACTCACCTCACCTAGGAGTTCCATCGGGTGCCTCCAATACTATTTTTGAGCCGACGGTACGTTCGAGGCAAACCGTGCACCAATCTCGCATCATGAGTTGCATTATCTCCATACAGACCAAAGCGAGCTTCCACTTGAGCCTCATCACTTAGGTGTCCCAACGAGTGCGTCCAAAATGATTTCTATGCCTATGGTACGTTCAGTGCAAACCGTGCACCTATCTTGCGTCAAGATTCGCACTATCTCTAACCGGACCGAACAGAGCTCCACCAGACCCTTGTCACCTAGGAGTACCATCGGGTGCGTCTAAAACTATTTATAAGACTATGGTATGTTTGACACAAACCGAGCACCTATCTTACACTGACGCTAACACTGCCTGAAAACAGATTGAAACGAGATTCCACATGACTCACCTCACCTAGGAGTTCCATCGGGTGCCTCCAATACTATTTTTGAGCCGACGGTACGTTCGAGGCAAACCGTGCACCAATCTCGCATCATGAGTTGCATTATCTCCATACAGACCAAAGCGAGCTTCCACTTGAGCCTCATCACTTAGGTGTCCCAACGAGTGCGTCCAAAATGATTTCTATGCCTATGGTTTGCTCGGTGCAAACCGTGCACCTATCTTGCACTAACACTAAAACTATCTCCAAACGGACTAAAACGAAATTCCACATAACCCACGTCACTTACGAGTTCCATCAGGTGCGTCCAAAACTATTTATGAGCCTATGGTACATTCAGTGCAAACCATGTTGTATCTTGCATCAAGATTAGCACTATCTCTAAACGGACCGAATAGAGCTCCATCTGACCCTTGTCACCTAGGAGTACCATCAGGTGCACCTATCTTGTGTCACGTTTAGCACTATCTCCAAACGCACCGAACAGAGCTCTACCAGACCCTCGTGACCTAAGAGTACCATCAGGTGTGTCTAAAATGATTTATGAGCCTATAGTACGTTTGACACAAACCGAGCACTTATCTTACACCGACATTAACACTGTCTAGAAACAGATTGAAACAAGATTCCACATAACTCACATCACCTAGGAGTTACTTCGGGTGCCTCCAATACTACTTCTGTGCCCACGGTACGTTTGACACAAACCGTGCTACAATCTTGCATCAAGAGTAGCACTATCTCTAAATAGACCGAACCGAGCTTCCACTTGAGCCTCGCCACTTTGGAGTCCCATCGAGTGTGTCCAAAACGATTTCTATGCCTATGGTATGTTTGGTGCAAACATTGCACCTATCTTGCATCGACACTAACACTGTCTCAAAACAGATCGAAACGAGATTCCACATGACCCACGTCACCTAGGAGTTCCATCGGGTGCCTGCAATACTATTTAAAAGCCTATTGCATGTTTGGTGCAAACCGTGCACCTATGTTGCACTAACACTAACACTGTCACCAAATGGACTAAAACGAGATTCCACACGACCCACGTCACTTAGGAGTTCCATCGGGTGCGTCCAAAACTATTTATGAGCCTATGATACGTTCAGGGCAACCATACATCTATCTTGTGTCAAGATTAGCACTATCTCCAAACGGACCGAACAGAGCTCCACCAGACCCTCGTCACCTAGGAGTACCATCGGGTGCGTCTAAAATGATTTATGAGCCTCTAGTACGTTTGAGGCAAACCGAGCACCTATCTTGCTCCGACGCTAACACTGTCTCAAAATAGATCAAAACAAGATTCCACATGACCCACGTCACCTAGGAGTTCCATCGGGTTCCTCCAATACTATTTCTGAGCCTATGGTACGTTCGACTTAAACCGTGCACCAATCTTGCATTAGGAGTAGAACTGTCTCCAAACGGACCGAACCAAGCTTCCACATGAGCCTCATCACATAGGAGTCCCAATGATTGCGTCGAAAACAATTTCTGTGCCTATGCTATGTTCGGTGGAAACCGCGCACCTATCTTGCACTAACACTAACACAGTCTCTGAACAGACTAAAACGAGATTCCACATGACCCATTCACTTGCGAGTTACATCAGATGCGTCCAAAACTATTTATGAGCCTATGGTACGTTCAGTACAAAACATGCACCTATCTTGCGTCAAGATTAGCACTATCTCCAAACGGACCGAACAGAGCTCAACCAGCCCCTCGTCACCTAGGAGTCCCATCGAGTGTGTCGAAAACAATTTCTATGCCTGTGGTATATTCGGTGCAAACTCACCTGCATGTTCCATCAGGTGCGTGCAAAACTATTTATGAGCCTATGGTATGTTTAGTGCAAACCATGCACATATCTTACGTCAAGATTAGCACAATCGCCAAACAGACTGAACAGTGCTCCACAAGACCCTCGTCACCTAGGAGTACCATCGGGTGCTTTTAAAACGATTTATGAACCTATGGTACGTTTGACACAACCCGAGCACCTATCTTGCATCGACACTAACACTGTCTCAAAATAGATAGAAACAAGATTTCATATGACCCACGTCACCTAGGAGTTCCATCGGGTGCCTCCAATACTATTTCTGAGCATACGGTACGTTCGAGGCAAACCGTGAACCAATCTTGCATGAAGAGTTGCACTATCTCCAAATGGACTGAAGCGAGCTTTGATGAGGACATCCTACACTATTATCCGCTGGCAAAGACGCAACAAAAAAAAAGGCCAAGTGGCCTAGTTGTAGTCGGGCGGCGACCGTGTGAGCCTCTGAATAATCCCACCTCGCTTAGCTTGGGACGAGGAAGCCACCTTAAAAGAGAGAGTCACCCTTCCCCTATCAGACTAGTCTTTTAGGGACATTGGGCCTTTCCCCGAGTGGGTGTGCATAAGAACTGTTGGGGTCCGGGCAACCTTAATTTATTGGGCCTCGGCCAACCCCCCCTGGGCCGGATGCATCAAGCTTCCACTTGAGCCTCATCACCTAGGAGTCCCATCGAGTGTGTCCAAAATGATTTCTATACCTATGGTATGTTCGGTGCAAACCGTGCACCTATCTTGCACTGACACTAACACAGTCTCTGAATAGACTAAAACGAGATTCCACATGACCCACTCACTTGCAAGTTACATAAGATGCATCCAAAACTATTTTTGAGCCTATGGTACGTTCAGTGCAAACCGTGCACCTATCTTGCATCAAGATTAGCACTATTTCCAAACGGACCGAACAGAGCTCAACCAGCCCCTCGTCACCTAGGAGTCCCTTCGAGTGCATCAAAAATGATTTCTATGCCTATGGTATGTTCGGTGCAAACTCACCTACGAGTTCCATCAGGTGCGTCTAAAACTATTTATGAGCCTATGGTACGTTCAGTGCAAACCATGCACATATCTTGCGTCAAGATTAGCACTATCTCCAAATGGACCGAACAGAGCTCCACCAGACCCTCGTCACCTAAGGGTACCATCGGGTGCGTCTAAAACGATTTATGAGCCTATGGAACGTTTGACACAAACCGAGCACCTATCTTACACCGACGCTAACACTGTCTCAAAACAGATTGAAATGAGATTCCACATGACTCACATCACCTAGGAGTTCCATCGGGTGCCTCCAATACTATTTCCGAGCCTATGGTACGTTCAAGGGAAACCTTGCACCAATCTTGCATCAAGAGTTGCACTATCTCCAAACAGAACGAAGTGAGCTTCCACTTGAGCCTCGTCACCTAGAAGTCCCAATGAGTGCGTCCAAAACGGTTTCTATGCCTATGGTATGTTCGGTGCAAACCGTGAACCTATCTTGCACCAACACTAAAACTGTTTCCAAACATACTAAAACGAGATTCCACACGACCCACGTCACTTAGGAGTTCCATCGGGTGCGTCCAAAACTATTTATGAGCCTATGGTAGATTCAGTGCGTCGAAAATGATTTCTATGCCTATGGTATGTTCGATGCAAACCATGCACCTATCTTGCACTGACATTAACACAGTCTTCGAACGGACTAAAACGAGATTCCACATGGCCCACTCACTTGCGAGTTACATCAGGTGTGTCCAAAACTATTTATGAGCCTATGGTACGTTCAGTGCAAACCATGCACCTATCTTGTGGCAAGATTAGCACTATCTCCAATTAGACCGAACCGAGCTTCCACTTGAGCCTCGTCACCTTGGAGTCCCATCGAGTGCGTACAAAATGATTTCTATGCCTATGTATGTTCGGTGCAAACCGTTCACCTATCTTACACTGACACTAACACTATCTCCAAGCGGACTAAAATGAGATTACACACGACCCACGTCACTTATGATTTCCATTGGGTGCGTCCAAAACTATTGATGAGCCTATGGTATGTTCAGTGCAAACCATGCTCTTATCTTGTGTCAAGATTAGCACTATCTCCAAACGGACCGAATCAAGCTCCACCTAAGCCTCATCACTTAGGATATCCATCGGGTCCGTCCTAAATGATTTCTTAGGCTATGGTAAGTTTGACGCAAACCGTGCACCTATATTGTGTCAAGATTAGCACTGTCTCCAAACGGACTGAATCCAGGTTCCACTTGAGTCTCATCACCTAGGAGTACCATCGAGTAGATCCAAATGATTTCTGAGCAGATGGTAAGTTTGACGCAAATCGTGCACCAATCTTGCATCAGGAGTTGCACTATCTCCAAGCGGACCGAAGCGAGCTTCCACTTGAGCCTTGTCACCTAGGAGCCCATCGAGTGCGTCCAAAATGATTTCTATGCCTATGGTATGTTCGGTGCAAACCGTGCACCTATCTTGCACTGACACTAACACTGTCTCCAAATGGACTAAAATGAGATTCTGCACGACCCACGTCACTTACGAGTTCCATCGGGTGTGTCTAATACTATTTATGAGTATATGGTACGTTCAGTGCAAACTGTGTACGTATCTTGCGTCAAGATTAGCACTATTTCCAAATAGACTGAACAGAGCTCCACCAGACACTCGTCACCTAGGATTACCATCAGGTGCGTCTAAAACTGTTTATGGGCCTACGATACGTTTAACACAAACTGAGCACCTATCTTGCCCCGACGCTAACACTATCTCAAAATAGATCAAAACGAGATTCCACATGACCCACGTCACCTTGGGGTTCCATCGATTGCCTCCAATACTATTTTCAAGCCTTTGGTACGTTCGACGCAAACCGTGCACCAATCTTGCATCAAGAGGGGCACTATCTCCGAACGCACCGAACTGAGCTTCCACTTGAGCCTCATCACCTAGGAGACCCATAGAGTGCGTCCAAAATGATTTTCTATGCCTATGGTATGTTCGGTGCAAACCGTTCACCTATCTTACACTGACACTAACACTCTCCAAATAGACTAAAATGAGATTCCACACGACCCATGTCAGTTACGAGTTTCATTGGATGCATCCAAGCTATTTATGAGCCTATGGTACGTTCAGTGTAAACCGTGCACTTATCTTGTGTCAAGATTAGCACTATCTCCAAATAGACCGAACAGAGCTTCACCAGGCCCTTGTCACCTTGGAGTACCATATGTTGCGTCTAAAACGATTTATGAACCTATGGTACGTTTGACTCAAACAGAGCACCTATCTTGCACCGACGCTAACACTGTCTCAAAACAGATCGAAACGAGATTCCACATGACCCATGTCAACTAGGAGTTCCATCGGGTGCCTCCAATACTATTTCTGAGCCTACGGTACTTTTGACGCAAACTGTGCACTAATCTTACATCAAGAGTAGCATTATCTCTAAACAGACAGAATCAAAATTCCACTTGAGCCTCGTCACCAAGGAGCCCATCGAGTGTGTTAAAAATGATTTCTATGCCTATGGTATGTTCCTTGCAAACTCATTGACACTAACACTATATATGAGCCTATGGTACATTCAGTGCAAACCGTGCACCTATCTTGCGTCAACATTAGCATTATCTCCGAACGGTCCGAATAGAGCTCAACCTGAGCCTCATCACTTAGGAGATCCAACTATATGATTTTTGAGTCTATGGTACGTTTGACACAAACCATGCACCTATCTGGCGTCAAGATTTGCACTATCTCCAAACGGACCGAATAGAGCTCAACCTGAGCCTCGTCACCTAGGAGTACCATCAGGTATGTCCAAAACGACTTCTGAGCAGATGGTATGTTCGGTGGAAACCGTGCACCCATCTTGCACCGACACTAACACTGTCTCTAAACGGACTAAAAAGAGATTCCACATGACCCACTCACTTGTGAGTTCCATCAGGTGCGTCCAAAACTATTTATGAGCCTATGGTACGTTCAGTGCAAACTAAGCACCTATCTTGAGTCAATATTAGCATTATCTCCAAACGGAACGAACAGAGCTCCACCAGACCCTAGTCACCTAGGAGTACCATCGGGTGCATCTAAAACAATTTATGAGCCTATGGTACGTTTGACACAGACTGAGCACATATCTTACACCGATGCTAAAACTATCTCAAAATAGATTGAAACAAGATTCCACAAGACTCACATCACCTAGGAGTTTCATCGGGTGCATCCAAAACTATTTATGAGCCTATGTACGTTCAATGCAAACTGTGCACCTATCATGCATTAAGATTAGCACTATCTCCAAACAGACCGAACAGAGCTCCACCAGACACTCGTCACCTAAGATTACCATCGGGTGCGTCTAAAACTATTTATGAGCCTATGGTACATTTGAGGCAAACCGAGCACCTATGTTGCACCAATGCTAACACTGTCTCAGAATAGATCAAAACGAGATTCCACGTGACTCATGCCACCAAGGAGTTCCATCGGGTGCCTCCAATACTATTTTCGAGCCTACGGTACGTTCGACGCAAACTGTGCACCAATCTTGCATCAAGAGCAACACTATCTCCAAATGGACCGAACCGAGCTTCTACTTGAGCCTCGTCACCTTAGAGTCCCATCGAGTGCATCCCAAATGATTTCTATGCCTATGGTATGTTCGGTACAAACTGTGCACCTATCTTGCACTAACACTAACACTGTCTCCAAACGGACTAAAACGAGATTCCACACGATCCACGTCACTTACAAGTTCCATCGGGTGCGTCCAAAACTATTTATGAGCCTATGGTACATTCAGTACAAAGCATGCACCTATCTTGCACCAAGATTAGCACTATCTCCAAATGGAACGAATAGAGCTCCACCAGACCCTCGTCACCTAAGAATAACATCGGGTGCGTCTAAAATGATTTATGAGCCTTGGTACGTTTGACGCAAACAGAGCACCTATCTTGCACCGACACAAACACTGTCTCAAAACAGATTGAAACGAGATTCCACATGACCCCATGTCACCTGGGAGTTCCATCGGGTGCCTCCAATACTATTTTCGAGCCTACGGTACATTCGACACAAACCTGCACCAATCTTGCATCAAGAGTAGCAACTATCTTCAAACAGACCGAACCGAGCTTCCACTTGAGCCACGTCACCTAGGAGTCCCATTGAGTGTCCAAAATGATTTCTATGCCTATGGTGTGTTCGGTGCAAACTGTGAATCTATCTTGCACTGACACTAAAATTGACTATGCCAATGGTATGTTCGGTGCAAACCATGCACCTATCTTGCACTGACATTAACACTGTCTCCAAACAGACTAAAATGATATTCCACACGACCCACGTCACTTACGAGATCCATCGGGTGCATCCAAAACTATTTTTGACCTATGGTGTGTTCAGCACAAACCATGCATGTATCTTGCATCAAGATTAGCACTATGTCCAAACGGACCGAATAGAGCTTGACCAGACCCTTGTCACCTAGGAGTACCTCTAGTGCGTCTAAAACGATTAATGAGCCTATGGTACGTTTGACTCAAACCGAGCACCTATCTTACACCGACGCTAACACTGTCTCAAAACAGATCAAAACGAGATTTCGCATGACCCACGTCACCTAGGAGTTCCATCGGGTGCCTCCAATACTATTTCTAAGCCTACGGTACGTTCGACGCAAACCGTACACCAATCCTACATCAAGAGTAGCACTATCTCCAAACAGACCGAACCGAGCTTCCACTTGAGCCTCGTCACCTAGGAGTCCCATCGAGTGCGTCCAAAACAATTTCTATGCCTATGGTATGTTCGATGCAAACCGTGCACATATCTTGCACTGACACTAACACTGTCTCCAAATGGACTGAAACAAGATTCCACATGACCGACGTCACTTACGAGTTCCATCGGGTGCATCCAAAACTATTGATGAGCCTATTGTATGTTCATTGCAAACAATGCACCTATCTTGCGTCAAGATTAGCTCTCCAAACAGACTGAATAGAGCTCCACCAGACCCTCGTCACCTAGGAGTACCATCGGGTGCGTTTAAAATGATTTATGAGCCTATGGTATGTTTGATGCAAACGGAGCACCTATCTTGCACAGACGCTAACACTATCTCAAAACAGATTGAAACGAGATTCCACATGACCCACGTCACCTAGGAGTTCCATCGGTGCCTCCAATACTATTTCTGAGCCTACGGTACGTTCGATGCCAACCGTGCACCAATCTTGCATCAGGAGTGACACTATCTCCAAACGGACCGAACCGAGCTTCTAGTTGAGCCTCGTCACATAGGAGTCCCATCGAGTGTGTCCAAAACTATTTCTATGCCTATGGTATGTTTGGTGCAAACCATGCACCTATCTTGCACAGACGCTAACACTGTCTCAAAACAGATTAAAACGAGATTCCACATGACCCACGTCACTTACGAGTTCCATCGGGTGCGTCCAACACTATTTTATGAGCCTATGGAACGTTCAGTGTATACCGTACACCTATCTTGCGTCAAGATTAGCACTATCTCCAAGCGTACCGAATAGAGCTCCACTAGACCCGCGTCGCCTAGGAGAACCATCGGATGCGTCAATAACGATTTATGAGCCTATGGTACGTTTGATGCGAACCGGGCACCTATCTTGCACCAACGATAACACTGTCTCAAACAGATTAAAACAAAATTCCACATGACCCACGTCACCTTGGAGTTCCATCCGGTGCATCCAATACTATTTCTGAGCCTACGGTATGTTCAACGCAGAGCGTGCACCAATCTTGCATCAACAGTAGCACTATCTCCAAACGGACCAAATCGAGCATCCAGTTCAGCCTCGTCAGCTAGGAGTCCCGTCGAGTGCGTCCAAAATGATGTCTATGCCTATGGTATGTTCGGTGCAAACCGTGCTCCTATCTTGCACTGACACTAACACTGTCTCCAAATAGACTAAAACGAGGTTCCACACGACCCACGTCACTTATGAGTTCCATCGGGTGCGTCCAAAACTATTTATGAGCCTATGGTACATTCAGTGCAAACCATGCACCTATCTTGCATCAAGATTAGCACTATCTCTAATCAGCCCAACAGAGCTCCACCAGACCCTCGTCATGTAGGAGTACCATCGGGTGCTACTAAAAGTATTTATGAGCCTATGGTACGTTTGAGGCAAACATAGCACATATCTTGCACTGACGATGAACTGTCTCAAAATAGATCGAAACGAGATTCCACATGAGCCACATCACCTAGAAGTTCCATCGGGTTCCTCCAATACTATATCCGAGCCTACGGAATGTTCGACGCAAACCGTGCACCAATCTTGCATCAAGAGTAGCACTATCTCCAAACGGAACGAACCGAGCTTCCACTTGAGCCTCGTCACCTAGGTGTCCCATCGAGTGCGTCCAAAATGATTTCTATGCCTATGGTTTGTTCGATGCAAACCGTGCACCTATTATGCACTAATACTAACATTGTCTCCAAATGGACTAAAATGAGATTCCACACGACCCACGTCACTTACGAGTTCCATCAGGTGCGTCCAAAACAATTTAAGAGCCTATGGTACGTTCAGTGTAAACCATGCACCTATCTTGTGTCAAAATTAGCAGTATCTCCAAACGGACCAAATAGAGCTCCACCAGAACCTCGTCACCTAGGAGTACCATTGGGTGTGTCTAAACTGATTTAGGAGCCTATGTACGTTTGAGGTAAACCGAGCACCTATCTTGCACCAACGCTAACATTGTCTCAAAATAGATCGAAACGAGATTCCACATGAGGTAAACCGCGCACCAATCTTGCATCAAGAGTAGCACTATCTCCAAACAGACCGAACTGAGCTTCCACTTGAGCCTCGTCACCTAGGAGTCCCATCGAGTGCGTCCAAAATGATTTCTATGCCTATGGTATGTTCGGTGTAAATCGTGCACCTATCATTCAATAACACTAACACTGTCTCCAAATGGACTAAAACAAGATTCCACACGACCCACGTCACTTACGAGTTCCATCGGTTGTCTTCAAAACTATTTATGAGCCTATGGTACTTATAGTGCAAACCATGTACCTATCTTGCGTCAAGATTAGCACTATCGCCAAATGGACCGAATAGGGCTCCACTAGACCCTTGTCACCTAGGAGTACCTCAGGTGCGCCTAAAACGATTTATGAGCCTATGGTACATTTGATGCAAACCAAGCATCTATCTTGCACCAACGTTAACACTGTCTCAAAATAGATCGAAACGGGATTCCACATACCCCACGTCACCAAGGAGTTCCACCGGGTGCCTCCAATATTATTTCCGAGCCTACCGTACATTCGACGCAAACCGAGCACCAATCTTGCATCAAGAGTAGCACTATCTCCAAACGGACCAAACCAAGCTTCTACTTGAGCCTCGTCACCTAGAAGTCGCATCGAGTGCATCCAAAATGATTTCTATGCCTATTGTATATTTGGTGCAAACCGTGCACCTATCTTGCACTAACACTAACATTGTCTCCAAATAGACTAAAACGAGATTCCACACGACCCACGT
>CM039610.1:23619824-24059009 GCA_022457205.1 Saccharum spontaneum | reverse complement strand
TAGCACACTAAAGGAATGATAAACTCAACTAGCAAGATATATTCAAAGTAAGCATAGCCATGTAAATAAGAGAATAAGTATAAGTCTAATAGAATGTTGAAGTGAAGATCCAAGCTTCCATGACTAGATCCAGAACCTTAAGCAAGATCCCAACTCGACCCTCTCTCCTAAGATACTAATCTACTACATTGAAGAAGCTAGACCTAATCCCCTAGAGAGGTCATCCTTTAATGGGACAACTCTGACCTGATCCTGGCTGGGAGATAATGAATTAGGGTTTAGGGGGATGCCTCCTCTAGGAGCCAGGGGCCTTACTTATATAGCCCTCTAGGAAGCACCATAGCCCTCGGATCAAACCGACCTTGATCTATGATTAATATTCATCCTCAAAGGCGGGTGGAGGGGCAATCCACGAGACGGAGCCTGATTGGCTATAGGACCTGGGCGCCCGCCCCATCCCTTGGCCCAAATGGGCTCATATTTAGTGTGGGCTGATTGATCTTTTTGTTAGCTTCGATTCACCTAGTGGATCACCTAAAACAGAGTTCGGATGAGGGAGATATGCCCGTTTTACTCCGGACTGCTCTTGGAGCCCATTTGCAATCTTTCGGAAGACGTAACTTTGTCATCTGGACTCCGATTTGGCTGAACCAAAACTCTATTTCATGTGTCTTGACGAGCTCTATGCAATGGTTTACTTTATTTCATCATTTGAGATACTTCTATTTGGTGATTCTGGTCTTTTTTTAGTTTAACCCCTGCAAAACATAGATTCACCAAAACTCGTGGAATTATGTTAGTAGACTCTGTATATCTAAGAGATAATTATGTTTAGGTCATTTTTCATGTTTCGTTGACGGTTAAAATTGACACTTATCTACCATCAACAACTCCCCCAAGCTTACCCTTTGCTCGTCCCTGAGCAAAGATAAACTCAGTGATGGATCAGGAGTTGCTACAATGCTTTCATGCCTCCAAAGTACACATGCGTTCAAACAAGAATTCTCCTCCAGATTGGAACGAACTATCCTGATTTCAAATCCACTCATATTACCTTTTACCATGGGGCTTATAGTTGTCACTTGGGTCTTGAGTAGTTGAGAGATAGAACGGTCAAGTCAAGCGCCATGTCTCAAGCTCTTTGATCAACTATTATTCCGGAATTTTTGCAAGATTTTCAAATAAAACTCAGAGATTCCTGTGTATGACCCTCTCATGTCTCTCCTCTATGGTATTTTTGGATCCTTACCAAGGCATTTATGGTGTGTGCCTTCTCTCTTCTCTCAAGATATGTTGTATTTTTGGCATTAGGCATAGTAACATTATGCCTTCTTTCTCTCACCACACTTCTAATAGGCTTATATGGAGCTCATAGGTAGGGAGACAAGGAATTCATACTTGCGAACATTTATTGCATAGTCAGACCATGGATCCAGAGGGACAAGTGTGGCCATATAGTCAAATCAAGATGTGCATGTGTGTGATCCTAAATATGGGCTGAGTGGATATGTAGTGGAAATGATGGAGGATGTTAGTTGTAAGTGGAAATAAGGGGGTAGAAGAATAATGGTGAACATCTAATTCTACTTTTGCTCCTTGAAGGAATTTTATACCTCTCTTGAACTTTGAAGAACTTGAAGAGAACTTGGGTTGCTGAAAATCTCTCATAATTAGGACCCTTGTCCTTTTATTCTCTCTTTATTTTTTCTTTCTCACTCTCCCCTTTTTTCTCTCTCTTTTTTTCTTTTTTTAAACAACTGAATACAGTGGAATAATTCCTAAGTATCTTTTTGGAAACATAGATAAGTGGTAGCAATGGAAATACTAGAGCTTAAAACAAAAGGGGTTAGCAATGGATGAAAGGTTTTGTTCACTCCTAGTGTAGGAGCAAAACAACTTGGTGGGTTGTGTCTAATGGAAAATATTTAGATGCATACTTCTAGGGTAGAAGCAGCATAAGTAGGTGGAGTGCACGTGAATCTTGATTTTAACTGCATGACTAATCCCCTAGGGTCAACATAGACCGACCACACTCAATGCTTACAAGCAGCTAAGCTAACAAGTGAAAGTCTTTCCTAATCTAGTAAGCAGGTATATATGGCTGTGGTAGGAATTAAACTTTTGTCATACAGGAACTCATCATGTAGATATTTTTAGTTTTCAAAAGATAAATTCTCTAGAGCTCTAGTATCTCTAGGAATAAGATAAACAACAGCTCAAACTTTCCCATATCATATCCACCAACTACCTAGACTTAGATCAAGCATTCGCTACCCAGAAGTTTTAGGTTCAGAGCAAATCTTAGATCAAAACAATTGTGTTCCAAAACTTGGAAGAGTTCGAGGTTGAAAACTAGGTACTTGAAAGGAATTACGACAAAGCAACTATTCATCATTTCCATGTAAGAGATCATTCTAGGGTTCACTTTAGCAAGGTAAAACTTTGCGCACTCTCCTATATTTATTTAGCAAACTTAAAGATCATACATAAATATATAGAAAGGGAAACATTTATTTGGCTTTCTAAAGGTTATGCATCTTTTTATTTGTTTCATATATCAAAGAAAAAATATATAAGTAAATAGATAGGTAAGAAAATACTTAGCTGGATATATGAGGGATGCTCTCCCCCAAGCTGGATGTTGACGTAGTCTTGCTTGATGAAGTTGACAGGCAGTGGAGATGTTCTTCCTCTGTCAGAGTGTTTATGTTGATGATGGTTGAGACAGCACTCCTACAGGGGATAGATTGTCCTTCTGTCTGTTTGATCCTTTGAATTCTGTGAAGCTCAAATAGATAACAAAGCTTATGGAACTGACTAAGTGTTAGTGATAAACCTCTAAGCCTTGGGCATCTAGAACCTCTTGAAAAATGTATCTTTCTAGCAGGATCTCTTTGGCAATATTTTTATACTTTTACACTATGCAAGAAATTATAAAGAATGATGAATGCATATTTATTTTATTTTTATGCCACCACAGCAAATAGACTTATGGGTTTTATATCACAAATTTATTCACATGGGGTGTAGCAGTTTTGATATGCAATGCAAGACATATTTATTTTCTTTTCTAATGCAGATGTAACAAAGTAAAATATGCAACAAGAATTGATTATGTTAATGTGGATAAGTAAATATGGTAAAGGAAAAACTTATGCAATGCTGAAAAAGAAATATGGATAACTACCAAGTTTACCTCCGTGGTGAGGATTTGGCGATTCAAGTCCTCAAAACAGGACTTCTTGTCATGTTCACTCCTTAGGTGCATCATCTTATCTCAAAGGTACAAACCCATGTTTTTTTCAGCAGTTTGAACTGAAACTTTAATTGTGGAAGCTGGCAACATCTCTTTCAGTGTGGATGTTGCAGGTTCAGACTCTTACTTGTAGGGTTTTGGAAATCAACTAATTCCCCTTCATTTTTCTTGAAGTGTGTCATACTTGTAAAGACATGGTAGAGATCAAGTGCATAGGTCCTGTTGGTGGAAAAACACGAACAGAACCATAGCCCTATTTATTCTTCTTTAACCTTAGGCACATTGAACATGATGAGATTAATGTGTGTTGTTCATTTTATGGGTGGCAAGATTAGAAGGACGGGCATGAATGTAGCATTTAAATACTTTTGTCAAAAAGAGTGGAATTGCTTAACCAATGGAAGAATTATCAACTTTACATTTATGTATCAAACATTATCAGGATTAAGACAATCATCTCCCAAAGATGCAACATTTAACTCATTTAATTATGTCTATGAAATCAAGATAGTGATGTTATGAACAAGCTTAAGAAACAAGACATGTTTAGTCAGATTGAATCAAGCAAGTTGTAACTCGAACATATTTATTCTTTTCTTTAGGTGCATACCAGAGTCATGGTAAAGCTTTATAAATAATGACCACTTACCTTAGGATGTTACCTTTATAACTGGAGCACCTTGTGATGAAGAGTAGATGCTTCTAGTGGTCCTTTCCTTCTTGGATTTTGCCTCACTCGGTGCACCTCTCTCCTTGACTTGTTCATGAGCATCTTGTCTTCTAGATTTGCACTCCTTCTTTCTCCTTCCTCTTCTCTCTTTTTTTATTGTGTCCAGACCTTTTACTCCACTCATTGTTTCTTCTCAGCTTGCTAGAGCGATAGGGGCTTGGGAGGAGGAAGAGCATTGTTGGATCATCTTTTAGAGGAATTGATGGCCTTTCTCCCCCAAGCTTGAGCCTTGCTGTCGCTCGTCGCTTGAAGCCAAGTGTGAGTGTTGAATCATCCCTCCAAGTGTGTTATAACTCCATGTCCTTAGACACTTTTCGTCCTCTGTTCTTAAATCTATCGGAGAGGGCTCTTGATTCTAGATCCATTGAGAAAAGATCTCTCCTTTGCATTCTACTTTTCTTTGGACTGTCCAATCTAGGTGATGAGGATACAGATAGTTGCATGATCTTCTTTCATCAACCATTCTTGATTTTTGTTGAGTCTTGGTTGACGAATTGATGTTCATTGGAGATGTAGACTCGAGTTCTTCCTTGATGGTCTTTGTCTTCTAGCAGCATGGCGAAGAGTTGTTCAGTCAATGATACGCCATCCTCTGATGATCAAGGAAGGAGCTTCATTAATATTTGCATGCAGGTTTCATTTCCAATGGCTTAGGGACATCGTCTTGCAACCATAATCGTGGTCCTTCAAGGATTGGTCGGTAGTTAGCCCTTGATTGGTGATTGGTTACCACAAGGATGCATGTTATCATGCCATCCTTGTCCTTGCCGCTGATGTGCAAGATGGTGTCTTCAAGAATAATGAGAGCAGGTCTTTTGTTGCTAAATGAGGTGAGTTGTGCCCTGCTCCTCATTGGCATCCTGATATGAACCCGCTAGGGTTTATGGACGATCTTTCGATGAGAGGCGTGAGATCAATCGATTTGGTGGATGGAGATGACGTTCACAGCCCGACTACAGCCTTCCAAGACCGTGCCTTAGCAACCGATACACCACCTCCAAAGGCCGTCACGATCTTGTGGAGCGCGACAACCAGCCACTAGGGCTCCCGTCCTTCAAGCAATCGAAGAACTAGCAAGAACTAGGAAACAAGCACTGAATTTGCAAGATGAAATTGAAAGCCTCAAACTGAATCTTATTATGAGTGGAGTTCCAAAGACAAGGAGACGGGTGGCTGGATCAGCACACGCGCCTACAAGCAAGTAGCAAAGGCTAAACTTGATCTAAACAAAACCCAAGTGTTCCTGGTGGCGGCTAAGGGGTATATGATGTGTGGAGGATGACCACAAGAGAGTTTGGGTCGTGCTCCAACCCTAGGACGCGTCCCTACTGGACTCTAAACGATACAAGCCCATTGGGCTAACTTAAGGTGACGCAGCACCCTGGACAGAATACACCTCTCGGTGATTTTTGGACTGTTGACGCCGTTTCTGAGCAGGTATGAGTATGAGGTCAGATCCGGATGAAAGTAGACTTTATTAGCTTTCCAACAAGTCTAGAATCACCCTAATCCGACTCCGTATGTAACCGTGGCGACCGTCACAAGTTGGAGGTGTGCTGCAGTCCGAATCCAGCCTACGCGAGTCCTTTTCCCTTTCGGTCTTCTCCTTAATTCCTAATCAAAACAAGAGTGCACGTGTCTCCAAGATCTAAACAGGATGGACAAGAGCTCAAGAAGGAATCAAGAAGGAACTCACTTGATGATTAAGTGTTCGAGCACGAGCACGGGTAATAGGACCAGCAGGTGTCGGCGTGGACGGTGTGGATGTATGATCGGTGTTGATGTCCTCATCATCCTCCCTTTCTTGAATTTGAGTCATCCTCGACTCAAGCTCATCTTCCTCACCCAAATAAGGCTTCAAATCTGCAATGTTAAATGTGGGACTAACCCCAAAATCTGCAGGAAGATCAAGCTTATATGCATTCTCATTTATTCATTGCATCACTTTAAAAGGACCATCCGCTCTAGGCATCAATTTAGATTTTCTTAATTCAGGAAACCTATCCTTTCGCAAATGCAACCAAACCAAATCTCCAGGTTCAAGAATCAATTCCCTTCTACCTTTATCTCCAGCAAATTTGTACTTAGCATTCATGCGCTCTATGTTTTCTTTAGTTGTTTCATGTAGTTTTAGCATCAATTCAGCACGTTGCTTAGCATCAAAATTTAACTTTTCAGAACTTGGCAATGGCATTAAATCAATAGGAGCACGTGGTAACAAACCATAAACAATCTCAAAGGGACACATCTTCGTAGTAGAATGCAGCGAACGATTATAAGCAAACTTAATATGAGGCAAACAATCTTCCCACATCTTAATATTCTTCTTTAAAACAGTCCTTAACATAGTAGACAAAGTTCTATTCACAACTTCAGTTTGACCATCAGTTTGGGGGTGACAAGTGGTGGAAAATAAAAGCTTAGTCCCCAATTTGTCCCATAAAGTTATCCAAAAATGGCTAAGAAATTTAGCATCACGATCAGAAACAATTGTATTTGGCACACCATGCAAGCGAACAACTTCTTGAAAGAACAAATCAGCAATATTTGTAGCATCATCAGTTTTATGACATGGTATGAAATGTGCCATTTTAGAGAATCAATCCACAACCACAAAAACACTATCTCACCCTTTCCTAGTCCGTGGCAATCCCAACATAAAATCCATAGAAATATCCTCCCAAGGAGCACTAGGAACAGGAAGAGGCATATACAAACCGTGTGGATTCAACCGGGACTTAGCCTTTTGACATGTTGTGCAGTGAGCAACAAATCTCTCCACGTCTCATCGCATCTTTGGCCAAAAGAAATGACCAGCAAGAATGTCCTCCGTCTTCTTCGCTCCAAAATGCCCCATCAAGCCACCTCCATGCGCTTTCTGCAGCAACAACAAGCGAACGGAGCTAGCTGGAATGCATAGCTTGTTAGCTCTAAACACAAACCCATCATTGAGGATGAATTTGTTCCATGTTTTCTCATCTTTACAATGCAGCAGCACTTCTTTAAAATCAGCATCATGAGCATATCAGTCTTTAATTGTTTCTAACCCAAAGATCTTGTAATCAAGTTGATTCAACAAAGTATATCTCCTAGACAATGCATCTGCAATGATATTATCCTTCCCTTTCTTGTGTTTGATAACATAAGGAAAAGATTCAATAAATTCAACCCATTTTGCATATCTACGATTCAGTTTTCCTTGACTACGAATATGCTTCAAAGATTCATGATCAAAATGTATAACAAATTTTTTGGGCCACAAATAATGCTGCCATGTTTCTAATGTCCGCACTAGAGCATATAATTCCTTATCATATGTAGAATAATTAAGAATAGGCCCGCTCAATTTCTCACTAAAGTATGCAACAGGTTTTCCTTCTTGTAACAAAACACCACCCAATCCAATTCCACTCGCATCACATTCAAGCTCCAGGGATAAGATCAATTTGGTACTCAATCCCTCGTATTGGTGGCAGCCCCGCTGGTATCTCAATGGGGAACACATCAGAATACTCCTGCAAAATGTTAGCAACAGCAGGGGCAAAGAACATTGCATATCCTCAAATGAAATCAAAGCATCCTTGCATACCAAAGCATAAGCAATAGAGGTGGATGCATTGAACTCATTAATATCAGATTTTGTAGCAAGCATACAACGTCCTTTCAATGTTATCTCATCTTTGTCATCAACAACAGATTTGTCACTCTCGCTCTTTGCTTTTGTAGCCTTAGTAACATCAGATTGCATAATAGCTTCAGGAGACATAGGATGCAACACAATTTTTCGATCATGGTATAGAAACGAATATTGATTTGATCTACCATGATGCATCGAATCTCTATCAAATTGCCATGGTCTACCTAGCAGAATATTGCAAGCTTGCATAGGCACAACATCACATTCAACAATATCTTTGTATGATCCGATGGCAAAATTGATTCGCACCAGTCTCGTTACCTTTGCCTTACCACTGTTGTTCAGCCATTGGATGTAGTAGGGATGGGGATGTGGTTTGGTGGTGAGGGCGAGCTTCTGTACCATGTCGCTACTTGCCAAGTTGTTGCAGCTACCTCCATCAATGATCATGCGGCACGAACGCTCCTTGATGACACACTTTGTTTGGAATAAAGTGTGTCGCTGATTTTGCTTCGCCTTCTCCATTTGTGCACTAAGCACTCGCTGTACAATCAAGCTCTCATAGTGCTCCGCGTCACCTGCATTGATGTGTTCTTCTATGTGTTCCTCACTACCTGCATAGTCAGCCGCAAGCAATGCAAGTGTATCTTCATCAAAATCACTAGCAGATGAACACTCACCATCATCTTTGACAATCATAACACGCTTGTTTGGGCAGTCACGCATCATATGGCCATATCCCTTGCACCGATGACATTGTATGTTGCTTGTTCTACTGGTCGATGCCACAGATGAAGTACTCGCAGCCGGCTTTTGCGCTGTCTTCACTCCTGAATTGGTGGGGCAGCTCGAGTCTTGTCACTAGATGATGGCGTAGGAGTACGTGTAGACGGAGTTGTAGACGGGCGCGGCTGCCATGAACTAGCTTTCCCTGCAGAAACATTAGTCCTTGCGCTAGCACGTCGTCCCTACACTTCCCGTTCAGCTTTACAAGCAAGATGAAACAGTTTGGTTACGTTATTGTATTCTTTGTAAGCGAGGATATCCAGAATTTCCCGATTTAATCCACCTAAAAATCTAGCCATAGCAGGTTCCTCATCCTCCTCTAATTTACAACGCAACATACCCGTTTGTAATTCCTGATAGTATTCTTCTACACATTTAGAACCTTGTCTCAATTGCTGCAACTTATTTATCATATCACGGGCATAGTAAGATGGAACAAATCTAGCTCTCATGGCTCGTTTCAGCGCATCCCAAGTTTTAGGTATGTTATTAGGATTTTTCTTGCCATATTTGATCCACCAAACAGAAGCAAAATATGTGAACTCACTAGTTGCAGCCCTAACACGTGTGTTCTCAGGAAATTCCTGGCATGCAAACTTTTGATCAACAACAATCTCCCAAGTAATGTATGCATCAGGGTCATATTTACCATCAAAAGGAGGTATTTTAAATTTAATCTTACTGAAAGCATCATCATTATTGTGCACCTCGCGTCGGCGGCGGCCACCCATACCTCTACGGTTGTGACGTAGGCGACGTCGATCACGAGTGTCTCGATCATCATGTTCAGTATCACCTATGTATTCTTCATCATAACTACCATCCTCTCGATCTTCCTCCTTCTTTTCTTCTTTATGCTGGTCTTTATCATTGTTGTGGAGGTCATCAAAACGCCTCAGTAGAGCAGCAAGGCTTTTGTCCACACTAGCAATGGACTGCTCCAAACCTGCAAGTTTGTTGTTTGCGGCAATCTGAGTAGCCTCCAACTGTCCAAGTTTGTCATTTGTCACCTGCAAGTCATTATCAAGTCCCTCCGTGTGCAACTTCACTTTCCTTTCAAAATATTGTATGATGCCCTTTGTGCGAGGTGAATGTGGAATTTGGTTATCTTCGTCGGTCCCTGGCATGATTCAAAGACAAAGACAACAAGAAGACAAGTGAAGAAATAAAAGCCCTACAACTACTAGGATGAAGCTAAAGCAAGTCGCTCACTCTCCACATATTACACAAGTTCTTACTAGTTCTTACCTTGCTCGACAGGAGGGGTCATCTACCAACAAGTCTGTAGCAATGGATGAAGTGTATCGGTGCCGCAGCATGAGACCTGTCAAGCTGTAGAATATGTGGATCTATAGGTGGGCTGAAACAAGGAACGAACTAGCACCACGTTAGTTACAAAAAGCAAGCTGAATAATCGTTCAATCGGCGGTACTGTGCTGGTCCTAGTCTAGACCGTGCTAGAGACACGAGCCTAGACACAAAGGAGAGCACAACACACCACCCAAAGTGAATGAAGAATCTCTAAGATCAGCCCCTTTCTCTTCTTTTCTTTTGCTTCTTTCTCTTTTTTTTTCTTTTTTTTGAATATATTTTTTTTTCAGGGGCACTCAAAACTGATTATATGAACAAGAACACTCCCAAAGAGTAACTCAGCACACACACTTTTTCTCTCTCTCTCTCTCTCTCTAGAGTAAGCCACTCGTTTAGATATGAATACTTGCTGCGTGGTTTGTTTGATATTTGTAGCACAGGGTGAACTGATTCCTCGTCTGATTGGAACTTTCAATTCTACTCGGACTTGGCCAAAGCGAGGAATACCCGATTCCTTGATCCGACTCAAACTTGAAAACCTACTTGGATTCAGCCAACAGAGAGGAACAGCCGATTCCTTGTCTGATTCAAACTTCAAACCCTACTTGGATTTGGCCAACAGAGAGACTATATGATAGCGCGTGTTGTGATAGAACGTGACAATAACTCAAAACTCTAAAGGACTAAAACTAAGACCAGCAACTTGACACAACCGATGCAACCGACGACTCAACAAGCCCTAACTAGGTAGCACTAGCCACGGCCCAAAAGTCTATAGGATTGTAGGAAACCAATCTACTTTTTTTGGCTTTTTTTGGACTGTAGGAAAAAATAAAAACAGTGAAGAATTACAAGTCTCTCACCGATAAACCTTACTCTGATACCAATTGATATGAACCCGCTAGGGTTTATGGACGATCTTTCGATGAGAGGCGTGAGATCAATCGATTTGGTGGATGGAGATGACGTTCACGGCCCGACTACAGCCTTCCAAGACCGCGCCTTAGCAACCGATACACCACCTCCAAAGGCCGTCATGATCTTGTGGAGCGCGACAACCAGCCTGTAGGGCTCCCGTCCTGCAAGCAATCGAAGAACTAGCAAGAACAAGGAAACAAGCACTGAATTTGCAAGATAAAATTAAAAGCCTCAAACTAAATCTTATTATGAGTGGAGTTCCGAAGACAAGGAGACGGGTGGCTGGATCAGCACACGCGCCTACAAGCAAGTAGCAAAGGCTAAACTTGATCTAAACAAAACCCAAGTGTTCCTAGTGGCGGCTAAGGGGTATAGATGTGTGGAGGATGACCACAAGAGAGTTTGGGTCGTGCTCCAACCCTAGGACGCGTCCCTACTGGACTCTAAACGATACAAGCCCATTGGGCTAACTTAAGGTGACGCAGCACCCTGGACAGAATAGACCTCTCGGTGATTTTTGGAATGTTGACGCCGTTTCTGAGCAGGTATGAGTATGAGGTCAGATCCGTATGAAAGTAGACTTTATTAGCTTTCCAACAAGTCCAGAATCACCCCAATCTGACTCCGTATATAACCGTGGTGACCGTCACAAGTTGGAGGTGTGCTGTAGTCCGAATCCAGCCTATGCGAGTCCTTTTCCCTTTCGGTCTTCTCCTTGATTCCTAATCAAAACAAGAGTACACGTGTCTCCAAGATCTAAACAGGATGGACAAGAGCTCAAGAAGGAATCAAGAAGGAACTCACTTGATGATTAAGTGTTCAAGCACGAGCACGGGTAATAGGACTAGCAGGTGTCGGCGTGGACGGCGTGGATGTATGATCGGTGTTGATGTCCTCATCACATCCTAGCTTGAATTTTGGGAAGGCTCAATGCTAGGTTGTCTTCAACACTGCTTATGACATGTTGCTTTGTTCATCCACTTCCATTGAGTGCTTTTGTTGTAGATTCTTCGTATGGTACTCGTCTTTTCTTTGTTCATCACTAAAGTGGTGGTTTGTCAAACCAAACCATGAACAGGCACATCATAATATCTTTCTTTCCTGCAAAATATTAGTGGACACATACCCAAGGATTGCAACGATTTCAAACTATGGGCTATTATCCACTATTTATTTGAATTTCATCTATGCTAATAAGATTTGTTTATCATGTTTTCTAACAACCCCTTTTTTGGCACTTTAATATGTTTCAAGGCAAAGGTAACTTGCAGTAAAAGATAATGTGAATGATATTTGATACTTACAATTCTTCCTTGGATGATGAATGAGTTGTATCTTTTGTGCAAAGTTGTTGGAGTTCATCATATGCCTTGCTTTATCTCCGAGTGAGTTCATCTCTTGACTTACCCAAATTGGATTTGAGAGTTTTCTGCAGGGGTTGGTCTAACAAAATAACCAGTATCTACTAAAGAACATTTTTAGTTCAATAACCAAACTAGACTCCATGTCTTAATTGGGTTAAGGAAGACAATTTAACCTAAGCACCACGCTTAATTTAAAAAGCCTTTGGAAGGACCCTCGAAGCACTTCCAAACCAAAGCATACTCTAGTAGACAAAGGTAGCATGAAAGCACTATAGAGATTTACTCAATTAGAGATGAAGGAGCATGATCATGGTGAGGAATATTTTTTCTTTTTAGATGACATGGATGCATGTAGGAAACTAAACATGCAATGAATTTGATATTAGAAAATTTAAACTAAATGGAGTGAATGCATGAATTGTTAAAAGTAAACATGTAGTGGGATGCAAGAATTAATAGATAACTACTCATAAATTTAAAGTCCATGAGCAAGACTATCTCACCTTTTCTTGATCATACTTACCATGACTCACATGATAGAATTTGTGAGTGGTGCAGCTTCTAATTTCGTCACTTGAGATGTGAGTTGAATTCTTGTGACGAAGACCTTTTCTTCAATCTACACATGGTTAGAAATAATATATATGTATACGCAAACCGGTGAGGTGGCAGGGTTCTAGTGTTGATGAATGTTGAATGTTGAGGGACCCTAGGCTCTTCAATTTCTTGTGGAAGCTTGTCTAAAGGTCGAAACGACATCTTTTGTCCTGTCTATTCCACACTCAACAGAACAAGGGTAATCCTACTAAAGCTAGTGATACACTAAATTAGTAGACATCAAGATCATTATCAAAAACTTTACGCCAATTGCTTCCCCGGCACGGCTCCAAAAAATGCTTGTTGGTATAAATTAAGTGCAACTAAAATATGAAGGATTCTGCAAGCGCACAGAACATACCATTGTAGCATTTTACCGGGAGTAAACCAGGTATTGTTATTTATATTTTACCACCGGGAAGCAAGGGTTAAAGAATCTGATAATTCACCATCATGTATCTACTAACCTAGTAAACCAACTAGACTATAGCAGGGGTAAATGATATATGAAATGATAGGATTTATGTAATATGACACACATGGGATAGGTCACTAAAGATATGCAACTAGTTAACTTGGGAGGTCAACGGGTGAGGTAGATTCCTATGATATTCTTATCACATGGTAAAGGTATACCCAACTTGCTAAGACTTACCACATTCTTGTGCACTTTGGGACGCCACTAGTAGGAGAGAGCACCACAAAGGATACCTCTACTGACGTGACTACGATCCTATAATTTAAGAACCTGCTCGATAGATATGGATGGGGCTGTCACCTCTCGTAACTACCATACAGCTAGGGAACAGGGTGTACTCATAGGCAGAGCATTGTATAAGCACCACGCTTACATGAGGCTTGGCTACCTAGCCTAGTCGACAAACTAGAAGGCTAAGCGCTCTATGAACTAGCACACAAAAGGAATGATAAACTCAATTAGCAAGATATATTCAAAGTAAGCATAGCCATGTAAATAAGAGAATAAGTATAAGTCTTATAGAATGTTGAAGTGAAGATACAAGGCTTTACCAAGCCTCCATGACTAGATCCGGAACCTTGAGCAAGATCCCAACTTGACCTTCTCTCCTAAGATACTAATCTACTACATTGAAGAAGCTAGACTTAATCCCTAAGAGAGTTCATCCTTTCATGGGACACCTCTGACCTGATCCCGGCTGAGAGATAATGAATTAGGGTTTAGGGGGATGCCTCCTCCAGGAGCCAGGGGCCTTACTTATATAGCCCTCTAGGAAGCACCACAGCCCTTAGATCAAACCGATCTAGATCTATGATTAATATTCATCCTCAAAGGTTGTGGAGGGGCAATCCGTGAGACGGAGCCTGATTGGCTATAGGGCCTAGGCGCCCGCCCAAAGGGCTGGCCGGCCACCCCATCCCTTGGCCCAAATGGGATCATATTTAGTGTGGGCTGATTGATCTTTTTGTTAACTTCGATTCACCTGGTGGATCACCTAAAACAGAGTTCGGATGAGGGAGATATGCCCGTTTTACTCCGGACTGCTCTTGGAGCCCATTTTGCAATCTTTCGAAAGATGTAACTTTGTCGTCTGGACTCCGATTTGGGTGAACCAAAACTCTATTTTATGTGTCTCGACGAGCTCTACGCAATGGTTCACTTTATTTCATCATTTGAGGTACTTCTATTTGGTGATTCTGGCCTTATTTTAGTTTAACCCCTACAAAACATAGATTCACCAAAACTCATGGAATTATGTTAGTAGACCCCATATATCTAAGAGATAATTATGTTTAGGTCCTTTTTCATGTTTCGCTGGTGGTTAAAATTGACACTTATCTACCATCAACAGTGGACTAAAACGAAATTCCACACGACCCACTTCACTTACAAGTTCCATAAGGTGCGTCTAAAACTATTTATGAGCCTATGGTACATTCAGTTCAAACCATGCACCTATCTTGTGTCAAGATTAGCACTATCTCCAAACAGATTGAACAGAGCTCCACTACACCCTCGTCACCTAGGAGTACCATCGTGTGCGTCTAAAACGATTTATGAGCCTATGGTACATTTGACCCAAACCAAGCACCTATCTTGCACCGACGCTAGCACTGTCTCAAAACTGATTGAAACAAGATTCCTCATGACTCACGTCACCTAGGAGTTCCATCAGAGGCCTCCAATACTATTTCTGAGCCTACGGTACGTTTGACGCAAATCATGCACCAATCATGCATCAAGAGTAGCACTATCTCCAAACGGACCAAACCGAGCTTCCACTTGAGCCTCGTCACCTAGGAGTCCCATCGAGTGCGTCCACAAGGATTTCTATGCCTATGTATGTTCGGTGCAAACCATGCACCTATCTTGCACTGACATTAATACTGTCTCCAAACGGACTAAAATGAGATTCCACACGACCAATGTCACTTTCGAGTTCCATCGGGTGCATCCAAAACTATTTATGAGCCTATGATACGTTCAGTGGAAACCTACCACCTACCTTGAGTCAAGATTAGCACAATCTCCAAACGGACCGAACAAAGCTCCACCAGACCCTCATCACTTAGGAGTACCATCGGCTGCGTTTAAAATGATTTATGGGCCTATGGTACGTTTGAGGCAAACCGAGCACCTATCTTGCACCGAAGCTAACACTGTCTCAAAACAGATCGAAATGAGATTCCACATGACCCACATCACCGAGGAGTTCCATCGGGTTCCTCCAATACTATTTCTGAGCCTACGGTACGTTCGATGCAAACCATGCACCAAACTTGCATCAAGAGTAGCACTATCTCCAAACGGACCGAACTGAGCTTCCACTTGAGCCTCATCACCTAGGAGTCCCATCGAGTGCGTCCAAAATGATTTCTATGCCTATGGTATGTTCAGTGCAAACCGTGCACCTATCTTGCACTGATACTAACATTGTCTCCAAATGGACTAAAATGAGATTCCACACGACCCACGTCACTTACGAGTTCCATCAGGTGCGTCCAAAACAATTTATGAGCCTATGGTACGTTCAGTGCAAACCGAGCACCTATCTTGCATCGACACTAACACTATCTTAAACACAGATAAAAACAAGATTCCATATGAACCATGTCACCTAGGAGTTCCATTTGGTGCCTCCAATACTTTTTCTAAGCCTACGATAGGTTCAACGCAAACCGTGGACCAATCTTGCATCAAGAGTAGCACTATCTCTAAATGGACCGAACCGAGCTTCCACTTGAGCCTCGTCACCTAGGAGTCCCATCGAGTGTGTCGAAAATGATTTCTATGCCTATGGTATGTTCGGTGCAAACCGTGTACCTATCTTGCACTGACACTAACACTGTCTCCAAATGGACTAAAACGAGATTCCACACGACCCATGTCACTTAGGAGTTCCATCAGGTGGATCCAAAACTATTTATGAGCCTATGATACGTTCAGTGCAAACCATGCATCTATCTTGTGTCAAGATTAGCACTATATCCAAACAGACCTAATAGAGCTCCACCAGAACCTCGTCACCTAGGACTACCATCAGGTGCGTCTAAGCCAATTTATGAGCATATGGTACGTTTGAGGCAAACCGAGCACCTATCTTGCACTGATGCCAACACAGTCTCAAAAGAGATCGAAACGAGATTTCATATGACCCACGTCACCTAGGAGTTCCATCGGGTTCCTCCAATACGATTTCTGAGCCTACGTTATGTTCGACGCAAACCGTGCACCAATATTGCATCAAGCGTAGCACTATCTCCAAACGGACCAAACCAAGCTTCCACTTGAGCCTCGTCACCTAGGAGTCCCATCGAGTGCGTCCAAAATGATTTCTATGCCTATGGTATGTTCGGTGCAAACCGTGCACCTATCTTGTACTAACACTAACACTATCTCCAAATGAACTAAAACAAAATTCCACATGACCCATGTCACTTACTAGTTCCATTGGGTGCGTCCAAAACTATTTATGAGCCTATGGTATGTTTAGTTCAAACCATGCACATATCTTATGTCAAGATTAGCACTATCTCCAAGGACACCGAACAGAGCTCCACCAAACCCTCGTCACCTAGGAGTACCATCGGGTGCGTCTAAAACGATTTGTGAGCCTATGGTACATTTGACGCAAACCGAGTACCTATCTTGCTCCGGCGCTAGCACTGTCTCAAAACTGATCGAAATGAGATTCCTCATGACTCACGTCACCTAGCAGTTCTATCGAGGGCCTCAATACAATTTCTGAGCCTACGGTACATTCGACACAAACCGTGCACCAATCTTGCATCAAGAGTAGCACTGTCTCCAAATGGACCAAACCAAGCTTCCACATGAACCTTATGACCTAGGAGTTCCATTGAGTGCGTCCACAAGGAATTCTATGCCAATGTATGTTCGGTGCAAACCGTGCACCTATCTTGCATTGACACTAACACTGTCTCCAAACAGACTAAAATGAGATTTAACACGACCCACGTCACTTCTAAGTTCCATCGGGTGCGTCCAAAACTATTTATGAGCCTATGATACATTCTGTGGAAACCATGCACCTACCTTGAGTCAAGATAAGCACTATCTCCAAACGGACCAAACAAAGCTCCACCAGACCCTCGTCACCTAGGAGTACCATCGGGTGCGTCTAAAATGATTTATGAGCCTATGGTACGTTTGAGGCAAACCGAGCACCTATCTTGCACCAAAGCTAACACTGTCTCAAAACAGATCGAAACGAGATTCCACATCACCCACGTCACCGAGGAGTTCCATCAGGTTCTTCCAATACTATCTCTGAGCCTACGGTATGTTTGACGCAAACCGTGCACCAATCTTGCATCAAGAGTAGCACTATCTCCAAACAGACCGAATCGAGCTTCCACTTGAGCCTCATCACCTAGGAGTCCCATCGAGTGCGTCCAAAATGATTTCTAAGCCTATGGTATGTTCGGTGCAAACCGTGCACCGATCTTGCACTGATACTAACATTGTCTCCAAATGGACTAAAACGAGATTCCACACGACCCACATCACTTACAAGTTCCGTCAGGTGCGTCCAAAACAATTTATGAGCCTATGGTATGTTCAGTGCAAACCAAGCACCTATCTTGCACTGACACTAACACTGTCTTAAACACAGATCGAAATGAGAATCCACATGACCGACATCACCTAGGAGTTCCATCGGGTGCCTCCAATATTTTTGAGCCTACGATACGTTCGACATAAACCATGCCCCAATATTGCATCAAGAGTAGCACTATCTCCAAACGGACCAAACCAAGCTTCCACTTGAGCCTCGTAACCTAGGTGTCCCATCGAGTGCGTCCAAAACGATTTCTATGCCTATGGTATGTTCGGGGCAAACCGTGCACCTATCTTGCACTAACACTAACATTATCTCCAAATGCACTAAAACAAATTTCCACACAACCCACGTCACTTACGAGTTCCATTGGGTGTGTCTAAAACTATTTATGAGCTGATGGTACGTTCAGTTCAAACCATGCACCTATCTTGTGTCAAGATTAGCACTATCTCCAAACACATCGAATAGAGCTCCACCAGACCCTAGTCTCCTAGGAGTACCATCGGAGGTGTCTAAAATGATTTATGAGCCTATGGTACATTTGTCACAAACCGAGCACCTATCTTGCACCGATGCTAGCACCATCTCAAAACTGATCGAAACAAGATTCCTCATGACTCACGTCGCCTAGGAGTTCCATCGGGGGCCTCCAATTTTTATTTCTGAGCCTACGGTACGTTCGACACAAACCATGCACCAATCTTGGATCAATAGTAGCACTATCTCCAAACAGACCGAACCGAGCTTCCACCTGAGCCTCGTCACCTAGGAGTCCCATCGAGTGCGTCCACAAGGATTTCTATGCCTATGTATGTTCGGTGCAAACAGTGCACCTATCTTGCACTGACAGTAACACTATCTCCAAACGGACTAAAACGAGATTCCACAAGACCCACGTCACTTACGAGTTCCATCAGGTGCGTCCAAAACTATTTATGAGCCTATGATACGTTCAGTGCAAAACACGCACCTAACTTGAGTCAAGATTGTAATGGAACCGTCCAAATTATAAGAGCACAAGTACAAGAACAATCACCGAAGTGATCAAATTCTCACACTTGAGCCCATATAACTTCGGTAGTCCAACGAAATCACGTGGGATTTCAAACCAACCAACATACCAGCCAAGATCGTAGTGATTCAACATAACAAGTCACATGTTACAACCATTTCACAAGTAATTCAATATACAACGGAGCTCAACATAGCTATTACAACTTAAATTGAAAAGTAGCGGAAGCAAAGTAATTTGAGACTAACACACCCTTATTTCAAATACATGCCAGTACCAAGGTCGACTTCCAACAGAAACATTTAGAGAAAAGATAACTCAGAAGGATCATGCCCGTGATCACACTCCGCCTCTACGGCAGGAGCCAACCGACTCTTGCAGTCGCCAAGATACATCACAACCTGCAACAAGTGGGGATAAAACCCTGAGTACGAGAAGGTACTCAGCTAGACTTACCCGCCAGAAACCAGAAATAAAGTGACACCAAGGATCATGCAAGGCTGATATGAAGTGGGCTAGCTTGACAACATTTTGCATAAAAGCTTATTATGGATAAGTAATCATTAATGCTTAAGCATCAAATTAATTATCATTGACCTGTCATCTATATTAGAACCTGTACTAGAGCTCTCACTTTATTAGGAGCAAACAATATTAACCATAGCAGGTATAAATTGAGGCAACCTTTCCATCGTTCTCCAATTAACCATCCGTTCAATTTAATGGAATCTACGTTGCCGCTGCTCAAGTCAAGTGCTCACTAACTGGGAGCGACGGCGATTCGAATCGAATTCCTATCTAGCTGGAGGGATATTTCTAACACTCACCACGCAGGCCCCTACCAGGGGCGCACAAGCCACTTTTCGTACAATTCAGGAGTCACGGGTCCAAATGATGCCGCATCCCCAAGGGCGACACTCTGCCAGGTGATAGGGACTCTAACCCCCTTGGTCTCACGCCAATATCCCCAAGCACATCCTTTCTCTCCTCCAAGATGCGACCTACCATTCGATTCCCGGCCTGAACCGTATTACTCGGCTTCACGGTCGGAATGACTTATCTGGCCAACTAAGTGTTAGACTGCGTTCAACATGACTCAAGGACGTACAGCGAATCAGTTCTTAAACGACTCTGACGGGGATAGATCCACACCCAAGACTCACTTTATTAGGCCAATCGGGGCATTTTCTTGACATTTGCTCAACATGAACCCTTCATGACTTTTGTTGTAGAGTTCGTCTAGAGTCATTTGGGCAAGTTTGCACGGTTTGGCTGATGATCTACAATTCCATTCACTTATGGTGCAAGTTCCAATAGGAATGGAACTTATCATTTCATGTGACTTTTTGATTCCAAACTTCATGAAACTTTTCTAGGTATCAATATAGATAGGTACCAAGGTGAGACACATGAAGATATTGCAATAACACCATCCAAGCATATATCTTGAAAATGGCCTATATGTAAAGCAATGGTGCAACATCCAAGTTTAGGTTAGGCTCATCTCCATAGGTTGACCTTGACATCGTCATCTCCACTTAATCTATCATGTTTGAGCTCAAACTCACTGCTTAGTGAGTACAAACACCTGGGCTGTTACAGCCCTCCCCCCTTAAAAGAATCGCGTCCCGAGATTCAGAATGGAAGATCTTTAAGGAAGAGAGACATGTTATCTAGTTTCCAACATACGCCATAGCATTCATCTACAAAGCTTCAACATCGGCGAACAATTTGGTCAAAGGCACTTTCTGATACTTATCCTTCACGGTAAAATTTGTCTGAAGAATTTCCCTCATTGACTTCCATGAAGCATTGTTACTTTGGGAGGAATCCAAGATAGCACAGTACGACATTCTAAATGTACGAAGATCATTTAGTCCATGAGCTAACCACTCACAAGTATCTGATTCTTTAGTGAGCACAACATAGTCCGTATGAACTTTACACTAGACCGAATTCTTTAGAAATATACTCGTCGAAATGACTCTATGTCCCCACCATTTGAAAAGTAGTTCTCTACCAAGATGGCTTGAGTATAACATTCTAAAGGGGTGAGATCATAGACAACAAACATCCTCTAAGGCCATAGGATATTGACTAACCAATAGACAAGGTCTATGTTGGTCGTAAATGTTCATTCATTTAGACACCAACTAATGGAAGACTACTTACTATTCCATGCATGCAGTTCTCTTTCTCTGATGACAACACTGTATTATCTGAGTCTGTCGAAGGATTAGTCAATGTGATAGCTGACTCTGTCGGCTTCATATTTCTACCAAATGTTACCTAAGAAGATTCTTTTATCCAAAGACAACGTTATCTGGGTTGAATCAGACACAACCTCTTGGGTAAAAACATTTATAAGGTACCAAAGTATGTCATCACTGGAAAATAATTCCCAAAGAAAGATGTAGCGAGGCCTTAAGGACAACAAAAGTTGTAAATATTCACTAAACCGTGGGGAGTAGTCTACCACCAAGCGGTTGAGTAAAATTTTCCTTGGTGACTTAGTTGTACTGTAAGTTGAGTTGACTTGCAGCGTAGCAACTTTGTCAGGCCAACTTTCACCTTGAGGCTTCCTTTTTAGGATCAAACAACAGCTCTAAGATAGAAAATCTGTTGTTTGACACTTCTCAAATTGCTTTCAAATATCCCTCAACACTTTGTCCGATAAAGTTATGAACAAATCGTTTGTGGCACCTAAGGGCACGAGGATGTTGATCGAAACTAGGGCATGCACTTCTCTAATTCTTCACCGTAGCTGATTGAACACCTTGCACTATCTGTGTGATTGTCCAAGATGAAATTGACTTGATCACAATGGCTCTAGAAGATAGAATATCACTCAAGTTGTTGGCAAGTTGCTTAACTTCTTGTTGGTTATTGCTCTGTAAGACATAGCCTTCGTAGCTACCAAAGAGTCGTTACCTAGCTGGAGATTAACCTTCCTCTTGGTAACTAATCAGTTGTCTCTCAACACTATAGTTCTAAATCTTCACTCTTGACCACAAAACTCGGGGTTGATGCAGAACAGATGGTTGCCATCGAAGTCAGCAGATAAGGAGTCACACTAGAGATGGTTGGTTTCGATGGTATGGTCCTTATGCATACAAAGGTTAAGATTTGCATAATGTAACAATCGAGTCTTATCCTACGGATTTCTTGTCCAATATTAAGTGTTGTGTCCTTTTTATCCAACAGAGATGAGATACTTTGCTCACTAGATGATATTCGTCAATACTGGGACAACTAAGTAGAGTTACTTGTCCACCTATTGCAGTTTGTTAATGTTTATGTCGGTGACTTGTTCTTCAAAGGTTATCCTGTTGCAACTTCAGGAGGAAGCTCCACTACTTTCGGTCTAAGATATGGATCTCACGATACAATATAGAGAGATAACCAAGAAAAGGAACACGAGAAAATAACACATCGTCTGTCGTTTGACAATGGATTATGACTAGAAACCGTGATACCAGCGCATGCCAAGCAGCCGGCCATGTGTCTGCAGCCACAGGAGGCCCTTGGTTTCGTCGCGGCACCATCAGCGGCTACTCATAACACCATTACTAAATGCACAACGAAAGTGAAATTTCAAATGGCACCAATGGGCTGTAAGAGCAAGCACCATACAAGGAGGGATAGCAAGTAAAGGTAGTCACAAGGTTTAGAATCAACAGGGAAGCTATTCGTAGATCAAAACACCTCACAAAGAGAACATAGCTCATTGAAGGTGACTGAGCATGCGATTTTTGCGTAATTCCACGCACACCTGGCGTCGACTAAGGAAACTACCAGATAATTAAATAATAGAGATTCGATCATGTTGAGCAACAACATGAGATCAAGACTGATAAACATCTCGAGACTTGGGAAGGTTGAAGATGAATTAAGCAAATTTCAAGGCGAAAACTGATATGTAGTCATAGATTGAGTTGATAAGGTAGATGCACGAATTTGTAAAGCACATGATTTAGAGGCCATAGCAGAGAGACATTGCATCACATTAGCTAACCTTTGAGAGAGGTAACCGGAAGGTCCAACATGGATTTGGGTAGTCTCCACAACTAGCAACGTACGAACCATGGTCAAAGGCTAGCGTTGATAAAAATTAACTTGGTTGGTCAGTCGATAAGGGTCTTCACAAAAAGGGTTGGAAAACATCCACGGCTTAGACAAACATATAGGAGAACAAAACTTTGGGCTTTTGGTCAAGCAACGGCATGGATACAAACATTCAAGGGATAACCACCACGTCTATAGGCTCAGGCTCCTAAGAGAGAGAACCTAATTGAAGACAACAACCAAATAATTACGTAACATGAACGTTGTTCTAGGATAAAGCTATGCGACACTCGTATGCTCACCAAGGACAAACAAGATGACAACTAGGGCACTACCTAGATAACAAGCATACATACAACATCACAGTCAAGCAGACATTGGAGAAAATTCAAACAATGGGCTTAAGCAACCAATACAAAGCACAAGGCTCGCCCAAAATAAGCATTTATCTCAAGCATGAACTAACTACAAGTTTAGCTCAAAACAAACGCTAGCTAAGGGAGCCAACTTAGCATGTGCACAGAATCTGGATAGCAGCACAGTAGTTTCTTGTTTCAACCATAACTAAGGTTGTAGACATCCCACAAAGGTGATCCTAGACTTTCTAGAAAGCTTAGGAAGATTACTACACTTTATTCATTCATACCAAAAGCAAATTCATAGATTAACATGACCAAAATTGCTAATGTTTCAGATCTGTACCAATATGGACAGAAAACTGACAAGAACTTCAAAGATGGATAACTGGAGTTCTAGGGACACAACAAGGCTGAGCCTTAACTTTATGTAAAGCTTATTAAGTTATCTATAACTTTCTTATTATCATATTAAGATGATTCTACAGCTAACAAGGCCCAACAAGACAAAGAAGACATCTCTGCCCAGATTTGGACAGATTCTGTCATTCCACTTTATAAGCTTATAACTAGAGATTTCGACCACCAAAATTAGTGCTATAGGACACTTTGGAAAGCTTAGAAAAAGTACTACACTTCTTCTAGTATCTCCAAGACATGATTCTTTATGCACATAGGTAAAACAAACCAAACATTCAGATCTATTAAAAGCATAAGCAAAACCTGACAGTAAACTTTTAAATTTCAGAACTCCCAAACCATAAGACCTAGGGTCATGAAATTTTAGTACAAGCTAGAAAAGTAAGTTAGCTAAAACTTTGGTATTCTCCATAACCACAGAAAACACCATTATGACCACGAAAGCATCACCACAACAGAAACCATTCTAGCAGCCAACGTTCCATAAGCAAAACAAAGCTTGCCTTTGTTCTACTTAACAAGAGAGCACACAAACATGTTATTCTAGCAGCTCTAAACATTGTTACCTTAGACCAACACCAATTTAATTCATTTATGAGAATCACAATTACTGAAATGAGGTCTAAAGCATTTACAAATGTTTGTATGAACAACACATCCACCATTTGGCTAAACTAGAGGACATTTACAGGTTCAAGCATGTAACCACACTTATTTCTAGCAAGGCTAAGCACACACTATCTTCAAGCACTCCCTATTCAAGCAACATGGAAGATGGCATTCATGTCTAACTCTACACAAGAAAGATAGTGTAACACACTAATCCCAAGTTACTTATCATTTGAATAAGGGTGAGAGGATCATAGCTATGCATAAAGCAACAATCATAAAGATGCATGCTTCGTCATATTCGTCCTCACAAGATTGCCAACCTAAGGTAGCGATCACGTTCTATGTCAGTGGCATAACATGCACTCTCTCGATATATAGCTAGTCGACAGCTACTTTCGACTTACGCATTCGTGGTTAGCGTACCTGCAGAAAATTTTCATTGCAGCCCAACATTTACCAATATAGCACACAATGAAAGCAGAGAAGTAAAATTCTAAGTACTCCCATGTACTTATACCCCTGTATACGTACATGTAGTACCAACACTACTCGAATCATCAATCTCCCACAATTAAGTACCTTCATATATACATGCGTATAACATGTAAATAATCCAGTAACCAAAACTAGCTCTCCCCTAGACCGAGGGTTGTTCGGTCATGCTCTCACAACTCACAAATACCTGAGCGTAGGTGCGATATTGCATAAAAGTAAACTAGCGACATATATGGCTATTTCATATATGAAGGCTACCTCTAATCTGACACACCGGGTAGCATAGTGTGGGAGAGTTATCACACATACATACCTTGGCCTGGGCGTAGATGCATAAATGAAAAACCCCCAAGTTAGTACTTACATAGGCCACCTAATAATCCTTATATGGCATAAGGAAATTGACCACTGGCATACTTAGGTTTAAAAATTAAGATTTGACAAACCTATATATAGCTATAAGTTGATAAAACTAATTTTATAAAACAAAATCTTTGTTTCAAATACACATACGACAAGTTTAATGTTAAATCTTGCTCCGATACCAGCTGTAACGGAACCGTCCAAATTATAAGAGCACAAGTACAAGAACAATCACCGAAGTGATCAAATTCTCGCACTTGAGCCCATATAACTACGGTAGTCCAATGAAATCACGAGGGATTTCAAACCAACCAACATACCAGCCAAGATCGTAGTGATTCAACATAACAAGTCACATGTTACAACCATTTCACAAGTAATTCAATATACAACGGAGCTCAACATAGTTATTACAACTTAAATTGAAAAGTAGCAGAAGCAAAGTAATTTGAGACTAACACACCCTTATTTCAAATACATGCTAGTACCAAGGTCGACTTCCAACAAAAGCATTTAGAGAAAAGATAACTCAGAAGGATCATGCCCGTGATTACACTCCACCTTTACGGCAGGAGCCAACCGACTCTTGCAGTCGCCAAGATACATCACAACCTGCAACAAGTGGGGATAAAACCCTGAGTACGAGAAGGTAGTCAGCTAGACTTACCCGTCAGAAACAAGAAATAAAGTGACACCAAGGATCATGCAAGGCTGATATGAAGTGGGCTAGCTTGACAACATTTTGCATAAAAGCTTATTATGGATAAGTAATCATTAATGCTTAAGCATCAAGTTAATTATCATTGACCTGTCATCTATATTAGAACCTATACTAGAGCACTCACTTTATTAGGAGCAAACAATATTAACCATAGCAGGTATAAATTGAGGCAACCTTTCCATCGTTATCCAATTAACCATCCGTTCAATTTAATGGAATCTACATTGCCACTGCTCAAGTCAGGTGCTCACTAATCGGGAGCGACGGCGATTTGAATCGAATTCCTATCCAGCTGGAGGGGTATTTCTAACACTCACCGCGCAGGCCCCTGCCAGGGGCGCAGAAGCCACCTTTTGTACAATTCAGGAGTCGCGGGTCCGAATGATGCCGCATCCCCAAGGGCGACACTCTGCCAGGTGATAGGGACTCTAACCCCCCTTGGTCTCACGCCAATGTCCCCAAGCACATCCTTTCTCTCCTCCAAGATGCGACCTACCATTCGATTCCCGGCCTGAACCATATTACTCAGCTTCGTGGTCGGAACGACTTATCCGGCCAACTAAGTGTTAGACTGCGTTCAACATGACTTAAGGACGTACAACAAATCGGTCCTTAAATGACTCAGACGGGGATAGATCCACACCCAAGACCTCCGTGCCTTGTTGCTTCACTATCGTCGTCCCGCCCGGTCTTATTTCATTTATTAACACATGGTTCCATTTCACGATAGCAAATATAGCCAACCGTGCCATATATGAATATCCCTCTATCTCGTAGGTGATAGGAAATCACCTGACTTCTACCGCTTAAAGCAGGGCTAAGCATCTATTCGATCCTAGTCTATGTAGGATTCAAGGATTCACATAACTGGACAAGGAATGATATAATGCAGCAAGGGTTTCCAACCAACTCCTACCACTTAATGCAACATTACTTATAACATTTATAGAATTAATTGCTTTGAAGGTAGGAGGCTTATAATGCTCCGGGGCTTGCCTAGGATCCGACTCAAGTTAGAGTATGTCAGATGAATTCACCTGGCGAGCATCTCCCATCCTAGCACTTGTCCCGTCCTTCTATCTTTGGGATGGATCCACCAACACCATCTTTGGGTTCAGCTCCATATCATGTCCTTCACGTGGTGCATTTAGCGTACCTATATGCCATGTAAGATGCAATTGTATGAATACATGGAAATGCAATGGACAATACATCACATACAGTAAGCAAGACAAACACCATAATACACTCCATATGCATAGACACTTCATGTTGCTTAAATAAACATCTCTCAACCTAATATAAAAGATGGCAAGCATATTCGACATGGCACACAAGGTTTCACAAGATCTCAGGTGTATTAACTTAACTACCCTCAAAGGCATAAGTCACACTTAACCAGCAAACAACTATAATTGGCATCTATCAATTTCTAGACATGAAAACAACAGCAACAAGAGTTAGCTATAACTGGAGTTACACAAATCCAAATGACTTACAAGAAGACATTATGGAAAGCTTATGAAATTCTCTATATTTCATCTAATATCACCATAGCATGATTCTAAAGTTTAACATGTCGAATTTACAGAAACACAGAAACTGGTCTAACAAGATAGAGAGCAAGCAATTCTGTAACCCGACTTTAAACAGCTATAACTCCTAAACCACATGGCCAAATACCACCAAATTTTAACATCAGCTAGATATATAAATTATCTACAACTTTTGTATAAACAAGTTTCACAACAAAGCATACTATGATGAAGAACTTTGTCAAGTTTCCAGATCTGTCTAGAACCCTCATTTGCAAGAAATAATTATTAACTTATGTTGCAAACATATACTTAACTTTACCAACATGTCACATATGACTAATGAACACCAGAAAACATAGTGTCCAATACTAAATAATTTCTTTTAATACATTTTCTTAATTTATTTAGATAATTAGGTGGAATTATGAACACATATCAAAAGTGCACAATAATTTCTACTAAAATTACAGAGGCCTACACATGCTCCCAATAGTCTACTGTACAAATTTGAAACCATTTGGACATGTATATCAATCTCTATGAAAAAGACAAATGGTGATATGAACCCGCAAGGGTGAATCCTGATCTTTCGATGAGAGAAGGTGGATAACTCCATTTGGGGATGGAGATGACGTTCACGGCCCGACTACAACTATCCAAGGATGCTGCGCCTTAGCAACCGATACACCACCTCCAACAGCCGTCGCGATCTTGTGGAACACGATCAACCAAACCACTAGGGTAATTCCTGCAAGCAATCGAGGAACAAGCAAGAACAAGTATAACAAGCAACTCAATTGCAAATATGGAAATGAAAACCAATCTGAAATCACAAAGTTGGGGTTCTGAATCGAGTAGAATGGATGGTCTAGTCGACACGCGTCTACAAGGAAGTAGCAATGGCTAAACTTTCAACAAAACAAAACCCCATCTGTTTGTGGCGGCTCTAATCCTTATTAATACCTAAGGGAACGACCAGGGGGTGTTGGGGTCGTTCTCCAACCCTAGGACACGTCCCTAATGAACCCAACTTGATACATGGGCCATCAGCCCAAAATAGGGTGACACAGCACCAAAGGCAGAAAAGGCCCCGGCGTTGAAACGACGATTGCGGAAGCATCGGATAAGATATACCCATGAGTCCAGATCCTTTGGAAAATAGACTTGATAAGCTTTCCAAATAGTGCTAGAACGTCCCAATCCGAGTCCGTATGCGACCGTGGTGAACATCACAAGTTGGAGCTGTCCTGGAGTCCGAATCCAGCCCCAAAACGTGTTGGATTTGATCTCTTTCTTTCCTTGGACTTTGTGACGTGGTGTCCAGGTGCAGGACGTTGGGAATACTTGGATTTGGTCCCCAATCAACTTCATTAACCTTCCATGCTTTCCATATGCAATCAAACCTTTCCTTGATCCATGTAAGTAATTCTAAAAATGAAAATATACACATTTTATGGTGGAGCACCAATTCATCAAATGCATCAATGATAAGCCTCATATAGAATGGTTGCACCTTTGGTATAGAAGTGGTTGACATGGTCATATTTGAGCCAATGATGTCCTCATCATTCTCCCCTTCTTGACAGCAAACCGTCCTCGGTTTGACCTTTGTTGGAGGATGTGTTGTAGGTAAAAGTGAACCGTGCTCCCCTTCTTGATATTTATCCTGTTGCATTTGGGAAAAACTAGAAAAACTTTGCAAGACATCATTAGTGTTAGTGCAGCCCTCAATTTGATCATGGTATTGTGGCCCAAAAGGATATTTCAGATTAGAGCAAATATAAACTTTATGCACCAAATATTCTCCTTTGTTGTCATATTTGCCAATTGCATGAAGCGAACAATGATTAAAACTTGACAAAATAGAATCAAATTTAAGTTTCTCTTTTAGACAATTTAGATTACACAGAATATCAAATTCAATATAACCCAAAGTATTTAAAGAGGACAACAAATTCAGTTCATCTTGTGCACATGTAATAGGATGAAAAAGCTTATCTTCAGCACATTTGTATGGTTCCAAACCAAAAGTATCACACTTATTTGATACTTGTGGCATAGGAATAAAAGAATCATCAACACACAACTCCTCTTTATCACAAGGAACCGCGAGTAATCCATTTTGTGACAAAGGAAAATCAGTAGTGGGTTCCACTATTTGTTGCTCTTCATTAGCATGCAGAGTGGACAAATTTTGGACATTATGGGTCACATCATTCTGGCAAGTATTCACAGATAATAGAATCTCTTTTTCAGCATTGAGAGCCAGACAAAACAATTGACCAATATGGCAATATGATTTGCTAATTAATAAGGTTCGAATTTCAGAATTGAGCCCTCTCATGAATCTACTCATAACATCTTCCATGCATTCATCCAATCCACCAAACATGATACAAATCTTAAAATTATGGTAGTATTGTTTCACAGTCTTGCTACCCTGCTTCAAGTTGTCTAATTTTGCAAGCAAATAATCAACATAATATGCAGGAACGAATGCATCTCTAAAAAGAAATTTGAAGTCTTTCCAAGATTCTGGAACTTTGATGTGCCTACAAATGTGTTTCCATTCGAGCAAAGCATATTCAATCAAAATATTAGAGGCAATACAAATCTTTTGTTTCTCGGATAGGTCATGCTCATCAAATTCATTGTCTACTTTTAACTCCCAATCAATGTAAGCTTGAGGATCAAACTTACCATCATATTGAAAGCATCTAGGCCCCAAGGTTTGGTTTCGGCAATTGATGACAACGCTTTATTACCATGACTAACGTGTGTTTTGCAGAAACTTTGGTAAGTTAGGTCATGGAGGTTATAACTGCTTTGGGCACCATGGTATTCGTGTCCCTAGATGGAAATCGTTTCGGTTTTCAAAAGAGTGACGTCAAGATTAAGGACGGTTAGTTCCAGATGCCGAGATGTTGAGATAAATTCGGAATAGTCATTAGGATCTTCGTTTTTCTCTTTTGGCCGTACTATAAAGGGGGGCATGAACGGGTAGCTTGACCTAGGCGAGTCCTATGTTTAGGTGTGGTGCACACTTGTTAAACCTGGCGCTAGGCAACCCTAGAATAGCTCAAAGTTCAGTTGGAAGCAACTTGGTTGAAGTTGTGACGCGTTTCAGAAAGTTTCGGGCTGTTTCCCACTGACCGGACGCGGTCTTCGGCATGACCGGACGCGTCCGGTCAGTACGTATCCGCGACTAGGGTTTCGGCCCTGACGACCGGACGCGGTCCTCGCGAGGACCGAATGCGGTGGTCAGTGGCCGACACGTGTCACTTGAGGAGAACACCCGTCGGACGCGACCTGGGTGTGATCGGCGCGTCCGGTCACAGTCCAGTAAGGTCCAGAGACGACCGGACGCGTCCGGTCATCACCGATCGGACGCGGCCTCACGTCCGGTGCGAGTACAGTAAGCTCCTTTGCACGATCGGACGCGTCCGGTCACCCCTGACCGGCGCGTCCGGTCACTCACTTGAAAAATCAGGATTCGACCGTTACGGGCGACCGGCGCGTCCAGTCAGTTCGACCGGCGCGTCCGGTCAGCCCGTGTCAGAACATAACGGTTCGTTTTGTCTCGGGGGTGTATAAATACATCCCCTCCACCTCTTTTAGAGGTCTCTTGCTCATTTGAACATCTGAGAAAACCCTTTAGAGTGCAAGGGAGTGCAAGAGCTCTAGTGAGGATAGAGTTTTGAGAATCAAAGTTTGAGAGTTCCTCACTAGTGATTAGAGAGTAGCAAGTGTGCATCCATCTCCTCATTTGGGCTCGTTGTGGTCAAGTGAGAGTTCTAGCTTGTTACTCTTGGTGATCGCCATCACCTAGACGGCTTGGTGGTGATTGGAGTTTGGTGATCATCCGGCGGAGCTTGTGGATGACCCAACTCATGTTGTGAGCGGTTTTGGGTGATTCACCGCGACGGAGTGTCGAAGAATCAACCCGTAGAGAGCACTTGATCCTTGCGCGGATCAAGGGGGAGCTACACCCTTGCGCGGGTGCTCCAACGAGGACTAGTGGGGAGTGGCGACTCTCCGATACCTCAGAAAAACATCGCCGTGTTCCTTGCCCTTTACATTCAAGCATTTACATTCTCGTATTTACTTTCATTGCTTGATTTACTTTCCTAGAATTGCCATGCTAGACTAGGATTGGAAACTAGGGTGCAAAACTTTTATCGGTAGACTCTCTAGGAACACAAGTAGGCACTAGGGGTGAATTCCGGCTTGTAGGATTTAATTCTTGCAATTAATTTTTAGAAAAAGCCCAATTCACCCCCCCTCTTGGGCATCTTGATCCTTTCAATTGGTATCGGAGCTGTGTTGCTCCTAATTTAGGCTTTACCACCTAGAGCAAGATGTCTAATGGGGAAGGACCACCTCCCACCTTTGAGGGGGATGATTTTCCATATTGGAAAATCCGCATGGAGGCGTATCTCGAAGCCATAGATGTCAGGTGCCTTAGAGCCGCAACCCAAGGGCTTCCCGCTATCAAGGATCCCGCAAACCCCATTGGTGACGAGGAGAAGTACGACCGGTGGAATGCAAAGGCCAAAAATGCACTCTACCGGGGCTTAGGCAAAGATATCTTCAATCGTGTGCGTAATGCAAAGAACGCTCATGATTTGTGGGAAAATCTTTGTGCTCTCCATGAGGGAACTAAGAGTGAGCGTGAGGAACGCTATCATATTGCTTTAAAGAAAATTAATTCTTTTGAGATGCTTCCCAAAGAAAGTGCTAATGACATGTACACTCGCTTGAATGTTCTTGTAGAGGACCTCAATGCTCTTGGGCTCACTCAAATGAGCCAATCGGATGTTGCAAGGAGGATCTTGAGTGTTCTTCCCGTTGAGAAGTATGGTCACATTGTCACCGTGCTTCATCAAAGTGATCTCTCCACCGCAACACCGACACAAGTATTGGGGAAGATCAATGCTCATGAGATGTACATGCACATCACTCCGGAAGAGGGCTCATCATCTTCCAAGAAGAAAGACTTGGCCTTCAAAGCTAGCCATGACAAGAAGAAGAAGGCCAAGCCATGATCGTGCAAGAAAGCTCAAGTGAAAGTGATGTCGATGATGAATCACTTGCACTCATGGTGAGAAAGACCACCAAGATGCTAAAGAAGCTCAACAAGAGTGGCATCAAGTTCGATGGCAAGAAAAAGAAATTTTTCACAAGTAGCAAGAGAAAGCCCATCTCGGAGATGGATTGCTACAATTGTGGTGAACTTGGCCACCTAGCTCATCAATGCCCTAGACCACCGAAAGACAAGTTCAAGAACAAGAACAAGGGCAAGAAAAATGATTCAAGTGATGAAGAAGATGAGAAGAAGAAGAACAAGCCATACAAGAAGAAGGATGGCAAGAAGAAGGAGTTCTACAAGAAGAAGAAGGGAGGAAAGGCATACATTGTTGGTGATTGGCTCACCGACATTGAATCATCTTGTGATTCCTCTGAAGATGAGAGCAATGATGAGAAAGAGAAGGTTGCCGCTTTTGTGATGGGGCCATCATCTTCACCGACATCTTCACCACCACCTTCACCGCCTCCTTCACCATCATCGTCCACTACTCACCTATGCCTTATGGCCAAGGGTGAACGAAAGGTACAAAACCATGATAGTGATGATGATGATGATAGTGATAGTGATGATGAATATGACGCACCTTCTTATGATGAACTTGTAAAGTTGCTAAATAAATACACTAAAATCATAAGAAGGACAAGAAATGAAAATGATGAACTTCAAAATGAAAATGAATCACTCTCATCAAAGCTTGAAAATGCTCAAAAGACTAGTGGTGAGCTTAGAGATCAAAATGAAGTTATGTCTTCCACTCTCAAGGAGCTCAAAACCTCAAATAAAGAGCTTAAAGATCAACATGATAAACTTGAGAAGAAGCATGATGAGCTCATCACTAGACATAACTCTTTGAATGACAAATACACCACATTAAAAATTGACTATGATAGTCTTGTGGTTGCTAATGAACTTGCTCTTGAGACACATGATGCTACTAACAATGTTGTTAAGTGTGATATAGCTACATCATGTGATGATTTGATCATTGAAAGCATTGAGCAAGGTTCTAGTAGCAAAGGCAAGAGTGTGGTTGAGTCAAACAACTATGATGATTATGCCAAGATCAAGTGTGAGAATGAGAAGCTTGCAAATCAGAACAAGAAGCTTAAAGGTTTGATGGCTCTTGAGAAGCAAACAACAAATGAGTCACTCATTGAAGAGAACAAGAAGTTCAAGCAAGAAAAAGAGCATCTCAAGACCGGTCTAAGCAAGTTCACAAGAGGTCAATATTTGCAAAGTGAGCTCCTCATGAACACCGTAATGAAGATGGATAGAAGTGGTATTGAGTACTTGGCAAATCAAGAGAAGAAGGCAAAAGCTCAACAACAAAGCAAGTCAAAGCCCAAGCCAAAGAGATGTGTTGAGTGTGGTCAAGAAGGTCACTTTGCTCATGAATGCAAAACTCCACCACCACAACCCTTGCCCAAGCATGCTAGACCCTTTGCCTTCAATGCTCATTACATGCTAAGAAAAGATTCAAATGGAAAGATGAAAGTCATGTTTTTGGGTCCCCCAAACAAGAATAGGCCAAAGAAAATTTGGGTTGCCAAGTCACTAGTTGAGAAAGTCAAGGGCCCCTCTCAAGTTTGGGTCCCTAAACAAAAAGCTTGATCTCTTGTGTGTAGGTGAACTACAAGACCGGTGGATCTCATTGGGTTATTGATAGTGGTTGCACTCAACATATGACCGGTGATCCTCGTATGTTCACCTCCATTGAAGAGAATGGGATTTGTCAAGAGAAGATCACATTTGGGGATAATTCAAAGAGCAAAGTCAAGGGTATAGGCAAGATTGCAATATCAAATGATCACTCACTCTCAAATGTGCTCTATGTTGCTTCATTGAGTTTCAACTTATTATCCGTCGGGCAACTTTGTGACCTTGGCTTCCAATGCTTGTTCACACCAAATGAAGTGGAAGTTTCAAAGATAGATGACAAGCAAGTGATATTCAAAGGCTTTAGATACAACAATCTTTATCTTGTTGACTTCACCTCCGAAGATGCAAATTTGATGACATGTTTGTTCACCAAGACCTCACTTGGTTGGCTTTGGCATAGGAGGCTTGCACATGTTGGAATGAGCACTCTCAACAAGCTATTGAAGAAAGAACTAGTGAGAGGATTGAAGGATGTGAAGTTTGAAAAGGACAAACCTTGTAGTGCATGTCAAGCGGGCAAACAAGTTGCAAACACTCATCCAACCAAAGCTTTCATGTCAACTTCAAGAGTGCTAGAACTTCTACACATGGATTTGTTTGGGCCTACAACATACAAGAGCTTGGGTGGTAATCTCTATTGTCTTGTGATAGTGGATGACTACTCAAGATATACATGGACTTTCTTCCTTCATGACAAATCCGAAGTGGCAAGTTGCTTCAAGAAGTTTGCAAAGAGAGCTCAAAATGAATTTGAAGTCAAGATAAAGAAAATTAGAAGTGACAATGGTAAAGAGTTTGACAACACCAACATTGAAGCTTATTGTGATGAAATTGGAATCAAGCATGAGGTCTCTTCAACCTACACTCCTCAACAAAATGGTGTAGTTGAGAGAAAGAACCGGACTTTGATTACCCTTGCAAGAACAATGCTAGATGAGTACAACACTCTGGAAAAGTTTTGGGCCGAGGCAATCAACACCGCATGCTATGATTCAAATCGCCTCTTCCTCCAAAAGTTTCTTGGCAAGACCCCCTATGAGTTGCTTAATGGGAAGAAGCCGGACGTCTCATTCTTCCGGGTGTTTGGTTGCAAATGCTACATCTACAAGAAGCGTCAACACCTAGGGAAGTTTCAAAGACATTGTGATATTGGTTTTCTTGTTGGTTACTCATCAAAGTCCAAAGCATATAGAGTATTTAACCATACCACCGGTTTGGTTGAAGAAACATATGATGTGGAATTTGATGAATCTAACGGCTCCCAAGGAGCAATTGAGAATTGTGATGATGTGGTGATGAACCCTTGAGGGAGGCCATGAAGAACATGCCCGTGGGAGACATCAAGCCAAAAGATGATGAAGACGATGTGCAAATCATTGATCCACCATCTTCATCACGTGTGCCCCAAGATGATGACAAGAATGAGAGAGTTGAAAATGAAGACACTTATATCTCTCATGAACAAGCCGAGGCACAAGCTCAAGATGTTGATGCTCCCCCTCCACCTTCTCAAGTGGTTGATAGAAGAAATTCACCTCTACTTCAAGCACATCCACAAGAACTCATCATAGGGAGTCCTACTAAGGGAGTGATGACTCGATCTCAAAAGCTTGCTTCTTTTGTTGAACATCACTCTTTTGTCTCTTGTGTTGAACCTAAGAATGTAGAAGAAGCTCTTCAAGATCCGGATTGGGTGAATGCCATGCATGAAGAATTGAACAACTTCACCCGCAATCAAGTATGGACACTTGAAGAGCATCCTAAAGGTGCAAGAGTCATTGGAACCAAGTGGGTGTTCCGAAACAAGCAAGATGACCAAGGCATAGTAGTGAGGAACAAGGCAAGACTAGTTGCAAAGGGGTTCTCTCAAGTTGAAGGCCTTGATTTTGGAGAAACCTTTGCACCCGTTGCAAGACTTGAAGCCATTCGTATCCTCCTTGCATATGCATCACATCATGATATGAAACTATATCAAATGGATGTGAAAAGTGCATTCTTAAATGGCTTTATAAATGAACTAGTCTATGTCAATCAACCTCCTGGGTTTGAAGACCCTAGATATCCTAATCATGTTTATAGGTTGTCCAAGGCGCTATATGGGCTCAAGCAAGCCCCTAGAGCGTGGTATGAGCGCCTCCGAGACTTCCTCATTGAGAAGGGCTTCACCATTGGGAAGGTCGACACCACACTATTCACCAAGAAGCTTAATGGGGAGATCTTCATTTGTCAAGTGTATGTTGATGATATCATCTTCGGGTCAACAAATGAAGATTATTGCAAGGAATTTGGTGAATTGATGTCGAAGGAGTTCGAGATGTCAATGATTGGTGAGCTCACATTCTTCCTTGGTTTTCAAGTCAAGCAAATGAGAGAAGGGATTTTCATCTCTCAAGAAAAGTATACCAAGGATCTTCTCAAAAGATTCAAGATGGAAGAATGCAAACCAATCAAGACCCCAATGCCATCAAATGGACATCTCGACCTAGATGAGGGAGGTAAACCGGTCGATCAAACTTTCTACCGTTCTATGATTGGTAGCTTGTTGTACCTTACCGCATCTAGGCCCGATATCATGTTTAGTGTGTGCATGTGTGCTCGCTTTCAAGCGTGCCCTAAAGAACCTCACTTAAGTGCCGTAAAAAGAATCCTAAGATATCTTAAGCACACCCCAAGCATTGGTCTTTGGTATCCCAAAGGAGCTAGATTCCAACTAGTTGGCTATTTTGATTCGGATTATGCCGGTTGCAAAATTGATAGAAAAAGCACATCCGGAGGGTGCCATTTGCTTGGGAGATCCTTAGTATCTTGGTCATCTAAAAAGCAAAATAGTGTGGCTTTGTCCACCGCCGAGGCGGAATACATTGCCACGGGGGCTTGTTGTGCACAAATCTTATATATGAAACAAACCCTCCTAGACTATGGAATTGTTCTTGAAAAGTTGCCACTTTTATGTGACAATGAAAGTGTCGTTAAAATTGCTAACAATCCGGTACAACACTCTCGCACCAAGCACATTGATATCCGCCATCACTTTCTAAGAGATCACGTTGCTAAAAATGACATATCTCTAGAAGGTGTACGAAGTGAAAATCAATTAGCGGATATCTTCACTAAACCTTTGGATGAGGCTACCTTTTGTAGGCTAAGAAGTGAACTTAATGTGCTTGATTCAAGCAACTTTAAAAGATGAGCGTGTGTTGTCCCTTGCATTGCATTGTATTATTTGTCACGTTTATTTTATCGCAATGCATTTAGGGCTTGGCTAACACGGTTACGATAACCCTCCTTTGGAGGAGTGAAGAAGCCTAACCGTGGATCAAACTTGACAAGCAACCTAGCTTTACTTTCTCGCATTGCATTGCATATGCATGGTTGTTTGTTTGTCGTTTCTTTTCGGTTTAGCTTTGAGCAACCTCTGTGTTCGTCCATGGATAGAGAGAGCTTTTTGACGCTCCTAAAGGTCCAAAAACTCTATTGCATGGCCATACGTTGCTCCTCGGGTGTTTATTGCTTATTTTCTTAAAAATAATACTAGCCTAAGGCAAAATATTTTGAAAAATTTGAGGGTTTGAGTGAGGTCACTCATATCAGGTTCCAATTGGTGTTTATTTGTGTCTCTTTAAATTGGAACTTGATTGGGAGAAGTCGCGTCGGAGTTTGGAACGAAGAAGGGCGAAGAATAGCGACCGGACGCTGGACCGGATGCTACACCGGACGCAGTGATGCTTCACCACCGCGTCTGGTCCCGGCGTCCACCAGCGCGTCCGGTCATCCAGAAGACCAACTCCAGACCTAGTGACCGGACGCTGCACCGGACGCGCCTGTGTTGACCACCGCGTCCGGTCCCGGTTACCACCACCGTGTCCGGTCATCCGCAATGAATTCCCGAGCTCCCATCGACCGGACTCTGACCGCGTCCGGTCAGTCCTCACCGGACGCGTCCGGTCACTCCAGGAGCTTACTGGAGTGTGACCGGACGCTGCACCACCGCGTCCGGTCATAACGACCACCGCGTCTGGTCATCGCGCGTCGAGCGGATCTGAGCCCCTCATAAAACCGTTCGGTCTTGTCCGTTTTTCCTTCACCCGAATCGATTCCGCCGCCGCCGCTTGCCCTTCTCGCCGATTCGCCGCGGTTGCTTGCCGTCCCGCTCGCCGGTGACCTTGCCGTGCTCCACCGCGCGCCTCCTCGCCCTGCTTGCCCGCGAGCGCCCGCTCTTCCTTGCGCCCGAGCCGCTCGCGCGCTGCCGGCCACCCCTAGCCGCGCGCCACCGCCGCCTCTTCCCGCCGCCGGCAAGCCGCCCTCCACCGCCGTCCATCTCGCCACCAGCAGCCGCAACTCCCCTGTGCAAGCTTGAGCTCCTCCTCCAATCTTCGGCCGAGCCTTCACCTAGGGTTTAGCCCAAACCCTAGCCTAGGGTTTGCCCTAACCCGTTCTCAAGGTGACGAAATCATTCATTCTCGTTCAATTTCGTTTCGTTTCGTTGTTAGGGCTAACCTTGACCGTATTCATCCGTTGATTATCTCAACTCGGTCCTTTCAGAGCTCGATCGTTGAATTCGGGGATTCTCGCGACCTAGGTCACCGCATCTTGTCACCGTCGTCTCGCCGATCCGAGGTAGCTTCGCGTCATGTTTCACTTCGTATCTCACATGCTTGCTATCTCTAGGGTTCCGTACCTTTTAGTTATATATGTGCTTATAGTAGATCTTTCTATTCCGTCGTTGCAGCGAGTCAGTCGTGTGTCAGGGTCAGATCTGTTCGCTGAATCCGAGGCCAAGCCTGCGGATACGGATTGAGGCCAAGCCTCTCGAGTGTCAGTTCACCATCTTACAGAGGTTCTTAGTCAGTTGGTCAGCATGGTGCATTGCAAGAACGCCGGTGGTGCTCCTGGTGACGGGGACGACAGTCCTCCCCGTCGTGCTGAGATTGCGCGTGGAAAGCGCATCAAGATGATGGCCAGAAAGAAGAAGAAGACGCTTACAGAGGCAGAGGTTGCTCAGGCCGTGGCAGATGCTGCAGAGCAGGCAGAGAGAGGTGGCAGGCGCAGTGGCATACACATAGGCGAGCGTCGCTTTCACCTTGAAGGTCGACAGCTCGGCACTGAGGCCACTGAGGGTACCGAGGATACTGGAGCTACAGAGCAGATGTCAGTTGATCCACCTACAGAGCCGACAGAGGCTACATAGGCTCCACAGGCTACAGAGGATACAGAGGAGCAGCCAGCTCAGTCTCCACCACGTCGCCGCTCCACACGTGCTCGTACTCAGGTGACACCTAGGCCAGAGGGCCAGCGTCGTGGAGCACGTCCTCCTCCCAGAGCTAGAGGTTCACCCCCGGTCGAGCACTTTGACATAAGGGGTGCTACAGCACGTCAGGTGCAGGGGTTGAGGTTCGTGGAGGTCAGCCGTTGGTTCCCACCTGTCAGAGATCACAGAGCTTCAGAGGGCTTCTATACCCCACTTCAGGAGGACTTCTACAGGGCTTTAGTTGATAGTGGCATTGCTTTCAGACCACAGAGGGTATGTCGACTTGAGGCACTGGTTGATGTTGTGGGAGAGCAGCTTCGTCCGCACCTGTCCTATATGCCTGGTTTGTCGGATCTTCTTGGACGGACAGGTGCATACTGCGGCACATGGGTCAGAGAGTTCTATGCTTCACTTTGGATTGATCCTGCCCATGAGTTCATTCACTTTGCTTTCAGAGGCCGCGATCACAGACTTTATAGCTCCAGAGCTCGAGAGATCCTCAGACTACCAGCTTCTGACATGAGGATCCATCAGCTGTGTTATGGATAGACTCCTCCACCCAGACGCCCTCACGGCGGAGCAGTGCCACCTACAGACCTAGTTCGACCCTGTTTCCGTGAGCCTTTTGGCGAAGGATCTCGTCGTACGCCTGCCAGCCTGACACCACTTGCCAGAGTTTTGGATGCTATTCTCAGACGCACTCTACTTCCTAGACTTGGCTACAGAGAGGGACTGACATGTATGCAGCTTTGGGTTGTTCACCACCTCCTCTCACAGACACAGTTTGACATCTGGGATCTTATACTTAGTGAGATGGAGGACACCATTGCTGAGGGCTTCAAGGGTAATCGTTAGCTACCCTATGCACACTGGATCTGCTTTATTATTAGATCTTCTATTCAGATGCCACCAGAGATCAGGGCTGAGATATCAAACACTACCACTGCTTTCCCTAATTATGATATCCGTCAGCTTTGGGCCTCGGTTACTAGAGATCAGGCCCCAGTGCCAGGACAGCGTGAGCGCCCAGAGGTTCCTGAGACAGCAGCTGAGCAGGATGCCAGAGTTGACGAGCTTGCTGAGGCAGAGCTTGCGGACCTTGAGGCTCAGACTGCTGATATACCTAAGGATGTGACTTCAGACAGCACAGATGAGGACTACCAGCCCATCCCCAGGTACCGGTCTCCTCGGTCTCACGACCACGAGGCCGGTGGCTCTGGTTCAGCCTCCCGCTCAGACCCAGCCATGGTGGCTATTCTTGAGAGGTTGACCCAGGCTCAGGAGCAGCAGCAGCAGCAGATTCAGCGACAGGCATAGGACACAGCTGCAGCACTTGCACAGATTCAGGCTCGTCAGGACGAGTTTCAGCGACAGCAGCTTGAGATCCAGAGGCAACAAGTTGAGATGCAGCGACAGAGTCAGCAGCAGTACCTGGATCTCCTGCGCCACCTTGTCACAGTCGGGGTTCCTCCGCCTGCTTCTGTCATGACTCAGGCTTTGCATTCCAGTGGTCCGTCGAGTCAGGGACAGCCGAGCTTCCAGTTTACATCTCCACAGCAGCAGGTTCCCCAGTCTTTTCAGTCCCCGAGCTTCACTCCTATTCATACGGGGTTTACACCATCAGACCAGCCTCGCCCGCACCTCCTGACAGGCACACCTATTGGTGATTTCAGTGCTACCTACAGCGAGTTGACTGGTCAGCCGACACCCTCGCATACCACTACGTTTCATACTTCGTCAGGGTTGTCAGCTCCCGAGGCAGCTATTCCTCCAGTGACAGGGACCGGGACTACAGAGACTATCCCGTCGTCAGTTGCCTCGACAGATCCCCCAGCTACTGGCTCACTACAGGCTCAGGTCACTTAGACAGATCCACTTGTTGCTACTCAGTCAGTGCCTGTTCCTGCTCAGACCCAGACCGCTTCACAGCCACGTGCTTCTTTTGAGGGTCAGCCAGATAGCTCAGACTCCGAGGGTGATTCGCTACACTTCATGATTACTCAGCGCACCTCGGCACCCGACACGACTCCATCTGTCCCCCCGTCAGATCATTAGATTAGTTTTTTTTGGCGCTTGATGCCAAAGGGGGAGAGAGAGTAGTTTCAGGGGGAGTTTTGATAGTGGGTTTTCGTTCTTTGTGTGCTACATTCATGCATATCATGTTTACTTTTCAGCACTGCATTCGTGTGACATTGTCGTTGTGTGGTAAACTTTGAGTCTTAATGTGTTATCCGTCACAGTGTTAATAAATGTCACCGTTTTAGTTATAGCTCTAAGGTTGTGCTTCCGTGCCTTACTCCGATTTCTTATGAGCTATAATTTTTATGTGTACTAACGCCTTTTGTCTTATCTTATGAAGTACACTCTTTTGGCTTGGGGCACATAAGCAATTCCTAACCCTTTGTGCTTATTGTCTTTTGCTTATGTGAACCAAGCATGCTCGAAAACCTCCACTCAATTCTTTTGAATCTTAGTGTTGTCATCAATCACCAAAAAGGGGGAGATTGAAAGCATCTAGGCCCCAAGGTTTGGTTTTGGCAATTGATGACAACGCTTTATTACCATGACTAACGTGTGTTTTGCAGAAACTTTGGTAAGTTAGGTCATGGAGGTTATAACTGCTTTGGGCACCATGGTATTCGTGTCCCTAGATGGAAATCGTTTCGGTTTTCAAAAGAGTGACGTCAAGATTAAGGGCGGTTAGTTCCGGATGTCGAGATGTTGAGATACATTCGGAATAGTCGTTAGGATCTTCGTTTTTCTCTTTTGGCCGTACTATAAAGGGGGGCATGAACGGGTAGCTTGACCTAGGCGAGTCCTATGTTTAGGTGTGGTGCACACTTGTTAAACCTGGCGCTAGGCAACCCTAGAATAGCTCAAAGTTCAGTTGGAAGCAAGTTGGTTGAAGTTGCGACGCGTTTCGGAAAGTTTCAGGCTGTTTCCCACTGACCGGACGCGGTCTTCGGCATGACCGGACGCGTCCGGTCAGTACGTATCCGCGACTAGGTTTTCGGCCTTGACGACCGGACGCGGTCCTCGCGAGGAACGGACGCGGTGGTCAGTGGCCGACACGTGTCACTTGAGGAGAACACCCGTCGGACGCGACCTGGGTGTGATCGGCGCGTCCGGTCACAGTCCAGTAAGGTCCAGAGACGACCGGACGCGTCCGGTCATCACCGATCGGACGCGGCCTCGCGTCCGGTGCGAGTACAGTAAGCTCCTTTGCACGATCGGACGCGTCCGGTCACCCCTGACCGGCGCGTCCGGTCACTCAGTTGAAAAATCGGGATTTGACCTACGGGCGACCGGCGCGTCCGGTCAGTTCGACCGGCGCGTCCGGTCAGCCCGTGTCAGAACTAACGGTTTGTTTTGTCTCAGGGGTGTATAAATACATCCCCTCCACCTCTTTTAGAGGTCTCTTGCTCATTTGAACATCTGAGAAAACCCTTTAGAGTGCAAGGGGGTGCAAGAGCTCTAGTGAGGATAGAGTTTTGAGAATCAAAGTTTGAGAGTTCCTCACTAGTGATTAGAGAGTAGCAAGTGTGCATCCATCTCCTCATTTGGGCTCGTTGTGGTCAAGTGAGAGTTCTAGCTTGTTACTCTTGGTGATCGCCATCACCTAGACAGCTTGGTGGTGATTGGGAGTTTGGTGATCATCCGGCGGAGCTTGTGGATGACCCAACTCATGTTGTGAGCGGTTTTGGGTGATTCACCGCGACAAAGTGTCGAAGAATCAACCCGTAGAGAGCACTTGATCCTTGCGCGGATCAAGGGGGAGCTACACCCTTGCGCGGGTGCTCCAACGAGGACTAGTGGGGAGTGGCGACTCTCCGATACCTCGGAAAAACATCGTCGTGTTCCTTGCCCTTTACATTCAAGCATTTACATTCTCGTATTTACTTTCATTGCTTGATTTACTTTCCTAGAATTGCCATGCTAGACTAGGATTGGAAACTAGGGTGCAAAACTTTTATCGGTAGACTCTCTAGGAACACAAGTAGGCACTAGGGGTGAATTCCGGCTTGTAGGATTTAATTCTTGCAATTAATTTTTAGAAAAGCCCAATTCACCCCCCTCTTGGGCATCTTGATCCTTTCACATATAATGGCAAATGTTGAATGACATCCTGAATATGAGGGTCTAGTTTCAACAGCTCAAAAATCTCCATATCACCTGCCATGATTAGTAGGAAACAAGAAACACAAAAATAATATGTATCCTCCTATCAACTACTAGGATGTGTCAGATGTAATTCTCTCAAACTCAACTTGTTAAAACAAGTCCTTACAAGTTCTTACCAAGCCAAATAGGAGGTGACGGCAACCAACAAGTCTACAACCGTGGAGTGAAGTGTATCGGTGCCGCAACAACAACACCTGTCAAGCTGTAGTCGAAATATGTGGAGCTATAGGTGGGCTAAAGCAAGGAAGTACTAGAACCACGTTAGTTCCAAGCAAATTGAACAAACGCTCAACGACATTATTATGCTGGTCCTAGGCTAGTACATGCTAGAGACGCGAGCCTGGACACAAACGAAGTCACTGAGCAGCAGCAAAGAAGGATCACAAGGACAGGAATAACAACAAAAGAAAAACTCTTCTCTTCTTCTTTCTCTTTCTTTTCTTTCTTTCTTTCTGTCTTTCTTTTCTTTCTTTCTTTTCTTTCTTTCTTTTCTTTCTTTCTGTCTTTTTTTTCTTCTGTTTTTTTTCTTTCAACTAGCACAAAACTGAAATTTTGCAACAAGAAATAACAAGCTACTTACAGCAATTAAATGTTTCCTTGGGAAGGGTGATTCAGTAGCAAAGTGAAACAAGTGGTTGTTTTGCAAAACCAGCAGACGCGCAAATCTCCAGGGCAATTGCGAAGCGCTCAGAATGAATTTGGGACCAAGCTCTGATCCGTTGGAAAGAGGACAAGTTAACCTTTCCAGATTGTATTTAAACTCCCTATTCAGACTCCTGACAAAGGAAATATGGTACTTTTGTTTTCAAGATAAAACAGGACTCCGAATCAAATTCTATCTTGATCTTGTTGGATTTCCTTTTTGTAGATGGAAATATGGACGTGGATGAAACCTCCAAGGACGTGGCTAGGATAATGGTGGTAAACAAAACAAAGGAATTTGAAAATCCACTCGGATTCCTAGAGAGAAACAAATAAACTCAAATCTGCGATGGTGACAGAAACGTGACTAGAACTCGAAACTCTAAACGACTAGACACTAAGACCAGCAACTTGCACGACGATGCAACCGTTAATTCAATAAGCCCTAACTAAGCAGTAATAGTATTAAGCTCAAAGGGGTTTTGGGATTATGAATAACTAATCTACTAATTTTGTTTTGGCTTTTTCTGGACCATAGGAGATTAAAAACAGCAAAGAACTAGAAGTCTCTCACCGATCAACCTTGCTCTGATTACCAACTGATATGAACCCGCTAGGGTGAATCCTGATCTTTCGATGAGAGAAGGTGGATAAATCGATTTGGGGATGGAGATGACGTTCACGACCCGACTACAACTATCCAAGGATGTTGCGCCTTAGCAACCGATACACCACCTCCAACAGCCGTCGCGATCTTGTGGAACACGATCAACCAAACCACTAGGGTAATTCCTGCAAGCAATCGAGGAACAAGCAAGAACAAGTATAACAAGCAACTCAATTGCAAATATGGAAATGAAAACCAATCTGAAATCACAAAGTTGGGGTTCTGAATCGAGTAGAACGGATGGTCTAGTCGACACACGCGTCTACAAGGAAGTAGCAATGGCTAAACTTTCAACAAAACAAAACCCCATCTGTTTGTGGCGGCTCTAATCCTTATTAATACCTAGGGGAATGACCAGGGGGTGTTGGGGTCATTCTCCAACCCTAGGACACGTCCCTAATGAACCCAACTTGATACATGGGCCGTCAGCCCAAAATAGGGTGACACAGCACCAAAGGTAGAAAAGGCCCCGGCGTTGAAACGATGATTGCGGAAGCATCGGATAAGATATAGCCATGAGTCCAGATCCTTTGGAAAATAGACTTGATAAGCTTTCCAAAAAGTGCTAGAACGTCCCAATCCGAGTCCGTATGCGACCGTGGTGAACATCACAAGTTGGAGCTGTCCTGGAGTCCGAATCCAGCCCCAAAACGTGTTGGATTTGATCTCTTTCTTTCCTTGGACCAAAAGTGACGTGGTGTCCAGGTGCAGGACGTTGGGAATACTTGGATTTGGTCCCCAATCAACTTCATTAACCTTCCATGCTTTCCATATGCAATCAAACCTTTCCTTGATCCATGTAAGTAATTCTGAAAATGAAAATATACACATTTTATGGTGGAGCACCAATTCATCAAATGCATCAATGATAAGCCTCATATAGAATGGTTGCACCTTTGGTATAGAAGTGGTTGACATGGTAATATTTGAGCCAATGATGTCCTCATCAAATGGCTATAGCAATAAATCATGTGAGAGCAAGTTAAACCTAAAACTCCATATTTTCTATGAACACATGACCATAGTATGAATCAATATGATAGAGAAACATCATACTAAGGTAATGGAACAATATTTTCCATTTTATCATTTATATATTATTTATAAGCTATTTATCAAGCCGTAAACAAGTTAAATTGATAACTAGATCATACAATAAGCAGTGACCATAAACTTTATACCACAGTACAAACATATCATTACAAGACTACCATAAAAATTTCACATCATTTAGAGCATCACAACTCAAGATATAAAAATGACAAGCAATATAATGTAGATTTCCTTATTTATCAAGGTCAAATCAAAACCTTAAGAAAACAGTGAACAATTAGTGTGTTTAATATTTTTTCTAGCAAGTACATGTCATCAAAAAATTAACAAAATAAGAATCACTATTTTTGGAGTTCTAAAACTCAAGATATGGCTCTGGTCAATTTTATAAGCATTTTTAGAGCATTTTTAAAGCTTCAATAAAGACATCAGAAAACACCTACAAACATGTAATATTTTATGACTCTACTGCATAGATCTCTTCTCAAGGTTTCCAAAAAGTCCACATTTACTATTTTTGGAATTACCTAGCGAGAGATATGAATTTTAGAAGATTTAACAAAATTCTGAAATTCAAAACCGAAATAACTACTTCACCCTAGATCTGCTAGGTGCACCCGGACGTGTACCCAATCTCTACATTCTTAACACTGACCTGCGAGACCCGCGCCCAGAGGGGCCCACCTGTCATGCATACATAGAGAAATACAGAGAGAAAGGGAGAATGCCTTCTTCCTCACGATAGCCGAACAGAGGAGTGGGGGGCGGCTCTCCGGCGGCGGAGGAGCGGTGCTGAAGGGCGGCACGAGCACCTAGGGCCCCTTGCGCACCCGCAGAGCTACACGGCTCGGCCCGCGGCGATCCCCAGCGCTGTGGCCACAGGGGCAGGCGGCGGCGACGGCGGTGGCCCGATGGGAGCGGCCTCCGCTGAAGGTCAAGGCCAGGGAAGAGGTGCTGCGATTGCGGCATGGCGTGGCGAAGGTGGTGCGGCGGTCCATTCAGGCGGAGGGAGGCCGAGGTCGGAGAACGTTGGTGGCCATGGAGCTCGGCACGGCCGGCTATGGCGGTGGCGCTGCGGCATAAACGGAGGCTGGCGACTCACGCAGGAGCAGTCGGTAGGGTTCGACTACGGCGTCTGCGTCATTGCGGCAGCCCGCAGCGCGACTAGGGGAAAGGGGAGGGCGGCCGCGAGCTCTACTCCGGTGGCCGGCAATGGCAGGCCACGGCGGCGACGTCGTTCGTGGCCGCGAGCGGAGAGTGCGAGGGCGTGCGCTAGCCGTCTGGGGAGCTCGGGCAAGTGTTCTGGTACTCCCCATTGCGAGCAGAAGGCAGGGGCACGCGGCAGCCGCGGTGGGGCACGCTCACGCGCATGGAGGACACGCACTAGACCACGTGTCGGCGGTTGAGGCAAATCATCGAATACGTGGCGTGCAACGGTGTAATCAGTTTGGGTTGCGATTTTGGAATGGGTATAGGCCGAATTTTGATTTGGGCCGAATACAGAGTTTGTAGTACTCTTGATAATCGTCAACTTTTGTTAAAAGTTCTCGGCCAGTAGGGCAACAAGTTAGGAGATATTCAAGCATCAAGATGGTATTGTCAAAGCACTCCAAGCGATTAACAAAACTCCAAAATTGCTAATCCTAACAAAGTCAAACTAATGCCATACTTTTACATGCTCTTGTCCATAATGTCTACTCCAACTTTTATTAAGGGGTCAAACCAAGTTGCTTAACAAAATCTCGAGAACGTGACACGTCAATCAAGTTGACTAACCTCGGCCTTCAATTTAATCCAAGTCTGAAAACATTTAGCAATTTCAAAATGGTGACCCCTATTTGGCAATCTTAGAGATAGATTCAGCATTTGTTCTTTTACCAAAGTTTGTTGCATACAACTCAAGCTACAACTTTAATTAAAGGACCTTCTACTGGTTCAGCATGGTTAGGGAGATAAACATTACCAGACATGTCAACTTATTGCTGCCACTCAAGGACTTAGAATAATTTCTGCCCTTCCAAAAACAGTAGCTTATTCAATCTTGTGAGCTTTATTCGACTAGGTTAGAGGCCAAAGTTTGTTCTACACAAGATGAACTACAAATTTTGTTTAAGGTCAAACCTCATAACTGGTACAGAAGTTAAACTTGCACTTTGGTCAAAGTAGTAACTCAATTAAGCCTAAACTAGGGTTTTAGGCCAATCAGGGCATTTTCTTGACATTTGCTCAACATGAACCCTTCATGACTTTTGTTGTAGAGTTCGTCTAGAGTCATTTGGGCAAGTTTGCACAGTTTGGCTGATGATCTACAATTCCATTCACTTAATGGTGCAAGTTCCAACAGGAATGGAACTTATCATTTCATGTGACTTTTTGATTCCAAACTTCATGAAACTTTTCTAGGGATCAATATAGATAGGTACTAAGGTGAGACACATGAAGATATTGCAATAACACCATCCAAGCATATATCTTGAAAATGGCCTATATGTAAAGCAATGGTGCAACATCCTAGTTTAGGTTAGGCTCATCTCCATAGGTTGACCTTGACATCATCATCTCCACTTAATCTATCATGTTTGAGCTCAAACTCAATGCTTAGTGAGTGACAAACACCTAGGGTGTTACAAAGATTAGCACTATCTCTAAACGGACCGAACAAAGCTCCACCAGACCCTCGTCACTTTGGAGTAGCTTCGGGTGCGTGTGAAATGATTTATGAGCCTTTGGTACGTTTGAGGCAAACCGAGCACCTATCTTGCACCGAAGCTAACACTGTCTCAAAACATATCAAAACGAGATTCCACATCACCCACATCACCTAGGAGTTCCATTGGGTTCCTCTAATACTATTTCTGAGCCTACGGCATGTTCGACACAAACCGTGCACCAATCTTGCATCAAGAGTAGCACTATCTCGAAATGGACCAAACCAATCTTCAACTTGAGCCTCGTGACCTAGGAGTCCCATCGAGTGCGTCCAAAACGATTTCTATGCCTATGGTATGTTCCGTGCAACTCATCCACCTATCTTTGCATTGACACTAACACTATCTCCAAATGGATAAAACGAGATTCCACACGACCCTCATCACTTACAAGTTCCATCGGGTGTGTCCAAAACTATTTATGAGCCTATGGTACATTCAGTGCAAACCGTGCACCTATGTTACATCAAGATTAGCACTATCTCCGAACACAATCTCAAAATAGATCGAAACAAGATTCCACATAACCTACTTCACCTAGGAGTTCCATCGGGTGTCTCCAATACAATTTCTGAGCCTACGGTACATTCGACGCAAACCATGCACCAATCTTGCATCAAGAGTAGCACTGTCTCCAAACGGACCAAACCAAGCTTCCACATGAACCTTGTGACCTAGGAGTCCCATTGAGTGCGTCCACAAGGATTTCTATGCCAATGTATGTTCGGTGCAAACCGTGCACCTATTTTGCATTGACACTAACACTGTTTCCAAATGGACTAAAACGAGATTTAACATGACCCACGTCACTTCTGAGTTCCATTGGGTGTGTCCAAAACTATTTATGAGCCTATGGTACATTCAGTGCAAACCGTGCAATTATGTTGCGTCAAGATTAGCACTATCTCCGAAGACAATCTCAAAATAGATCGAAACAAGATTCCACATAACCTACTTCACCTAGGAGTTCCATCGGGTGCCTCTAATACAATTTCTGAGCCTACGGTACGTTCGACGCAAACCGTGCACCAATGTTGCATCAAGAGTAGCACTGTCTCCAAACGGACCAAACCAAGCTTCCACATGAACCTTGTGACCTAGGAGTCCCATTGAGTGCGTCCACAAGGATTTCTATGCCAATGTATGTTCGGTGCAAACCGTGCACCCATTTTGCATTGACACTAACACTGTTTCCAAATGGACTAAAATGAGATTTAACACGACCCACATCACTTCTGAGTTCCATCGGGTGCGTCCCAAACGATTTATGAGCCTATGATACGTTCTGTGCAAATCATGCACCTACCTTGAGTCAAGATAAGCACTATCTCCAAATGGACCGAACAAAGCTCCACCAGACCCTCGTCACCTAGGAGTACCATCGGGTGCATCTAAAATGATTTATGAGCCTATGGTACATTTGAGGCAAACCGAGCACCTATCTTGCACCGAAGCTAACACTGTCTCAAAACAGATCGAAACGAGATTCCACATCACCCATGTTACCTAGGAGTTCCATCGGGTTCCTCCAATACTATCTCTGATCCTACGGTATGTTTGACGCAAACCGTGCACCAATCTTGCATCAAGAGTAGCACTATCTCCAAATGGACCGAACCGAGCTTCCACTTGAGCATCGTCACCTAGGAGTCCCATCGAGTGCGTCCAAAATGATTTCTATGCCTATGGTATGTTCGGTGCAAACTGTGCACCGATCTTGCACTAATACTAACATTGTCTCCAAATGGACTAAAACGAGATTCCACACGACCCACATCACTTACAAGGTCCATCTGGTGCGTCCAAAACAATTTATGAGCCTATGGTATGTTCAGTGCAAACCGAGCACCTATCTTGCACCGACACTAACACTGTCTTAAACATAGATCGAAATAAGAATCCACATGACCCACGTCACCTAGGAGTTCCATCGGGTGCCTCCAATACTATTTCCAAGCCTACGATACGTTCGAAGTAAACCGTGCCCCAATATTGCATTAAGAGTAGCACTATCTCCAAATAGACCAAACCAAGCTTCCACTTGAGCCTTGTCACCTAGGTGTCCCATTGAGTGCGTCCAAAACGATTTCTATGCCTATAGTATGTTCAGGGCAAACCGTGCACCTATCTTGCACTAACATTATCTCTAAACGGACAAAACAAGATTCCACATAACCCACGTCACTTGCGAGTTCCATCTGGTGCGTCCAAAACTATTTATGAGCCTATGATACGTTCAGTGCAAAACACGCACCTAACTTGAGTCAAGATTAGCACTATCTCTAAACGGATCAAACAAAGCTCCACCAGACCCTTGTCACTTTGGAGTAGCTTCGGGTGCGTCTAAAATGATTTATGAGCCTATGCTACGTTTGAGGCAAACTGAGCACCTATCTTGCACCGAAGCTAATACTGTCTCAAAACAGATCGAAACCAGATTCCACATGACCCATGTCACCTAGGAGTTCCATTGGGTTCCTCCAATACTATTTCCGAGCCTACGGTATGTTCGACGCAAACCGTGCACCAATCTTGCATCAAGAGTAGCACTATCTCCAAATGGACCAAACCAAGCTTCAACTTGAGCCTCGTGACCTAGGAGTCCCATCGAGTGCGTCCAAAATGATTTCTATGCCTATGGTATGTTCGGTGCAACCCATCCACCTATCTTTGCATTGACACTAACACTATCTCCAAATTTACTAAAACGAGATTCTAGACGACCCTCATCACTTACAAGTTCCATCGGGTATGTCCAAAACTATTTATGAGCCTATGGTACATTCAGTGCAAACTGTGCACCTATGTTGCGTCAAGATTAGCACTATCTCCGAACACAATCTCAAAACAGATCGAAACGAGATTCCGCATAACCTACTTCACCTAGGATTTCCATCGGGTGCCTCCAATACTATTTTTGAGCCTATGGTATGTTCGACGCAAACCGTGCACCAATCTTGCATCAAGAGTAGCACTATCTCCAAACGGACCGAACCGAGCTTCCACTTGAGCCTCATCACCTAGGAGTCCCATCCAGTGCATCCAAAATGATTTCAATGCCTTTGGTATGTTCAGTGCAAACCGTGCACCTATCTTGCACACTTACACTATCTCCAAAGGGATCAAAACGAGATTCCATGACCCACGTCACTTACAAGTTCCATCAGGTGCGTCCAAAACGATTTCTATGCCTATGGTATGTTTAGTGCAAACTGTGCACCTTTCTTGCACTGACACTAACACAATCTCCAAACGGACTAAAATGAAATTCCACATGACCCACATCACTTACGAGTTCCATCGAGTGCATCCAAAACTATTTATGAGCCTATGGTACTCAAACCATGCACCTATCTTGTGTCAAGATTAGCACTATCTCCAAATGCACCGAACAGAGCTCCACCAGACCCTCGTCACCTAGGAGTACCATCGAGTGCGTCTAAAATGATTAACGAGCCTATGGTACGTCTGACACAAACCAAGCACCTATCTTGAACTGACGCTAGCACTGTCTCAAAACTGATCGAAACGAGATTCCACATGACTCACATCACCTAGGAGTTCCATCGGAGGGCCTCTAATACTATTTCTGAGCCTACGGTACGTTTGACGCGAACCGTGCACCAATCTTGCATCAAGAGTAGCACTATCTCCAAACGGACCGAACCGAGCTTCCACTTGAGCCTCATCACCTAGGAGTCCCATGGAGTACGTCCAAAACGATTTCTCTACCTATGGTATGTTCGGTGCAAACTGTGCACCTATCTTGCACTAACACTAACACTGTCTCTAAACAGACTAAAACGAGATTCCACATGACCCACATCAATTACGAGTTTCATCGGGTGCGTCCAAAAATATTTATGGGCCTATAGTACATTCAGTGCAAACCGTGCACCTATCTTGCATCAAGATTAGCATTATCCCCTAACACTGTCTTAAACACAGATCGAAACGAGATTCCACATGACCCACATCACCTAGAACTTCCATTGAGTGCCCCCAATACTATTTCCGAGCCTACGATAAGTTTGACGCCAACCGTGCACCAATCTTGCATCAAGAGTAGCACTATCTCCAAACGGACCTAACCGAGCTTCCACTTGAGCCTTGTCACCTAGGAGTCCCATCGAGTGCGTCCAAAACGATTTCTATGCCTATGGTATGTTCGGTGCAAACTGTACACCTATCTTGCACTAACACTAACACTGTCTTTAAATGGACTAAAATGAGATTCCACATGACCCACGTCACTTACGAGTTCCATCCGGTGGATCCAAAACTATTTATAAGCCTATGATATGTTCAGTGCAAACCATGCACCTATCTTGTGTCAAGATTAGCACTATCTCCAAACGGACCTAATAGAGGTCCACCTGACCCTCGTCACCTAGGAGTAACATCGAGTGTGTCTAAACCGATTTATGAGCCTATGGTACGTTTGAGACAAACCGAGCACCTATCTTGCACCGAGGCTAACACTGTCTCAAAATAGATCGAAACGAGATTCCACATGACCCACATCACCTAGGAGTTCCATTTGGTTCCTCCAATAGTATTATCGAACCTACGGTATGTTTGACGCAAACCGTGCACCAATCTTGAATCAAGAGTAGCACTATCTCCGGACGGACCGAACCAAGCTTCCACTTGAACCTCATCACCTAGGAGTCCCATCGAGTGCGTCCAAAATGATTTCTATGCCTATGGTATGTTCGGTGCAAACCGCAAACCTATTTTGCACTAACACTAACAATGTCTTCAAACAGACTAAAATGAAAGTCCACACGACCCACATCACTTACGAGTTCCATCGAGTGCGTCCAAAACTATATATGAGCCTATGGTGTGTTTAGGTCAAACCATGCACCTATCTTGTGTCAAGATTAGCGCTATCTCCAAATGCACCAAACAGAGCTCCACTAGACCCTCGTCAATTAGGAGTACCATCAGGTACGTCTAAAATGATTTATGAGCCTATGGTATGTTTGACGCAAATCAAGCATCTATCTTGCACCGACGCTAGCACTGTCCAAAATTTGATCAAAACGAGATTCCACATGACTCATGTCACCTAGGAGTTCCATCGGGGGCCTCCAATACTATTTCTGAGCCTATGGTACGTTCGACGCAAACCGTGCTCCAATCTTGCATCAAGACTAGCAGTATCGCCAAACGAAATGAACCGAGCTTCCACTTGAGCCTCGTCACCAAGGTGTCCCATCGAGTTCGTCCAAAATGATTTCTATGCCTCTAGTATGTTCATTGCAAACCGTGCACCTATCTTGCACTGATACTTACATTGTCTTCAAATGGACTAAAATGAGATTCCACACGACCCATGTCACTTACGAGTTCCATCAGGTGCGTCCAAAACAATTTATGAGCCTATGGTACGTTCAGTGCAGACCGAGCACCTATCTTGCACCGACATTGACACTATCTTAAACATAGATCAAAACGAGATTCCACATGACCCACGTCACCTAGGAGTTCCATTGGGTGCCTCCAATACTATTTCTGAGCCTACGATACGTTCGACGCAAACCATGCACCAATCTTGCATCAAGAGTAGCACTATCTCCAAACGGACCGAACTGAGCTGCCACTTGAACCTCGTCACCTAAGAGTCCCATCGAGTGTATCCAAAATGATTTCTATGCCTATGGTATGTTCGGTGCAAATCGTGCACCTATCTTGTACTGACACAAACACTGTCTCCAAATGGATTAAAACGAGATTTCACACGACCCACATCATTTAGGAGTTCCATCGGGTGGATCCAAAACTATTTATGAGCCTATGATACGTTCATTGCAAACCATGCACCTATCTTGTGTCAAGGTTAGCAGTATCTCCAAACGGACCGAACAAAGCTCCACCAGAACCTCGTCACCTAGGAGTACCATCGGGTGCGCCTAAACCGATTTATGAGCCTATGGTACATTTGAGGTAAACCGATCACCTATCTTGCACTGACACTAACACTGTCTCAAAACAGATTGAAACGAGATTCCACATGACCCACGTCACCTAGGAGTTCCATCAGGTTCCTCCAATACTATTTCTGAGCCTACGGTACGTTCGACGCAAACCGTGCACCATTATTGCATCAAGCGTAGCACTATCTCTAAACAGACCAAACCAAGCTTCCACTTGAGCCTCGTCACCTAGGAGTCCCATCGAGTGCGTCGAAAATGATTTCTATGCCTGTGGTATGTTCGGTGCAAACCGTGCACCTATCTTGCACTGACACTAACACTGTCTCCAAATGGATTAAAACAAGATTTCACACGACCCACATCATTTAGGAGTTCCATCGGGTGGATCCAAAACTATTTATGAGCCTATGATACGTTCATTGCAAACCATGCACCTATCTTGTGTCAAGATTAGCATATCTCCAAACAGACCGAATAGAGCTCCACCAGACCCTCGTCACCTAAGTGTACCATTGGGTGCGTCTAAAACGATTTATGAGCCTATGGTACATTTGACGTAAACCGAGCACCTATCTTGCACGGATGCTTTTCTGGACTATAGGGATTAAAACAGGGAAAGGATTAGAAGTCTCTCACTGATTAACATTGCTTGGACACAAACTAATAAGAACCCGCTGGGGTTTGATGGCCGATCTTTCGATGAGAGATCGTGGCGAACTCGATTGGTGGAAAAAGATGACGTTCCTGGTCCGACTACAACGATCCAGGGAGGTTGCACCTTGGCAACCGATACCCCACCTCCAATGGTTGCCGTGATCTTGCAGCGCGACAACCAGCCACTAGGGCACCCGTCCTGCAAGCAATCAAAGAACTTGCAAGAATAAGAGAACAAGTACTGAATTACTAGATGTAAATGAAGGTTTCAAACTCAATCTCCAATGATGTGGGGTTCTGAAGACAAGTAGACGGGCGACTGATCCAGCACGTGCATTTAGAGGCAAGTAGCAAAGGCTAACTTGATCTAAACAAAACCCATCTAATGTTGTGGCTGTAGGAGCCTTATGTAAGGAGTGGGCGACTAGAGGACGGCCAGGAGGTGCTCTCGACTCACTAAAAATAGAAGAGAAACAATGACCACTGCATGGTTGCATGAGATCCCTTATTGACTAAACATGCACTAAGAATAGGTGCTAAAATTAGGTGTTGCAGCTCCTGTGGGCGGAAACAGTCCGGAGGAAATTGACTGTTGCGGGCGAGTCTGATGTGATTTGCATGTGAGGTTGGATCCTTTGGAAAGAACACTTCATTAGCTCTCCACCAAGTATTAGAACGTCCCAATTGGAGTCCGTATGAAGCCATGGTGATCCACGCAAGTTGGGTCAGTTTTTGCAGTTCGAATCCAGCCAACGTGAGTCCTTTTCCCTTTTGGTCTTCTCCTTGGTTCCTAATTAAAACAAGAGTGCACGTGTCTCCAAGATCTAAACATGATGGACAGGAGCTCAAGAAGGAACTCACTTGATGATTAAGTTTACAAGCGCGAGCACGAGTAAGAGGACCAGCAAGAGGTACTGGTGTCGGTGTGGATGCATCGTTGGTGTTGAAGTCCTCATCATCCTCCCTTTCTTGCATTTGAGTTATCCTCGACTCAAGCTCATCTTCCTCACCCAAATATGACTTTAAATCTGCAATGTTAAATGTGGGACTAACCCCAAAATCTGCAGGAAGATTAAGCTTATATGCATTCTTATTAATTCATTGCAACACTTTAAATGGTCCATCAGAATGCATTGAACGATTATAAGCAAACTCAATATGAGGTAAACAATCTTCCCACATCTTAATATTCTTCTTTAAAACAGCTCTTAACATAGTTGATAAAGTTCTATTCACAACTTCAGTTTGACCATCAATTTGGGGATGACAAGTGGTAGAAAATAAAAGTTTAGTCCCCAATTTAGCCCATAAAGTTCTCCAAAAATGGCTAAGAAATTTAGCATCTCGATCAGAAACAATTGTATTTGGCACACCATGTAAACGAACAACTTCATGAAAGAACAAATCAGCATATGTGTCGCATCATCAGTTTTATGACAAGGTATAAAGTGTGCCATCTTAGAAAATCTATCCCAACCACAAAAACACTATCACATGATGAGGACATCATTGGCTCGAATATGACCATATTAACCACTTCTAAACTAAAGGTGCAACCATTCTATATGAGGCTTATCATTAATACATTTGATGAATTGGTGCTGCACCATAAAGTGTGTGTGTATTTTCATTTTCAGAATTACTTACATGGATGAAGAGAAGGTTCAATTGCATATGGAAAGAATGGAAGGTTAATAAAGTTGATTGGGGACCAAGTCTAAATATTCCTAATGTCATCCACCAAGCCACCACGTCACTTTTGGCTCAAAGAAAGAAAGAGTCCAAGTCCAACACGTTTTGGAAGATGAATTCGGACTGCAGAAGAGTCCCAACTTCCGACGGTTGCCACGACTTCATATGGAGTCCGATTGGGACGTTCTAGGACTTTTTGGAAAGCTTATCAAGTCTACTTTCCAACGGATCTGGACTCATGCCGATATATTGTTAAATACTTCTGCAGTTCTCATTTTAATACCGAGACCTTTTCTGTCCACGGTTCTGCGTCACCTGATTGTTGCCCGATGGGCCGTGTATCAAGTGGGGCCCAATAGGGGCGTGCCCTAGGGTTGTGGGATGAGCCCCACCACGTCCAGGTCGTCCTCTACCCTCTCATATACCTCCATAGCCGCCACAAAGAGATTGGGTTTTTGTTTTGATGTAAGTTTAGCTCCTGCTACTTCCTAGTAGACACGTGTGTTGGTTAGACCATCTGTTCTACTCGATCCGGAACCCCACCTTTATGTGTATTAGATCTGAAACTTCATCTCATATTTGCAATTGAGTGCTTGTTCTACTTGTTCTTGCTTGTTCTTCGATTGCTTGCAGGAATAACCCTAGTGGTTTGGTTGGTTGTGATCCGCAAGAGCGTGACAACTGCTGGAATTGGTGTATCGATCGCTAAGGCGCAGCGTCCTTGGATGGTTGTAGTTGGGTCGTGAATGTCTCTCCAGTGAAATCGAAGTTATCCTTCTCCACCGAAAGATTGGGACACACAAACTCTTATCATCATGACCCTTCCTAGTCCTTGGCAATCTCAACACAAAATCGATAGAAATATCTTCCCAAGGAGCATTGGGAACAGGTAGAGGCATATACAAATCGTGTGGATTTAACCGTGACTTAGCCTTTTGACATGTAGTGCAGCGAGCGACAAATCTCTCCACGTCTCTCCTCATCTTTGGCCAAAAGAAATAACCAGCAAGGATGTCCTCCGTCTTCTTTGCTCCAAAATGTCCCATCAAGCCACCTCCATGCGCCTCCTATAGCAACAACAAACAAACGGAGCTAGCTAGAATGCATAGCTTGTTAGCTCTAAACACAAAGCCATCATTCACAACAAATTTATTCCATGCTTTTCCATCTTTACATTGCAGCAACACGTCCTTAAAATCATCATCATGCACATATTGTTCTTTAATTGTTTCCAAACCAAAGATCTTATAGTCAAGTTGTGTCAACAAAGTATATCACCTAGACAAAGCATCAGCAATGATATTCTCTTTTCCTTTCTTGTGTTTGATTACATAAGGAAAAGATTCAATAAATTCAACCCACTTAGCATGTCTACGATTCAGTTTTCCTTGACTATGAATATGCTTCAATGATTTATGATCAGAATGTATAACAAATTCTTTGGGCCACAAATAATGCTGCCATGTTTCTAATGTCCGCACAAGCGCATACAATTCTTTGTGATGAGGACATCAACACCGATCATACATCCACGCCGTCCACGCCGACACCTGCTGGTCCTATTACCCGTGCTCGTGCTCGAACACTTAATCATCAAGTGAGTTCCTTCTTGAGCTCTTGTCCATCCTGTTTAGATCTTGGAGACACGTGCACTCTTGTTTTGATTAGGAATCAAGGAGAAGACCAAAAGGGAAAAGGACTCGCGTAGGCTGGATTCGGACTGCAGCACACCTCCAACTTGTGACGGTCGCCACGATTACATACGGAGTCGGATTGGGGTGATTCTGGACTTGTTGGAAAGCTAATAAAGTCTACTTTCATACGGATCTGACCTCATACTCATACCTGCTCAGAAACGGCGTCAACAGTCCAAAAATCACCGAGAGGTCTATTCTGTCCAGGGTGCTGCGCCACCTTAAGTTAGCCCAATGGGCTTGTATCTTTTAGAGTCCAGTAGGGACGCGTCCTAGGGTTGGAGCACGACCCAAACTCTCTTGTGGTCGTCCTCCACACATTATATACCCCTTAGCCGCCACCAGGAACACTTGGGTTTTGTTTAGATCAAGTTTAGCCTTTGCTACTTGCTTGTAGGCGCGTGTGCTGATCCAGCCACCCGTCTCCTTGTCTTCAGAACTCCACTCATAATAAGATTCAGTTTGAGGATTTCAATTTCATCTTGCAAATTCAGTGCTTGTTTCCTTGTTCTTGCTAGTTCTTCGATTGCTTGCAGGACGGGAGCCCTAGTGGCTGGTTGTCGCGCTCCACAAGATCGTGACAGCCTTTGGAGGTGGTGTATCGGTTGCTAAGGCGTGGTCTTGGAAGGCTGTAGTCGGGCCGTGAACGTCATCTCCATCCACCAAATCGAGTGATCTCACGCCTCTCATCGAAAGATCATCCATAAACCCTAGCGGGTTCATATCAATTGGTAATCAGAGCAAGGTTTATCGGTGAGAGACTTATAATTCTTCGCTGTTTTTATTTTTCCTACAGTCCCAAAAAAAAAGCCAAAAAAGAAGTAGATTAGTTTTCCTACAATCCTATAGACTTTTGGGCCGTGGCTAGTGCTACCTAGTTAGGGCTTGTTGAGTCGTCGGTTGCATCGGTTGTGTCAAGTTGCTGGTCTTAGTTTTAGTCCTTTAGAGTTTCGAGTTCTTGTCACGTTCTATCACAACACACGCTATCATATAGTCTCTCTGTTGGCCGAATCCAAGTAGGGTTTGAAGTTTGAATCGGACAAGGAATCGGCTGTTCCTCTCTGTTGGTCAAATCCAAGTCGGTTTTCAAGTTTGAGTCGGATCAAGGAATCAGATATTCCTCGCTGTTGACCAAGTCCGAGTAGAATTGGAAGTTCTAATCAGACGAGGAATCAGTTTCCCTGTGCTACAAATATCAAACGAACCACGCAGCAAGTATTCATATCTAAACGAGTGGCTTACTCTAGAGAGAGAGAGAGAGAGTGTGTGTGCTGAGTTGCTCTTTGGGAGTGTTCTTGTTCATATAATCAGTTTTGAGAGCTCCTGAAAAAAAAAATATTCAAAAAAAAAAGAAAAAAAAAAGAAAAAGAAAAAAAAAAGAAAGAAGCAAAAGAAAAGAAGAGAAAGGGGCTGATCTTAGAGATTCTTCGTTCACTTTGGGTGGTGTGTTGTGCTCTCTTTTGTGTCTAGGCTCGCGTCTCTAGCACGGTCTAGACTAGGACCAGCACAGTACCGCCGGTTGAACGATTATTCAGCTTGCTTTTTGTAACTAACGTGGTGCTAGTTCGTTCCTTGTTTCAGCCCACCTATAGCTCCACATATTCTACAGCTTGACAGGTCTCGTGCTGCGGCACCGATACACTTCATCCATTGCTGCAGACTTGTTGGTAGCTGACCCCTCCTATCGAGCAAGGTAAGAACTGGTAAGAACTTGTGTAATAGGTGGAGAGTGAGCGACTTGCTGTAGCTACATCCTAGTAGTTGTAGGGCTTTTATTTCTTCACTTGTCTTCTTGTTGTCTTTGTCTTTGAACCATGTCAGGGACCGACGAAGATAACCAAATTCCACATTCGCCTCGCACAAAGGGCATCATACAACATTTTGAAAGGAAAGTGAAGTTGCACACGGAGGGACTTGATAATGACTTGCAGGTGACAAATGACAAACTTGGGCAGTTGGAGGCTACTCAGATTGTCGCAAACAACAAGCTTGCAGGTTTGGAGCAGTCCATTGCTAGTGTGGACAAAAGCCTTGCTGCTCTGCTGAGGCGTTTTGATGACCTCCACAACAATGATAAAGACCAGCATAAAGAAGAAAAGAAGGAGGAAGATCGAGAGGATGCTAGTTATGATGAAGAATACACAGGTGATACTGAACATGATGATCGAGACACTCGTGATCGACGTCGCCTACGTCACAACCGTAGAGGTATGGGTGGCCGCCGCCGACGCGAGGTACACAATAATGATGATGCTTTCAGTAAGATTAAATTTAAAATACCTCCTTTTGATGGTAAATATGACCCTGATGCATACATTACTTGGGAGATTGCTGTTGATCAAAAGTTTGCATGCCATGAATTTCCTGAGAACACGCGTGTTAGGGCTGCTACTAGTGAGTTCACAGATTTTGCTTCTGTTTGGTGGATCGAATATGGCAAGAAAAATCCTAATAACATACCTAGAACTTGGAATGCACTGAAACGAGCCATGAGAGCTAGATTTGTTCCATCTTACTATGCCCGTGATATGATAAATAAATTGCAGCAATTGAGACAAGGTTCTAAATGTGTAGAAGAATACTATCAGGAATTACAAACGGGTATGTTGCGTTGTAATTTAGAGGAGGATGAGGAACCTGCTATGGCTAGATTTTTAGGTGGATTAAATCGGGAAATTCAGGATATCCTCGCTTACAAAGAATACAATAACGTAACCAAACTGTTTCATCTTGCTTGTAAAGCTGAACGGGAAGTGCAGGGACGACGTGCTAGCGCAAGGACTAATGTTTCTGCAGGGAAAGCTAGTTCATGGCAGCCGCGGCCATCTACAACTCCGTCTACACGTACTCCTACGCCATCATCTAGTGACAAGACTCGAGCTGCCCCCACCAATTCAGTTGTGAAGACAGCGCAAAAGCCGGCTGCGAGTACTTCATCCGTGGCATCGACAGGTAGAACAAGCAACATACAATGTCATCGGTGCAAGGGATATGGCCATATGATGCGTGACTGCCCAAACAAGCGTGTTATGATTGTCAAAGATGATGGTGAGTGTTCATCTGCTAGTGATTTTGATGAAGATACACTTGCATTGCTTGCGGCTGACTATGCAGGTAGTGAGGAACACATAGAAGAACACATCAATGCAGGTGACGCGGAGCACTATGAGAGCTTGATTGTACAGCGAGTGCTTAGTGCACAAATGGAGAAGGCTGAGCAAAATCAGCGACACACTTTATTCCAAACAAAGTGTGTCATCAAGGAGCGTTCGTGTCGCATGATCATTGATGGAGGTAGCTGCAACAACTTGGCAAGTAGCGACATGGTACAGAAGCTCGCCCTCACCACCAAACCACATCCCCATCCCTACTACATCCAATGGCTGAACAACAGTGGTAAGGCAAAGGTAACGAGACTGGTGCGAATCAATTTTGCCATCGGATCATACAAAGATATTGTTGAATGTGATGTTGTGCCTATGCAAGCTTGCAATATTCTGCTAGGTAGACCATGGCAATTTGATAGAGATTCGATGCATCATGGTAGATCAAATCAATATTCGTTTCTATACCATGATCGAAAAATTGTGTTGCATCCTATGTCTCCTGAAGCTATTATGCAATCTGATGTTACTAAGGCTGCAAAAGCAAAGAGCGAGAGTGACAAATCTGTTGTTGATGACAAAGATGAGATAACATTGAAAGGACGTTGTATGCTTGCTACAAAATCTGATATTAATGAGTTCAATGCATCCACCTCTGTTGCTTATGCTTTGGTATGCAAGGATGCTTTGATTTCATTTGAGGATATGCAACGTTCTTTGCCCCCTGCTGTTGCTAACATTTTGCAGGAGTATTCTGATGTGTTTTCCATTGAGATACCAGCGGGGCTGCCACCAATACGAGGGATTGAGCACCAAATTAATCTTATCCCTGGAGCATCTTTGCCAAACCGTGCGCCATACAGGACAAATCCGGAGGAAACGAAGGAAATTCAGCGACAGGTGCAAGAACTACTAGACAAAGGTTATGTGCGTGAGTCTCTTAGTCCTTGTGCTGTTCCAGTGATTTTAGTGCCTAAGAAAGATGGAACATGGCGCATGTGTGTTGATTGTAGGGCTATTAATAATATCACCATTCGATATCGACACCCTATTCCACGATTAGATGATATGCTTGATGAATTGAGTGGTGCTGTTGTGTTTTCAAAGGTTGATTTGCGTAGTGGGTACCACCAGATTCGTATGAAATTGGGAGATGAATGGAAAACTGCTTTCAAAACCAAGTTCGGTCTATATGAGTGGTTAGTCATGCCTTTTGGGTTAACTAATGCACCTAGTACTTTCATGAGATTAATGAACGAGGTTTTGCGTGCTTTCATTGGGAAATTTGTTGTCGTCTACTTTGATGATATACTGATTTATAGCAAATCCATTGATGAACACCTTGATCACTTACGTGCTGTTTTCAATGCTCTACGTGATGCACGTTTGTTTGGTAACCTTGAGAAGTGTACTTTCTGCACCGATCGAGTATCGTTTCTTGGCTATGTTGTCACTCCACAGGGAATTGAGGTTGATAAAGCCAAGGTGGAAGCTATACAAGGATGGCCTGTACCCACGACGGTCACACAAGTGCGGAGTTTCCTAGGACTTGCTGGTTTCTATCGCCGTTTTGTGAAGGACTTCAGCACCATTGCTGCACCATTGAATGAGCTTACAAAGAAGGGAGTGTCTTTTTCTTGGGGCAAAGCACAAGAGCACGCCTTCCATGTGCTGAAAGATAAGTTAACACATGCACCTCTACTCCAACTCCCTGATTTTAATAAGACTTTCGAGCTTGAATGTGATGCGAGTGGAATTGGATTGGGTGGTGTTTTGTTACAAGAAGGAAAACCTGTTGCATACTTTAGTGAGAAATTGAGCGGGCCTATTCTTAATTATTCTACATATGATAAGGAATTATATGCTCTAGTGCGGACATTAGAAACATGGCAGCATTATTTGTGGCCCAAAGAATTTGTTATACATTCTGATCATGAATCTTTGAAGCATATTCGTAGTCAAGGAAAACTGAATCGTAGACATGCAAAATGGGTTGAATTTATTGAATCTTTTCCTTATGTTATCAAACACAAGAAAGGGAAGGATAATATCATTGCAGATGCATTGTCTAGGAGATATACTTTGCTGAATCAACTTGATTACAAGATCTTTGGGTTAGAAACAATTAAAGAACGATATGCTCATGATGCTGATTTTAAAGAAGTGCTGCTGCATTGTAAAGATGGGAAAACATGGAACAAATTCATCCTCAATGATGGGTTTGTGTTTAGAGCTAACAAGCTATGCATTCCAGCTAGCTCCGTTCGCTTATTGTTGCTGCAGGAAGCGCATGGAGGTGGCTTGATGGGGCATTTTGGAGCGAAGAAGACGGAGGACATTCTTGCTGGTCATTTCTTTTGGCCCAAGATGCGACGAGATGTGGAGAGATTTGTTGCTCGCTGCACAACATGTCAAAAGGCTAAGTCCCGGTTGAATCCACACGGTTTGTATATGCCTCTTCCTGTTCCTAGTGCTCCTTGGGAGGATATTTCTATGGATTTTGTGTTGGGATTGCCACGGACTAGGAAAGGGCGAGATAGTGTTTTTGTGGTTGTGGATCGATTCTCTAAAATGGCACATTTCATACCATGTCATAAAACTGATGATGCTACAAATATTGCTGATTTGTTCTTTCGAGAAGTTGTTCGCTTGCATGGTGTGCCAAATACAATTGTTTCTGATCGTGATGCTAAATTTCTTAGCCATTTTTGGAGAACTTTATGGGCCAAATTGGGGACTAAGCTTTTATTTTCCACCACTTGTCACCCCCAAACTGATGGTCAAACTGAAGTTGTGAATAGAACTTTGTCTACTATGTTAAGGACTGTTTTAAAGAAGAATATTAAGATGTGGGAAGATTGTTTGCCTCATATTGAGTTTGCTTATAATCGTTCGCTGCATTCTACTACGAAGATGTGTCCCTTTGAGATTGTTTATGGCTTGTTACCACGTGCTCCTATTGATTTAATGCCATTGCCAAGTTCTGAAAAGTTGAATTTTGATGCTAAGCAACGTGCTGAATTGATGCTAAAACTACATGAAACCACTAAAGAAAACATAGAGCGCATGAATGCTAAGTACAAATTTGCTGTAGATAAAGGTAGAAGGGAATTGATTCTTGAACCTGGAGATTGGGTTTGGTTGCATTTGCGAAAGGATAGGTTTCCTGAATTAAGAAAATCTAAATTGATGCCTAGAGCGGATGGTCCTTTTAAAGTGATGCAACGAATAAATGAGAATGCATATAAGCTTGATCTTCCTGCAGATTTTGGGGTTAGTCCCACATTTAACATTGCAGATTTGAAGCCTTATTTGGGTGAGGAAGATGAGCTTGAGTCGAGGACGACTCAAATTCAAGAAAGGGAGGATGATGAGGACATCAACACCGATCATACATCCACGCCGTCCACGCCGACACCTGCTGGTCCTATTACCCGTGCTCGTGCTCGAACACTTAATCATCAAGTGAGTTCCTTCTTGAGCTCTTGTCCATCCTGTTTAGATCTTGGAGACACGTGCACTCTTGTTTTGATTAGGAATCAAGGAGAAGACCAAAAGGGAAAAGGACTCGCGTAGGCTGGATTCGGACTGCAGCACACCTCCAACTTGTGACGGTCGCCACGATTACATACGGAGTCGGATTGGGGTGATTCTGGACTTGTTGGAAAGCTAATAAAGTCTACTTTCATACGGATCTGACCTCATACTCATACCTGCTCAGAAACGGCGTCAACAGTCCAAAAATCACCGAGAGGTCTATTCTGTCCAGGGTGCTGCGCCACCTTAAGTTAGCCCAATGGGCTTGTATCTTTTAGAGTCCAGTAGGGACGCGTCCTAGGGTTGGAGCACGACCCAAACTCTCTTGTGGTCGTCCTCCACACATTATATACCCCTTAGCCGCCACCAGGAACACTTGGGTTTTGTTTAGATCAAGTTTAGCCTTTGCTACTTGCTTGTAGGCGCGTGTGCTGATCCAGCCACCCGTCTCCTTGTCTTCAGAACTCCACTCATAATAAGATTCAGTTTGAGGATTTCAATTTCATCTTGCAAATTCAGTGCTTGTTTCCTTGTTCTTGCTAGTTCTTCGATTGCTTGCAGGACGGGAGCCCTAGTGGCTGGTTGTCGCGCTCCACAAGATCGTGACAGCCTTTGGAGGTGGTGTATCGGTTGCTAAGGCGTGGTCTTGGAAGGCTGTAGTCGGGCCGTGAACGTCATCTCCATCCACCAAATCGAGTGATCTCACGCCTCTCATCGAAAGATCATCCATAAACCCTAGCGGGTTCATATCACTTTGTCATAAGTAGAATAATTCAGCACAGGTCCACTTAGTTTCTCATTAAAATATGCAATGGGTCTTCCTTCTTGTAATAAAACACCACCCAATTCAATTCCACTAGCATCACATTCAAGTTCGAAAGTCTTATTAAAATTAGGAAGTTGGAGAAGAGGTGCATGTGTCAACTTATCTTTCAACATGATGAAGGCATTCTCTCGTGCTTTGCCCCAATTAAAGGGCACTCCCTTCTTTGTAAGATCATTCAATGGCGCAGCAATGGTGCTGAAATCCTTCACAAAACGGTGATAGAACCCCGCAAGTCCTAGGAAACTCCGCATCTGTGTGCTAGTCTTTGGTATAGGCCATCCCTGTATAGCTTCCACCTTGGCTTGATCAACCTCAATTCCCTGTGGAGTCACAACATAGCCGAGAAAAGACACTCGATCGGTGCAAAAGGTGAACTTCTCAAGGTTACCAAATAAACATGCATCTCGTAGAGCATCAAAAACAGCACGTAAGTAAGCTAGGTGTCCATCCATAGATTTGTTGTAAATCAATATATCATCAAAGTAGACTACAACAAATTTCCCAATGAAAGCACTCAAAACCTCGTTCATTAATCTCATGAAAGTACTAGGTGCATTAGTGATGAGGACATCATTGGCTCAAATATGACCATGTCAACCACTTCTATACCAAAGAATTACTTACATGGATCAAGGAAAGGTTTGATTACATATGGAAAGCATGGAAGGTTAATGAAGTTGGTCGGGGACCAAATCCAAGTATTCCCAACGTCCTCCACCTGGACACAACGTCACTTTTGGTCCAAGGAAAGAAAGAGATCAAATCCAACACGTTTTGGGGCTGGATTCGGACTCCAGGACAGCTCCAACTTGTGATGTTCACCATGGTCGCATATGGACTCGGATTGGGACGTTCTAGCACTTTTGGGAAAGCCTATCAAGTCTATTTTCCAACAGATCTGGACTCATAGCTATATCTTATCCGATGCTTCCGCAATCATCGTTTCAACGCCGGGGCCTTTTCTGCCTTTGGTGCTGTGTCACCCTATTTTGGGCTGATGGCCCATGTATCAAGTTGGGTTCATTAGGGACGTGTCCTAGGGTTGGAGAATGACCCCAACACCCCCTGGTCATTCCCCTAGGTATTAATAAGGATTAGAGCCGCCACAAACAGATTGGGTTTTGTTTAGATCAAGTTTAGCCTTTGCTACTTGCTTGTAGGCGCGTGTGCTGATCCAGCCACCCATCTCCTTGTCTACAGAACTCCACTCATAATAAGATTCAGTTTGAGGTTTTCAATTTCATCTTGCAAATTCAGTGCTTGTTTCCTTGTTCTTGCTAGTTCTTCGATTGCTTGCAGGACGGGAGCCCTAGTGGCTGGTTGTAGCGCTCCACAAGATCGTGACAGCCTTTGGAGGTGGTGTATCGGTTGCTAAGGCGCGGTCTTGGAAGGCTGTAGTCGGGCCGTGAACGTCATCTCCATCCACCAAATCGAGTGATCTCACGCCTCTCATCGAAAGATCGTCCATAAACCCTAGCGGGTTCATATCAGTTGGTAATCAGAGCAAGGTTGATCGGTGAGAGACTTCTAGTTCTTTGCTGTTTTTAATCTCCTATGGTCCAGAAAAAGCCAAAACAAAATTAGTAGATTAGTTCTTCATAATCCCAAAACCCCTTTGAGATTAATACTATTACTGCTTAGTTAGGGCTTATTGAATTAACGGTTGCATCGTCGTGCAAGTTGCTGGTCTTAGCGTCTAGTCGTTTAGAGTTTCGAGTTCTAGTCACGTTTCTGTCACCATCGCAGATTTGAGTTTATTTGTTTCTCTCTAGGAATCCGAGTGGATTTTCAAATTCCTTTGTTTTGTTTACCACCATTATCCTAGCCACGTCCTTGGAGGTTTCATCCACGTCCATCTTTCCATCTACAAAAAGTACCATATTTCCTTTGTCAGGAGTCTGAATAGGGAGTTTAAATACAATCTGGAAAGCTTAACTTGTTCTCTTTCCAATGGATCAGAGCTTGGTCCCAAATTCATTCTGAGCGCTTCGCAATTGCCCTGGAGATTTGCGTGTCTGCTGGTTTTGCAAAACAACCACTTGTTTCACTTTGCTACTGAATCACCCTTCCCAAGGAAACATTTAATTGCTGTAAGTAGCTTGTTATTTCTTGTTGCAAAATTTCAGTTTTGTGCTAGTTGAAAGAAAAAAAACAGAAGAAAAAAAGATAGAAAGAAAGAAAAGAAAGAAAGAAAAGAAAGACAGAAAGAAAGAAAGAAAAGAAAGAAAGAAGAAGAGAAGAGTTTTTCTTTTGTTGTCATTCCTGTCCTTGTGATCCTTCTTTGTTGCTGCTCAGTGACTTCGTTTGTGTCCAGGCTCGCGTCTCTAGCATGTACTAGCCTAGGACCAGCATAATAACGTCGTTGAGCGTTTGTTCAATTTGCTTGCAACTAACGTGGTTCTAGTACTTCCTTGCTTTAGCCCACCTATAGCTCCACATATTTCGACTACAGCTTGACAGGTGTTGTTGTTGCGGCACCGATACACTTCCTCCACGGTTGTAGACTTGTTGGTTGCCGTCACCTCCTGTTTGGCTTGGTAAGAACTTGTAAGGGCTTGTTTTAACAAGTTGAGTTTGAGAGAATTACATCTGACACATCCTAGTAGTTGATAGGAGGATACATATTATTTTTGTGTTTCTTGTTTCCTACTAATCATGGCAGGTGATATGGAGATTTTTGAGCTGTTGAAACTAGACTCTCATATTCAGGATGTCATTCAACATTTGCCATTATATGATGGTAAGTTTGATCCTCAAGCTTACATTGATTGGGAGTTAAAAGTAGACAATGAATTTGAGGAGCATGACCTATCCGAGAAACAAAAGATTTGTATTGCCTCTAATATTTTGATTGAATATGCTTTGCTCGAATGGAAACACATTTGTAGGCACATCAAAGTTCCAGAATCTTGGAAAGACTTCAAATTTCTTTTTAGAGATGCATTCGTTCCTGCATATTATGTTGATTATTTGCTTGCAAAATTAGACAACTTGAAGCAGGGTAGCAAGACTGTGAAACAATACTACCATAATTTTAAGATTTGTATCATGTTTGGTGGATTGGATGAATGCATGGAAGATGTTATGAGTAGATTCATGAGAGGGTTCAATTCTGAAATTCGAACCTTATTAATTAGCAAATCATATTGCCATATTGGTCAATTGTTTTGTCTGGCTGTCAATGCTGAAAAAGAGATTCTATTATCTGTGAATACTTGCCAGAATGATGTGACCCATAATGTCCAAAATTTGTCCACTCTACATGCTAATGAAGAGCAACAAATAGTGGAACCTACTACTGATTTTTCTTTGTCACAAAATGGATTACTCGCGGTTCCTTGTGATAAAGAGGAGTTGTGTGTTGATGATTCTTTTACTCCTATGCCACAAGTAGCAAATAAGTGTGATACTTTTGGTTTGGAACCATACAAATGTGCTGAAGATAAGCTTTTTCATCCTATTACATGTGCACAAGATGAACTGAATTTGTTGTCCTCTTTAAATACTTTGGGTTATATTGAATTTGATATTCTGTGTAATCTAAATTGTCTAAAAGAGAAACTTAAATTTGATTCTATTTTGCCAAGTTTTAATCATTGTTCGCTTCATGCAATTGGCAAATATGACAACAAAGGAGAATATTTGGTGCATAAAGTTTATATTTGCTCTAATCTGAAATATCCTTTTGGGCCACAATACCATGATCAAATTGAGGGCTGCACTAACACTAATGATGTCTTGCAAAGTTTTTCTAGTTTTTCCCAAATGCAACAGGATAAATATCAAGAAGGGGAGCACGGTTCACTTTTACCTACAACACATCCTCCAACAAAGGTCAAACCGAGGACAGTTTGCTGTCAAGAAGGGGAGAATGATGAGGACATCATTGGCTCAAATATGACCATGTCAACCACTTCTATACCAAAGAATTACTTACATGGATCAAGGAAAGGTTTGATTACATATGGAAAGCATGGAAGGTTAATGAAGTTGGTTGGGGACCAAATCCAAGTATTCCCAACGTCCTCCACCTGGACACAACGTCACTTTTGGTCCAAGGAAAGAAAGAGATCAAATCCAACATGTTTTGGGGCTGGATTCGGACTCCAGGACAGCTCCAACTTGTGATGTTCACCACGGTCGCATACGGACTCGGATTAGGACGTTCTAGCACTTTTTGGAAAGCCTATCAAGTCTATTTTCCAACGGATCTGGACTCATGGCTATATCTTATCCGATGCTTCTGCAATCGTCGTTTCAACGCCGGGGCCTTTTCTGCCTTTGGTGCTGTGTCACCCTATTTTGGGCTGATGGCCCATGTATCAAGTTGGGTTCATTAGGGACGTGTCCTAGGGTTGGAGAACGACCCCAACACCCCCTGGTCGTTCCCCTAGGTATTAATAAGGATTAGAGCCGCCACAAACAGATTGGGTTTTGTTTAGATCAAGTTTAGCCTTTGCTACTTGCTTGTAGGTGCGTGTGCTGATCCAGCCACCCGTCTCCTTGTCTTCAGAACTCCACTCATAATAAGATTCAGTTTGAGGTTTTCAATTTCATCTTGCAAATTCAGTGCTTGTTTCCTTGTTCTTGCTAGTTCTTCGATTGCTTGCAGGACGGGAGCCCTAGTGGCTGGTTGTCGCGCTCCACAAGATCGTGACAGCCTTTGGAGGTGGTGTATCGGTTGCTAAGGCGCGGTCTTGGAAGGCTGTAGTCGGGCCGTGAACATCATCTCCATCCACCAAATCGAGTGATCTCACGCCTCTCATCGAAAGATCGTCCATAAACCCTAGCGGGTTCATATCAATTAGTTAACCCAAAAGGCATTACCAACCACTCATATAAGCCAAACTTAGTTTTGAAAGATGTTTTCCATTCATCTCCTAATTTCATATGAATCTGATGGTACCCACTACGCAAATCAACTTTGGAAAACACAACAGCACCACTCAATTCATCAAGCTTATCATCTAAATGGGAATTATGGTGTCGATATCGAATGGTGATGTTATTAATAGCCCTACAATCAACACACATACACCATGTTCCATCTTTCTTAGGCACCAAAATAACCGGAACAACACAAGGACTAAGAGACTCACGCACATAACCTTTGTCGAGTAGTTCTTGCACTTGCCACTAGATTTCTTTTGTTTCCTCTAGATTTGTCCTGTATGGCGCATGGTTTGGCAAAGATGCACCAGGAATAAGATCAATTTGGTGCTCAATCCCATGTATAGGTGGCAGCCCCGCTGGTATTTCACTTGGAAACACATCAGAATACTCCTACAAAATGTTAGCAATAGCAGGAGGCAAAGAATGCTGGATATCATGAAGGGAGATCAATGCATCTTTGCATACTAAAGCATAAGCAATGGAAGCTGATTCATTAAACTCATTTATATCAAATTTAGTAGCAAACAAACAAGTCCCTCTCAATTTTATCTCATTCTAGTCATCAGCCACAAATTTGTCACTTTTGTTGTTCTCATTCTGAACCTTTGCAGCCTTAGCAACATTATTTTGCATAATAGCTTTAGGAGACATGGGATGCAACATAATTTTTCGATCATGGTATAGAAAGGAATACTGATTTGTTCTACCATGATGCATAGAATCTCTATCAAATTGTCAAGGTCTACCTAGCAGAATATTACAAACTTGCATAGGCACAACATCACATTCCACAACATCTTTATAGGATCCAATGGAAAAATTGATTCTCACAAGTCTAGTTACCTTTGCCTTACCACTGTTGTTCAGCCATTGAATGTAATAGGGATGTGGGTGTGGTTTGGTGGTAAGCGCCAATTTTTGCACCATATTGCTTCTAGCCAAGTTGTTGCAGCTAGCTCCATCAATGATCATGCGGCACGAACGCTCTTTGATGACACACTTTGTTTGAAACAATGTGTGTCGCTGATTTTGCTCTGCCTTCTCCATTTGTGCACTAAACACTCGCTGTACAATGAGGCTCTCATAGCAGTCTGCTTCACCTGCACCAATATGTTCTTCCAAGTGTCCTTCACTACCTACATGGTCAGCCGTAAGCAATGCAAATGTATCTTCATCAAAATCACTAGCAGATGAATACTCACCATCGTCTTTGATGACCATAACGCGCTTGCTTGGACAATCACGGATCACATGTCCATATCCTTGCACCGATGACACTGAACGTCCCTTGTTCTACCTGTAGATGCCATGGAAGTAGCACTCGCAGCAGGCGTTGGGGCTATCTTTGTCGCTGAATTTATAGGAGTAACACGAGGCTTATCACTAGATGATGGCATAGGAGTACGTGTAGTCGTGCGGGGCTGCCATGAATTAGTCCTTCCTGCCGAAAAATTAGTCTTGGCACTGGCACGTCGCCTCTACACTTCTCTTTCAGCTTTACAAGCAAGATAAAACAAACATGTTATGTTAGTATAATCTTTATAAGCAAGGATGTCCTGGATTTCATGATTTAGCCCGCCCAAAAATCTAGCCATAGCAGATTCCTCTTCCTCCTCTAAGTTACAACGCAGCATACCCATTTGTAATTCCTGATAATATTCTTCTACACTTTTGGCACCTTGTCTCAATTGCTGCATCTTATTTAACATATCATGTGCATAGTAAGAAGGAACAAATCTAACCCTCATGACTCATTTCAAAGCATCCCAAGTTCAAGGTATGTTATCAGGATTTTTCTTGCCATGTTCTATCCACCAAACAGAGGCAAAATCGGTAAACTCACTAGTAGCAGCCCTAACACGAGTATCCTCAGGGAAATTGTGACATGCAAACTTTTGGTCAACGGCAATTTTCCAAGTAATGTACGCATCAGGATCATACTTACCATCAAAATGAGGTATTTTAAATTTAATCTTGCTGAAAGCATCATTATTATTGGGTACATCACGTCGGCAGTGACCACCCATACTTCTACGATTATGGCATAGACGACGCCGATGACGAGCATCCTGATCATCACATTCAGTATCAGTAGTATATTCTTCATCATAATTATCTTCAACTCGCTCTTCGTCCTTCTTGTCTTCATTATGCCGCTCTTTGTCTTTTGCATGGAAGTCATCAAAATGGTTCAAAAGGGAAGCAAGGCTTTTGTCCATACGAGCCACAGATGCCTCCAAACCTGTAAGCTTGGTGGAGGTGGTAAGTTGTGTTGTCTCCAGTTGCCCAATCTTGTCATTGGTCACTTGTAAATCGTTATCAAGTCCTCTGTATGTAGCTGCACTTGCCTTGTAAAATGTTGAATGCTGCCCTTGGTACGAGGAGATTGTGGAATCTTGTTACCGTCCTCTGATCCTAACATGGTTCAACAAAATAAAGTGGAAACAAGAAAACAGGTGAAGAAATAAAAGCTCTACAACTACTAGGATGTAGCTATAGCAAGGCGCTCACTCTCAACCTGTTTATCAAGCTCTTACTAGTTCTTACCTTGCTCAACAAGAGGGGTTGACAACCAGCAAGTCTGCAACCTTGGAAGAAAGTGTACCGGTACCGCAGCAACAACACCTATCAAGTTGTAGTCGTATATGTGGAGCTGTAGGTGGGCCAAATGTAATGCCAAGTAAAATGATAGCACCACGTTAGTTACAAAAGCGAGCTGAATAATCGTTCAATGGTGGTACTATGTTGGTCCTAGCCTAGACCATGCTAGAGACGCGAGTCTAGACACAAGGAGATCACAACACCACCTAGCAAAAGAATCAACACAAAAATCATCCCCCTTTTCTTTTATCTTACTTCTTTTCTTTTCTTTTCTTTTCTTTTTTTTCTTTTTTAGGGGATCCCCAAAACTGATTATATGAACAGAGAGATGACAAATGAGCAATTCACCACACACACTTTTTCTGAAAGTGTAGGGGTATAAATAAGATTCCACATGACTCACGTCACCTAGGAGTTCCATCAGGGGCCTCCAATACTATTTCTGGGCCTACGGTATGTTCGACGCAAACCATGCACCAATCTTGCATCAAGAGTAGCACTCTCCAAATGGACCGAACCGAGCTTCCACTTAAGCCTCGTCACCTAGGAGTCCCATTGAGTGCGTCCAAAATGATTTATATGCCTATGGTATGTTCGGTGCAAACCGTGCACCCATCTTGCACTGATACTAACATTGTCTCCAAATGGACTAAAATGAGACTCCACATGACCCACGTCACTTACGAATTCCATCAGGTGCATCCAAAACAATTTATGAGCCAATGGTACATTTAGTGCAAACTGAGCACCTATCTTGCACCGACACTAACACTGTCTTAAACACAGATTGAAACAAGATTCCACATGACCCATGTCACCCAGGAGTTCCATCGGGTGCCTGCAATACTATTTCTGAGCCTACGATACGTTCGACGCAAACCATGCACCAATCTTGTATCAAGAGTAGCACTATCTCCAAACGGACCGAACCGAGCTTTCACTTGAACCTCGTCACCTAGGAGTCCCATCGAGTGCGTCCAAAATGATTTCTATGCCTATGGTATGTTCGGTGCAAATCATGCACCTATCTTGCACTGATACGAACACTGTCTCCAAATGGACTAAAACGAGGTTCCACATGACCCACATGACTTAGGAGTTCCATCGGTTGGATCCAAAACTATTTATGAGCCTATGATATGTTCAGTGCAAACCATGCACCTATCTTGTGTCAAGATTAGCACTATCTCCAAATGGACCGAACAGAGCTCCACCAGAACCTCGTCACCTAGGGGTACCATCAGGTGCATCTAAACCGATTTGTGAGCCTATGGTACGTTTGAGGCAAACTGAGCACCTATCTTGCACTGACACTAACACTGTCTCAAAACAGATCAAAACGAGATTCCACATGACCCACGTCACCTAGGAGTTCCATCGGGTTCCTCTAATACTATTTTTGAGCCTACGGTACGTTCGACGCAAACCATGCACCAATATTGCATCAAGAGTAGCACTATCTCAAAACGGATCAAACCAAGCTTCCACTTGAGCCTCGTTACCTAGGAGTCCCATCGAGTGCGTCGAAAACGATTTCTATGCCTGTGGTACGTTCAGTTCAAACCATGCACCTGTCTTGTGTCAAGATTAGCACTATCTCTAAACACACCAAACAGAGCTCTACCATACCCTCGTCACCTAGGAGTACCATTGGGTGCGTCTAAAATAATTTTTGAGCCTATGGTACATTTGACGCAAACCGGGCACCTATCTTGCACCGATGCTTTTTCTGGACTATAGGAATTAAATCTGGGAAAGGATTGGAAGTCTCACCGATTAACCTTGCTCTGTCACCAACTGATAAGAACCTGCTGGGGTTTGATGGCCGATCTTTCGACGAGAGATCACGGCGAACTCGATTGGTGGAAAAGATGACGTTCATGGTCCGACTACAACGATCCAGGGATGTTGCGCCTTGGCAACCGATACACCACCTCCAATGGTTGCTGTGATCTTGCGGCGCGATAACCAGCCACTAGGGCACCCGTCCTGTAAGCAATCGAAGAACTCACAAGAACAAGAGAACAAGTACTGAATTACTACATGTAAATAAAGGTTTCAAACTTAATCTCCGATGACATGGGGTTTCAAAGACAAGTAGACGGGTGGCTAATGCAGCACGCACAGCACGCGCGTTTATAGGCAAGTAGCAAAGGCTAACTTGATCTAAACAAAACCCATCTAATGTTGTGGCTGTAGTATCTTTATGTAAGGAGTGGGTGACTAGAGGAGGGCCAGGAGGTGCTCTTGACTCACTAAAAATAGAATAGAAACAATGACCACTGCATGGTTGCTTGAGATCTCTTATTGACTAAACATGCACTAAGAATAGGTGCTAAAATTAGGTGTTGCAGCTCCTGTGGGCAGAAACAGTCCGGAGGAAATTGACTGTTTGCGGGCGAGTCTGATGTGATTTGCATGTGAGGTTGGATCCTTTGGAAGGTACACTTCATTAACTCTCCACCAAGTATTAGAACGTCCCAATTGGAGTCCGTATGAAGCCGTGGTGATCCGTGCAAGTTGGGTCAGTTTTGCAGTCCGAATCCAGCGAATGCGGGTCCTTTTCCCTTTCAGTCTGCTCCATGGTTCCTAATCAAAACAAGAGTGCATGTGTCTCCAAGATCTAAACATGATGGACAGGAGCTCAAGAAGGAACTCACTTGATGATTAAGTTTATGAGCACGAGCACGAGTAAGAGCACCAGCAAGAGGTACTGGTGTCGGTGTGGATGCATTGTTGGTGTTGAAGTTCTCATCATTCCTCATGACTCACGTCACCTAGGAGTTCCATTGGGGGCCTCCAATACTATTTCTAAGCCTACGGTACGTTTGATACAAACCGTGCACCAATCTTGCATCAAGGGTAGCACTATCTCCAAACGGACCGAACCGTGCTTCCACTCGAGGCTCGTCACCTAGGAGTCCCATCGAGTGCGTCCACAAGGATTTCTATGCCTATGTATGTTTGGTGCAAACCGTGCACCCATTTTGCACTAACACTAACACTGTCTTCAAACGGACTAAAACGAGATTCCACACGACCCACGTCACTTAGGAGTTCCATCGGGTGCGTCCAAAACTATTTATAAACCTATGATACATTCAGTGCAAACCATGCACCTACCTTGAGTCAAGATTAGCACTATCTCCAAACGGACCGAACAAAGCTCCACCAGACCCTCGTCTCCTAGGAGTACCATCGGGTGTGTCTAAAACGATTTATGAGCCTATGGTACGTTTGAGGCAAACCGAGCACCTATCTTGCACCGAAGCTAACACTGTCTTAAAACAGATCGAAACGAGAGTCCACACGACCCATGTCACCTAGGAGTTCCATCGGGTGCCTCCAATACTATTTCTGAGCCAGTGGTACGTTCGAGGCAAACCATGCACCAATCTTGCATCAAGAGTTGCACTATCTCCAAATGGACTGAAGCGAGCTTCCACTTGAGCCTCGTCACCTTCAAGTCCTAACGAGTGCGTCCAAAATTATTTCTATGCCTATGGTATGTTCGTGGCAAACCGTGCACCTATCTTGCAGTAACACTAACACTATCTCTAAACGGACTAAAACGAGATTCAACACGACCCACGTCACTTACAAGTTCCATCGGGTGCGTCCAAAACTATTTATGAGCCTATGGTACGTTCAGTACAAACCATGCACCTATCTTGTGTCAAGATTAGCACTATCTCTAAACGGAACGAACAGAGCTCCACTAGACCCTCGTCACCTAGGAGTATCATCGGGTGTGTCTAAAATGATTTATGAGCCCATGGTATGTTTGACGCAAACCAAGCACCTATCTTGCACCGATGCTAGCACTGTCTGAAACTGATCGAAACGAGATTCCACATGACTCACGTCCCCTAGGAGTTCCATCGGGGGCCTCCAATACTATTTTTGAGCCTACGATACGTTCGACGGAAAACATGCACCAATCTTGCATCAAGAGTAGCACTATCTCCAAACGGACAGAACAGAGCATGCGCTTGAGCCTTGTCACATAGGAGTCCCATCGAGTGTGTCAAAAATGAATTCTATGCCTATGGTATGTTCGAGGCAAACCGTGCACCTATCTTGCACTAACACAAACACTTCTCCAAATAGACTAAAACGAGATTCCACATGACGCACTCAGCTACGAGTTCCATCAGGTGCATCCAAAACTATTTATGAGCCTGTGGTACGTTCAGTGCAAACCATGCACATATCTTGCGTCAAGATTAGCACTATCTCCAAACAGACCAAACAGAGCTCCACCAGACCCTTGTCACCTAGGAGTACCATCGGGTGCGTCTAAAATGATTTATGAGAGTATGGTACGTTTGACACAAACCGAGCACCTATCTTACACCGACGCTAACACTATCTCAAAACAGATTGAAACGAGATTCCACATGATTCACATCACCTAGGAGTTCCATCGGCTGCCTCCAATACTATTTTCGAGCCTACGGTACATTCAAGGCAAACCGTGCACCAATCTTGCATCAAGAGTTGCACTATCTCCAAACAGACCGAAGCAAGCTTCCACTTGAGCCTCATCACCTTCATGTCCCAACCAGTGCGTCCAAAATGGTTTCTATGCCTTTGGTATGTTCGGTGCAAACCATGCACCTATCTTGCACCAACACTAAAACTGTCTCCAAACAGACTAAAATGAGATACCACACGACGCACATCACTTAGGAGTTCCATCGGTGCGTCCAAAACTATTTATGAGCCTATGGTACATTCAGTGCAAACCATGCACCTATCTTGTGTCAAGATTAGCACCATCTTCAAACGCACCGAACAGAGCTCCACCAGACCCTCGTCACCTAGGTGTACCATCGGGTGCGTCGAAAATCATTTATGAGCCTATGATACGTTTGACACAAACCGAGCACCTATCTTACACCAATTCTAACACTGTCTCAAAACAGATTGAAAAGAGATTCCACATGACACACGTCCCCTAGGAGTTCCATCGGGTGCCTCCAAAAATATTTCCGAGCCTACAGTATGTTCGAGGTAAACTGTGCACGAATCTTGCATCAACAGTTGCACTATCTCTATATGGACCGAAGCGAGCTTCCACTTGAGCCTCATCACCTAGGAGTCCCATCGAGTGCGTCCAAAATGATTTCTATGGCTATGTTATGTTCGGTGCAACCCATGCTCCTATCTTTGCATTGACACTAACATTGTCTCCAAATGGACTAAAAAGAGATTCCACATGACCCCCGTCACTTACGAGTTCCATCGAGTGCATCAAAAACTATTTGTGAGCCTATGGTACATTTAGTGCAAAATGTGCACCTATCTTGTGTCAAGATTCTAACATTGTCTCAAAACAGATCAAAATGAGATTCCACATGACCCACGTCACCTAGGAGTTCCATCAGGTGCCTCCAATACTGTTTTCGAGCCTATGGTATGTTCGACGCAAACCATGCACCAATCTTGCATCAAGAGTAGCACGAATCGAACCGAGCTTCCACTTGAGTCTCATCACCTAGGAGTCTGATCCAGTGCATCCAAAACGATTTCTATGCCTATGGTACGTTTAGTGCAAACCATGCACCTATCTTGCATGAAGATTAGCACTATCTCTAACCGGACCGAACAGAACCCCACCAGACCCTTGTCACCTAGGAGTACCATCGGGTGCGCCTAAAACTATTTATAAGCCTATGGTACGTTTGACATAAATCGAGCACCTATCTTACACCAGCGCTAACACTATCGGAAAACAGATTGAAACAAGATTCCACATGACTCACGTCATCTAGGAGTTCCATCGGGTACCTCCAATACTATATTTGAGCCTACGGTGCGTTCGAGGCAAACCGTGCACCAATCTTGCATCAAGAGTTGCACTATCTCCAAATGGACCGAAGCGAGCTTCCACTTGAGCCTCGTCACCTTCAAGTCCTAACGAGTGCGTCCAAAATGATTTCTATGCCTATGGTATGTTCGTGGCAAACTGTGCACCTATCTTGCAGTAACACTAGCACTGTCTCTAAACGGACTAAAACGAGATTCCACACGACCCACGTCACTTACAAGTTCCATCGGGTGCGTCCAAAACTATTTATGAGCCTATGGTACGTTCAGTGCAAACCATGCATCTATCTTGTGTCAAGCTTAGCACTATCTCCAAACGGAACGAACAGAGCTCCACCAGACCCTCGTCACCTAGGAGTATCATCGGGTGCGTCTAAAATGATTTATGAGCCCATGGTATGTTTGATGCAAACTGAGCACCTATCTTGCACCGATGCTTGCACTGTCTGAAACTGATCGAAACAAGATTCCTCATGACTCACGTCCCCTAGGCATTCCATCGGGGGCCTCCAATACTATTTTTGAGCCTACGATACGTTCGACACAAAACATGCACCAATCTTGCATCAAGAGTAGCACTATCTCCAAACGGACAGAACGGAGCATGCGCTTGAGCCTTGTCACATAGGAGTCCCATCGAGTGCATCAAAAATGAATTCTATGCCTATGGTATGTTCGGGGCCAACCGTGCACCTATCTTGCACTAACACAAACACTTCTCCAAATAGACTAAAACGAGATTCCACATGACGCACTCAGCTACGAGTTCCATCAGGTGCGTCCAAAAATATTTATGAGCCTATGGTACGTACAGTGCAAACCATGCACCTATCTTGCGTCAAGATTAGCACTATCTCCAACCGGACCAAATAGAGCTCCACCAGACCCTCGTCACCTAGGAGTACCATCGGGTGCGTCTAAAACTATTTATGAGAGTATGGTACGTTTGACACAAACCGAGCACCTATCTTACACCGGTGCTAACACTATCAGAAAACAGATTGAAACAAGATTCCACATGACTCACGTCATCTAGGAGTTCCATCGGGTACCTCCAATACTATATTTGAGCCTACGGTGCGTTCGAGGCAAACCGTGCACCAATCTTGCATTAAGAGTTGCACTATCTCCAAACAGACCGAAGTGAGCTTCCACTTGAGCCTCATCACCTAGGTGTCCCAACCAGTGCATCCAAAACTGTTTCTATGCCTATGGTATGTTTGGTGCAAACCATGCACCTATCTTGCACCAACACTAACATTGTCTACAAACAGACTAAAACGAGATTCCACATGACCCACATCACTTAGGAGTTCCATCGGTGCATCCAAAACTATTTGAGCCTATGGTACATTCAGTGCAAACCTAGCACCTATCTTGTGTCAAGATTAGCACTATCTCCAAATGCACCGAACAGAGCTCCACCAGACACTCGTCACCTAGGTTTACCATCGGGTGCATCTAAAATGATTTATGAGCCTATGATATGTTTGACACAAACCGAGCACCTATCTTACACCGATGCCAACACTGTCTCAAAACAGATTGAAAAGAGATTCCACATGACTCACGTCACCTAGGAGTTCCATCGGGTGCCTCCAATACTATTTCCGAGCCTACGGTACATTTGAGGCAAACCGTGCACCAATCTTGCATCAACAGTTGCCCTATCTCCAAACAGACCGAAGCGAGCTTCCACTTGAGCCTCGTCACCTAGGAGTCCCATCGGGTGCGTGCAAAATGATTTCTATGCCTATGGTATGTTCTGTGCAAACCGTGCACCTATCTTGCAATGACACTAACACTGTCTACAATATGGACTAAAATGAGATTCCACACAACCCACGTCACTTACGAGTTCCATCGGGTGCGTCCAAAACTATTTATGAGCCTATGGTACGTTCTGTCCAAACCAGGCACCTATCTTGTGTCAAGATTAGCACTATCTCCAAACGCACCGAACAGAGCTCCACTAGACCGTCATCACCTAGGAATACCATCGTTTGCATTTAAAATGATTTATGAGCCTATGGTGCGTTTAACGCAAACCGAGCCCCTATCTTGCACCAACGCTAGCACTATCTGAAAATTGATCGAAACAAGATTCCACATGACTCCCGTCACCTAGGATGTCCATCGGGGGCTTCCAATACTATTTTTGAGCCTACGGTACGTTCGACGCAAACGGTGCACCAATCTTGCATCAAGAGTAGCACTATCTCCAAACGGACCGAACCGAGCTTTGGCTTGAGCCTCGTCACCTAGGAGTGCCATCGAGTGTATCGAAAATGATTTCTATGCCTATGGTATGTTCAGTACAAACCGTGCACCTATCTTGCACTAACACTAACACTGTATCTAAACGGACTAAAACAAGATTCCATACGACGCACTCACCTGTGAGTTCCATCAGGTGTGTCCAAAACTATTTATGAGCCTATGGTACGTTCAGTGCAAACCATGCACATATCTTGCCTCAAGATTAGTACTATCTCCAAACGGACCAAATAGAGCTCCACCAGAGCCTCATCACCTAGGAGTACCATCAGGGGCGTACAAAACGATTTTATGAGCCTATGGTACGTTTGACACAAACCGAGCACCTATCTTACACCGATGCTAACACTGTCTCAAAACAGATTGAAACGAGATTCCACATTACTCACGTCACCTAGGAGTTCCATTGGGTGCCTCCAATACTATTTCCGAGTCTATGGTACGTTCGAGGCAAACCGTGCACCAATCTTGCATCAAGAGTTGCACTATCTCCAAACGGACCGAAGCAAGCTTCCACTTGAGCCTTGTCACCTAGGAGTCCGAACGAGTGCGTCCAAAACGGTTTCTATACCTATGGTATGTTCGGTGCAAACCGTGCACCTGTCTTACACTAACACTAAAACTGTCTCCAAATGGACCAAAACGAGATTCCACATGACCCACGTCACTTAGACGTTCCATTAGGTGCGTCCAAACCTATTTATGAGCCTATGGTGCGTGCAGTATAAACCATGCACCAATCTTGTGTCAAGATTAGCACTATCTCCAAACGTACCGAACAGAGCTCCACCAGACCCTCGTCACGCAGGGCTTTTTTTTATTTTTAACACTTTTAAAAACTATTTTTAATTTTAGCACCGAAAGTTTTTTATATCTAACACTTATGGTCGCTCCCCACGCGAGGGAGCGGCATTTCAACTTTGCCGCTCCTTATGTAGAGGAGCAGCAATGAAGCTGAGGTGGCAGTGGCGAAAAAAGGGCAGGGGGCTGCCGCTCCCCCCTGGAGGAGCAGCAAGCCTACCGCTCCTCTAGGGGGAGCGGCAGCCCCATGCCCATTTTTCACCACTGCCACCTCAGCATCATTGCTGCACCCCAGATCAAGGAGCGACTAGCGCAGGGCGCCTTTTATTCTCTTCTGCTCTTGAGCTCTGGCTATTTGTCATTTCGGCGCCGCGACCCTCCTCCCCCCTCCCGGCCATCACACAAGTTATTTTCTTGTTTAGTTGTAGTTCAAATGTTGGGCGGAAGTTCGTCGAGCAGAGGTAGAGGAAAGGGAGTGAGGAAGGGAACTCTGATTGTGTGGGAGGGTTCTCTAGGTCCTGATTCTTTTGAGGAACCTATAGAACAATTTCCTTTGGAGAGCAAGAGTGACTTCACCCGCGAGAGACCTCTTAGATCATACGACAACCGCATGGAAGATTGCCCAAAATGCCACCACGGTAAGGATTGCGTCGTGCAGATGTACAACGACTGTGACGGTGAAGGCCGTTGTTTCTTCAGATGCCGTGAGGATTCATATTTCCTTTTAACTCTCATTTTTTTATATTTGCATTTGGTTTGTAGAAGTACTTATTGGTAGATGCGTTTTCAGGATTCAAGCTGCCCAGATAAGTGTGGGTTCACTCGATGGGCCAATCCTCCTCCTATCTGTCCCCATCAACAATACATCACATATGTATAGGGACACATCTTTGATCTAGAGTATGGCCCTGGAAGTGGTAACATGGACATGTCGAAGGACGACAGCATCAACGATGCAAATCAACCACTATGCAATAATCCATACTGCCAGTGCCCATACCATAAGAAACACGGGCCTCCTTCTCCGCCGGCATTGCCACCGCCACCGTCACTAGGGGGTTACTGTGGGGAAGGTGCAACTCAGTTTAATATGTGGTACCATTATTAGGCATGCTAGGTTTAGTTTGCAACATGCCATTGTTTAGTTCGTTAATATCAGTGTTTGAGTTTGAACTATGTTCATGTGGAGCAAGTGGTAGTGGAACTGTTGAACCTTGTAATAAGTGTGTAACATGTGGCTACTATTTCCCTCGATCGTGCAAGTGTTTTGTTTCCAACATATCACTTTCCAAAATGTCCTAGTATTATAAAAAAGTACATGTGATTGAGGTTACCAATCAAAGCACGGAGCAGCAGGAAACACAACCCCCAGATAGGGAGCGGCAGAGTTGTTGCTCCCCCAGCCAGGGAGCTGCAGCCATAAAACACTGTTACACGTCGTCGAACGGTCCAGTGAGCTTGAAAAGTAGAATGTAAGCACATTACAAGTTCACTGGAACACATAAAACATCACATTACAATCTCAAATCCATTAGTTCCAAATACATGTAGTTGCAAATTATTTCGACACACTGCTAGGACACATAAGTTCAACACTAAGTAGGTTCTTCGACAAATGACTTGTATACATAAATGGTGACATAGAATGCAACAAAGGGTCTCCAACTTCATCCTGCCATGAAAATGATCAAGTGAACCTGCAGTATATATGACATTGGTAAGTAACACATAGATAATTTTTTGATCGTTGAAATGTTATCCTTATATAATTGCTATGCTTACATGCACTCTATGTCCTAGGAGTGTAAGGCTCCCTCGGCCGCCTTCATCTCTTCGGATTGGTAGGCACCACATTGGGGGTGTAGTCAATGTTCGTGTGGTCCCGATGACAGTGCTGCCGTCCTTGGCCCTGCGCATGGCTCATCCCCTGCACATAGGTCGGCCCCTACTCAGATAAAAGACAAATCGGTGTTAGATTGTGGCATTCTTACATAACATGGGCTAGGCAAATAAGAAAATTTGCTTATTTAGTTTTACCTGTTCGTCTCCTTGGGTTCCCAATGGGGCATCAAAGAGCTGCAACATGCCAATCTCCTGGTGTTGGGAAGGGTCCACCGGGGTGTGCTGGTACGGGCTAGGCTAGTACGGGCTGTGCTGGTAGGGGCCTTGCTAGAAAGGTACGTGCTGGAAGTTGCCCTGCTGGAAAGGACCGAGGTGGATAGAGCCCTACGGGTACGGGACTGGCTTGGAGAAGCCCTACTAGAAAGGACCCTAGTGGAAGAAGCCCTGCTAGAAAGGACCGAGGTGGGAAGGGCCCTGCTGCGTAGGGTGCCTGTGCTGGGGTATGCCGAAGCCCGGTGCCTTGTCCTCGTCGAACGACTCTAAGTCATCATCCTCTACCTCAACTATGGCCTTGTCGGGGCAGTGTGGTGGTGTACGTGTGCCGAAGGTGGACCCTGTCATGAGGTCCGAAGAGCCTGCAGGTGTCCTCAGAGAAGCTGAAGCTGTGCTCTGGGAACGTAGAGGGTTTGCTGGTGGCTCCCACAGAGTGTCCCTGCAGCTCAACTTCTGGGCTAGCTTCCTCAAACTCCTACTCATTTTCTGCAAACACATGTGTGGACTCATATTATTTAGGACAACCTTTTGACTCGTACAACATTATATGATATTTTCAATGTGTTGCTTACGTGCACAAATGTCTCAAGCGCGCCTCGCCCTTTGTTCCTGCAATCGTGTAGTTGAAACACTGCTTCGTTGGACATCATTGACAATTGTCTGGCATGCATACATAAACGAGGTTTCACCTTGATGTTACAATTTACTAAAATGGGAATACAACCCACCCAAAGTGCACGGACCCAGCATCTTACCACGTATCTCTGAAGGGGGCTCTCTGTGGCTGCGTCTTGCGCATAGTTGCCTCTTCGTATTCGTCGGCGACGATGTCGTCCTTGGAGTCGGCGGGAAGTTCTCCCCCCTTGTACACCTACCTCACCTACACACGGGTCGACCTATGAAGCCACAGTAGGTACTCGTTGAAGGCGTGTGGGTCATGTGGCGGGCCATCCTGTAGCGACTGCTTCTCCCTTCTCTCCCACCTCTTGATGTATTGTGCGTGTATCTCACACCAGTCCTTCTGCTTCATCCTCAGCCTGCGGTCCACACTGCAACAAGTTCAGACGGTGTTATTGCACATAAATGCAATGGCGTACTTATGCCAAATTAGTTGATACATAAATATGATTTTGCGAACCAACCTGTGCAGCTCCTTGCCCGTGGAGTAAAGAGGTGGTGGCACACCCGTACGTTTGCCAAACTACCTGCAAACCCTGATGGGATAGTGCATCTCAACCTTTGCCAAACTACCTGCAAACCCTGATGGGATAGTGCATCTCAACCACGTGGAAGAAAATAAGAGGGATGTTGGACTCAAGTGGCCCGCAGATCGGGATCATCGTAGGGTTGCCAATACACCTTTAACATTGACAAGATAAACTATTAGGCATGCAAATCAAAGACCCCAACGTGTGTTAGCATGTTAATCAAGCCGGTGTACTCTTTGTACTTGCGCTCTGCATTCCTTGTGACCTACTCTGCCCCGCTCCAAACCCACAAGGCTATAGGCAGTGTGTCCTGAGGCTCCCAATTCTGCATTGTACACAAAATGAATTAGTCATTTCTTAAATAAAGTTTCCTACACAATGCTAATGTAATTAGTTTCGTAGTAAATTACTTATGGGCAAACCGGCCATTCTAGGCCGCCCGATAGGCCATCGGCACCAGATCCAGATCTGCAATAGGTACGAGCAACCACCAAGCAACAGGTAGCCCAATCTGCGATGGCAAGCAGCGCACAGCTGCCTGTACGTCCACGCTAGGACCACGCTGCCCCAACTGAATAGGGCGATGTTCTCCCACGGTTGACGTAGTATGTCCAGAAAGATCTAGCTGACGACATTGCCCGACGCGTCGGGGAACAAGAATGTACCAAGGAAGTGCCATAGCCACACCCGAGCGTACATCTCCATAGTACCCGGCCCAACATGTGTGTCGAGGTTATCGAAGCGCCCGATGAGCCACTGTGACGTGACACCAGAAGTTTTCCTAAAATTTACAAAGACAATTAGAGACCATCGATTTTAAACAAAGACTGCAATGAAAGCATTTGGAAGCAATTAAGTAGCTTACTTATGCTTCTTAGTTCCTCGTTGTCATCTGGGTAGCGGCCATAGAACTCGTACACCTTCTGCCTCCAACCGTCGCTGTCCACTACACCAGTCACACAACTGCCACCAATGCGAAGGCAAAGTATTGCCTTCACATCCTCCAGGGTCACGAACATCTCACCGCAAGGAAGGTGGAAAGTGTGAGTCTCCGGCCTCCACCTGTGTTAGGAAAAAAGTTACATACTTCAAATATCATTCTATAACACCTGTGTTAGAGGAAAAATAAGTTACCTATCCACAGCTGCACTAAGAAGTGCGGGGTTCAGGGGCGGAAGACCTTCCCGGACCACGCGGACAAGCTCGAGGAAACCGGCACGCCGTATGTACGGTGTGTAACGCTCGTCCCACCTGAGCTGTCGGGTGTGTGTGCGTGGCTTCAAAAGGGGCAGCTGCTCGTCCATAGATCCGTACTCCATGTGAGCAGCCCTATGGTCCTTGTTGTAGTCATAGTCAAGGAGGGGGTACTGCGGGTGCCACATCAGAGGATGAGCTTCCTGCATCCTGTTTCAGATTCGAAAAAAAGAGTTAGTGCAAATAATATTAAAAACTGAAGAAAACATATGTTATAACAAAACATAATGGTACAAATAAGAATAGGTATACTAGGTTATCTTAACAAACTAATATGGATAGACCTGTTGTCCAGGTCTTCTATGCCTACTAGCCTTGTGACCTGGTTGCTTGCAAACCGAGCACAAATTCCTGCCACGTGTCTCGTTGAAGTCTCCCCCTCCGTACATGTCATCGCTGTACCCTTTCATAGCATCCATATCCCCCTTGAGATGCTTCTTCTTCCTTCTACCCTTGCCCAACTTCTGCAGGGCTGGATTGGGCGCGTAGTCGGCCTATGATATGAGGGCCACTGTGACGGGTTGAGGTAAGGCTCGAAGCTCTTCTCCCATACCCGAATGGTGTTCGAACGGAGGTACAAAGGAGACATATATGGCAAAGCCAAGTAGTCGTATCCACGCATTCTGCAGGTCGTGATCATGTGAGAGCAAGGGGCATGCATGATCTAAGGGACGTTACAACTGCAGTCAACTTTGTCTAAATCGACACGGTAGTTCCTCCCACCATAACGCTCCTTGCCCATGCTTGTGCCACCCAACCCCCGTACATTGTAGATATGCCTGTGAGGTCCGTATGGCTCGCCAATCAACTACTTGGCCAATTCCTCTCCCTCCTTAATAAAATGAGCGGCTACCTTTCCCCACACCCTAGCCTCCCTTATATTTCTCTGTGCGAGCTCCCACCTCTTCACAAAATATTCGTTGCACTTCATGAAAGAGAACTCAACAATCCCAGACATTGGCAACGAGCGAACTCCGATGAACATACGGTTGAAAGACTCGGACGAGTTGGTGGTCATGATGCCATACCTGAATCCACCCTTGTCGTATGCTAGTGCCCACTTTTCCTTCTATTCCATCTGGTCCTATAACCATGTCTTGATGGCTTGGTTCATCACTTTGTCTAGTTCTCTCATTTTCTCCTTAAACTGGTACTCTGTACACACACAACATAGAGCCTTAACCATGTCACTAACCTCCTTCTTCCTCTAACGCCGCCAAAAATTAGCTGCAAAATGACGCATGCACCATCTATGCACCAAAGGCGGGAACCCTTCGATATCTTCACCGGCGGTGTGGAGAATCCCAGCATGCCGATCTGAGATCAAACATATAGTGCATGATGCCCCAAGCACTTGGGTACGTAGAAGCCACATGAACCATGACCACGATGAATTGTTCTCTCTCTCTACCAAAGCAAAAGCCATTGGCACTATCTGGTCCTCTGGATCAACCGTTGCAGCCATCATCAAAGTGCCCCTGTACTTTCCCGTCAAGAAAGTGCCATCAACAAGGACCACTAGCCTACAGAACTGGAAAGCATGCTCCGTCTGAGCAAATGACCAGAAAACACGGTGTAGCACATGCCTCACCGAGTTCTGCAAAGACATCCCACCGGTGTCCACAAACCATTTCATGCCATGGTTGTAGTAATTCATTGCAGATAGTATTCGAGGAACCCAGTTGTACGCCTCCTCCCAACTACCCCATCGGATCGCCAGTGCAATTTGCTTTGCACGCCAAGCCTTGCCATACTTCACATGATACTTTACAAGCTCATATATGGGCTGTTGTAAATAAGACACCGAGACGTCATTGTCCATATCAATGAGCCCTAATATACGACAGGTAAGGTAACGTGCAGTGAGCTGTAGATGATATTCTTTCCCCTTGTTATCCAAGCATAAATGGGGTTGGACAAATTTACTTATCCTCCATTTGCCATCACTCGCTTTCTTCCTTGTAGTAAGCCTCCACTGGCATGGATAACCTGCTTTGCAAGTAATGTGGTACCTCAAGTTCTTGTTGGAATGAGTCACCAAGTATGGCCTATGGTGGTACACAGCATAATCCTGAAGAAAGAGCTTCATCTCTGACATTGTATTGAATATCATGCCCTTCTGAAGGATTACATGCTCATGGTTATATAGTGATTCTACACACATCTGCAGACCTGTGTCACAAACTGCCATATGTACCATGCTGACATCCCTGTAGTTCAAACCACCACTTAAAGGTACACCGCCCTAGCTCAGTTGCATGAGTTCTACCTCTGTGTAAGGGGGCGGTGCAACATAATGCTGTGCTTTGCTGATCCTACCCCATGAATCAAAATACGGAGCACCACTCTCTAGCAAATCATGGACCAGCCTGCCCTGAGTCGGCATGGCATGAAGCACCGAAAATGAAACATTGGACGTTGTAGCATGAACCGGCATCGCATGGGCAGCTCTATCATCATCATCATCGTCGTCGTCGTCGTCGTCGTCATCATCATCATCGTCGTTGTCGTCATCGTCATCATGACCGAACCAGTTCTCTTCCGCCTGCTAGTGCTCTTCACGTTCGAACTCCCTCACATCGAAGTCATTGCTTATACAACCAACTGGATGTGAATGCAACTGCTCCTACGTCAACTGACCATCCATATACAACTGACTGGATGTAAATGGAACTGCTTCTTCGTCACCTCCAACATCGTCATGATGATCATCCTCCAACCTGTACCCATTCTCCACAACCACCTCAGCAATGGGTGAGTTTGAGCCTGCGAGGACCCTAGTGTAGCGGGACCAATGAGCAGGGTCATGCAAAGACATCAGGACATATTTTGCCCGAGTCTTCCCACTGTCAAATCTCCCCTTGATTGTGAAATCACCGCCAAACTTTGCGTCCAAACGCACACAAAGGTCATTGAAGCTCAGCGGTTCATCAAACCATTCCAACTCCTCTTTCGTATCCTTAAATTCACCATCTTCCTTCCTAACAATTCCTCCGAAATAAACTTGGACATAACAATCCATCTAAAAACCATTCGAGCAAACTTCATCAAGTCGTCCAAACAAACTAACTATACTAAATTTATTAACTACACTATACTAATTAAACTAACTATTTATAATAACTATACTAACTTTACTAGTCATACTAACTAAAATAACTATTTATAATATGTATACTAACTATGCTAACTTTACTAATGATACCAACTAAACAATTAAACCAACTATTTATACTAACAATACTAGCTAAACAAACTAATCTAACTATCAATAAAAATACATCAAAAATACATCAAAAATTCAAAAAAAATAGAAAAACAAAATTACCTCAACTCAAACGCGGGGAGCTGCTATCGGGACCAAAGTGCTCGAGGGAGAGGGCTCGGCGCTGCTTGCGGGGCAACGCTCGGGGAGGGGGAGCTGCTGCGCGGGGGGGGTGCTGGGGCGCACTGCCCTGCACCCACGTGGGTGCACCGGGGGGGGCCTGCGCGGGGGGGGGGGGGGGGGGCGGCCCTGCCCGCCGCCGCCGCTGCCTCCTAGCGTCCTTCCGTAGGGGGGAGGGGGTGGGTGCGGGCGTCTAGTGGCTCCGAGTGAACTGGTGACACACGCAGCGGTTCCTAGTGCCGTCACACAAAACATATCGCCTACCCCGCTACCGCTTCTTGATCTGGGGAGCGGCAAATGTTTTGTCGGCACGGGGCAGAAGCAACTGTTTTTGCCGCTCCTTGATCTGGGGAACGGCAGGCTTGCCACTCCTCTAGGGGGGAGCGGCAGCCCCATGCTTGCTTTTTGCCACTGCCACCTCAGCATCATTGCTGCTCCTCCACGTGGGGAGCGGCAAAATTGAAATGCCGCTCCCTCACATGGGGAGAGGCCAAAAGTGTTAGATATAAAAAACTTTCGGTGCTATAATTAAAAATAGTTTTTAAAAAGTGTTAAAAATAAAAAGAATTCTCACCTAGGAGTACCATCGGGTGCCTCCAATACTATTTCTGAGCCTATGGTACGTTCGAGGCAAACTGTGCACCAATCTTGCATCAACAGTTGCACTATCTCCAAACGGACCGAAGCGAGATTCCACTTGAGCCACGTCACCTAGAAGTCCCAACGAGTGCGTCCAAAATGATTTCTATGCCTATGGTATGTTCGGTGCAAACTGTGCACCTATCTTGCCCCAACACTAAAACTGTCTTTAAACGGACTAAAACGAGATTCCAAACGATCCACGTCACTTAGGAGTTCCATCGGGTGTGTTCAAAACTATTTATGAGCCTATTGTACATTCAGTGCAAACCAAGCACCTATCTTGTGTCAAGATTAGCACTATCTCCAAATGCACCGAACAGAGCTCCACTAGACTCTCGTCACCTAGTTTTACCATCGGGTGCGTCTAAAATGATTTATGAGCCTATGGTACGTTTGACACAAACCAAGCACCTATCTTACACCGATGCCAACACTGTCTCAAAACAGATTGAAAAGAGATTCCACATGACTCACGTCACCCAGGAGTTCCGTCAAGTGCCTCCAGTACAATTTTTGAGCCTATGGTATGTTCGAGGCAAACCGTGCATTAATCTTGCATCAACAGTTGCACTATCTCCAAACGGACCAAAGCAAGCTTCCACTTGAGCTTCATCACCTAGGAGTCCCATCGAGTGCATCCAAAACGATTTCTATGCCTATGTTATGTTCGGTACAACCCATGCTCCTATCTTTGCATTGACACAACACTATCTCCAAACGGACTAAAATGAGACTCTACATGACCCCCGTCACTTACGAGTTCCATCGGATGCATCCAAAACTATTAGTGAGCCTATGGTACATTCAGTGCAAACCGTGCACCTATCTTGTGTCAAGATTAGGACTATTTCCTAACACGGTCTCAAAACAGATCGAAACTAGATTCCACATGACCCACGTCACCTAGGAGTTCCATGAGGTGCCTCCAATACTATTTTTGATCCTACGGTACGTTCGACGCAAACCATGCACCAATTTTGCATCAAGAGTTGCTCCAAACGGAACGAACCAAGCATCTGCTTGAGCCTCATAACCTAGGAGTCCCATCGAGTGCGTCAAAATTGAATTCTATGCCAATGGTATGTTCGGTGCAAACCGTGCACCTATCTTGCGCCAACACTAAAACTGTCTTTAAACGGACTAAAACGAGATTCCACACAATCCACGTCACTTAGGAGTTCCATCAGGTGCGTTCAAAACTATTTATGAGCCTATTGTACATTCAGTGCAAACCATGCACCTATCTTGTGTCAAGATTAGCAATATCTCCAAATGCACTGAACAGAGCTCCACCAGACTCTTGTCACCTAGTTTTACCATCGGGTGCGTCTAAAATGATTTATGAGCCTATGGTACGTTTGACACAAACCGAGCACCTATCTTACACCGATGCCAACACTGTCTCAAAACCAATTGAAAAGAGATTCCACATGACTCAGATCACCCAGGAGTTCCGTCAGGTGCCTCTAGTACAATTTTTGAGCCTACGGTACATTCGAGGCAAACCGTGCACGAATCTTGCATCAATAGTTGCACTATCTCCATACAGACCGAAGCAAGCTTTCAGTTGAGCCTAATCACCTAGGAGTCCCATCGAGTGCGTCCAAAACGATTTCTATGCCTCTGTTATGTTCGGTACAACCCATGCTCCTATCTTTGCATTGACACTAACACTATCTCCAAACGGACTAAAATGAGATTCTACATGACCCCCGTCACTTACGAGTTCCATCGGGTGCGTCCAAAACTATTTTTGAGCCTATGGTACATTGAGTGCAAACCGTGCACCTATCTTGTGTCAAGATTAGCACTATCTCCTAACACGGTCTCAAAACAGATCGAAACAAGATTCCACATGACCCACGTCACCTATGAGTTCCATGAGGTGCCTCCAATATTATTTTTGATCCTATAGTACGTTCGACGCAAACCGTGCACCAATCTTGCATCAAGAGTTGCTCCAAACGGGCCGAACCGAGCATCCGCTTGAGCCTCATCACCTAGGAGTACCATCGAGTGCGTCAAAAATGAATTCTATGCCAATGGTATGTTTGGTGCAAACCGTTCACCTATCTTGCGCCAACACTAAAACTGTCTTTAAATGGACTAAAATGAGATTCCACACGATCCACATCACTTAGGAGTTCCATCGGGTGCGTTCAAAACTATTTATGAGCCTACTGTACATTCAGTGCAAACCAAGCACCTATCTTGTGTCAAGATTAGCACTATCTCTAAATGCACTGAACAGAGCTCCACCAGACTCTCGTCACCTAGTTTTACCATCGGGTGCGTCTAAAATGATTTATGAGACTATGGTACGTTTGACACAAACCGAGCACCTATCTTACACCGATGCCAACACTGTCTCAAAACAGATTGAAAAGAGATTCCACATGACTCACGTCATCCAGGAGTTCCGTCAGGTGCCTCCAGTACAATTTTTGAGCCCACGGTACGTTCGAGGCAAACCGTGCACGAATCTTGCATCAACAGTTGCACTATCTCCAAACGGACCGAAGCAAGCTTCCACTTGAGCCTCATCACCTAGGAGTCCCATCGAGTGCGTCCAAAACGATTTCTATGCCTATGTTATGTTCGGTACAACCCATGCTCCTATCTTTGCATTGACACTAACACTATCTCCAAACGGACTAAAATGAGATTCTACACGACCCCCATCACTTACGAGTTCCATCGGGTGCGTCCAAAACTATTTGTGAGCCTATGGTACATTCAGTGCAAACCGTGCACCTATGTTGTGTCAAGATTAGCACTATCTCCTAACACTGCCTGAAAACAGATTGAAACGAGATTCCACATGACTCACCTCACCTAGGAGTTCCATCGGGTGCCTCCAATACTATTTTTGAGCCGACGGTACGTTCGAGGCAAACCGTGCACCAATCTCGCATCATGAGTTGCATTATCTCCATACAGACCAAAGCGAGCTTCCACTTGAGCCTCATCACTTAGGTGTCCCAACGAGTGCGTCCAAAATGATTTCTATGCCTATGGTATGTTCAGTGCAAACCGTGCACCTATCTTGCGTCAAGATTCGCACTATCTCTAACCGGACCGAACAGAGCTCCACCAGACCCTTGTCACCTAGGAGTACCATCGGGTGCGTCTAAAACTATTTATAAGACTATGGTATGTTTGACACAAACCGAGCACCTATCTTACACTGACGCTAACACTGCCTGAAAACAGATTGAAACGAGATTCCACATGACTCACCTCACCTAGGAGTTCCATCGGGTGCCTCCAATACTATTTTTGAGCCGACGGTACGTTCGAGGCAAACCGTGCACCAATCTCGCATCATGAGTTGCATTATCTCCATACAGACCAAAGCGAGCTTCCACTTGAGCCTCATCACTTAGGTGTCCCAACGAGTGCGTCCAAAATGATTTCTATGCCTATGGTTTGCTCGGTGCAAACCGTGCACCTATCTTGCACTAACACTAAAACTATCTCCAAACGGACTAAAACGAAATTCCACATAACCCACGTCACTTACGAGTTCCATCAGGTGCGTCCAAAACTATTTATGAGCCTATGGTACATTCAGTGCAAACCATGTTGTATCTTGCATCAAGATTAGCACTATCTCTAAACGGACCGAATAGAGCTCCATCTGACCCTTGTCACCTAGGAGTACCATCAGGTGCACCTATCTTGTGTCACGTTTAGCATTATCTCCAAACGCACCGAACAGAGCTCTACCAGACCCTCGTGACCTAAGAGTACCATCAGGTGTGTCTAAAATGATTTATGAGCCTATAGTACGTTTGACACAAACCGAGCACTTATCTTACACCGACATTAACACTGTCTAGAAACAGATTGAAACAAGATTCCACATAACTCACATCACCTAGGAGTTACTTCGGGTGCCTCCAATACTACTTCTGTGCCCACGGTACGTTTGACGCAAACCGTGCTACAATCTTGCATCAAGAGTAGCACTATCTCTAAATAGACCGAACCGAGCTTCCACTTGAGCCTCGCCACTTTGGAGTCCCATCGAGTGTGTCCAAAACGATTTCTATGCCTATGGTATGTTTGGTGCAAACATTGCACCTATCTTGCATCGACACTAACACTGTCTCAAAACAGATCGAAACGAGATTCCACATGACCCACGTCACCTAGGAGTTCCATCGGGTGCCTGCAATACTATTTAAAAGCCTATTGCATGTTTGGTGCAAACCGTGCACCTATGTTGCACTAACACTAACACTGTCACCAAATGGACTAAAACTAGATTCCACACGACCCACGTCACTTAGGAGTTCCATCGGGTGCGTCCAAAACTATTTATGAGCCTATGATACGTTCAGGGCAACCATACATCTATCTTGTGTCAAGATTAGCACTATCTCCAAACGGACCGAACAGAGCTCCACCAGACCCTCGTCACCTAGGAGTACCATCGGGTGCGTCTAAAATGATTTATGAGCCTCTAGTACGTTTGAGGCAAACCGAGCACCTATCTTGCTCCGACGCTAACACTGTCTCAAAATAGATCAAAACAAGATTCCACATGACCCACGTCACCTAGGAGTTCCATCGGGTTCCTCCAATACTATTTCTGAGCCTATGGTACGTTCGACTTAAACCGTGCACCAATCTTGCATTAGGAGTAGAACTGTCTCCAAACGGACCGAACCAAGCTTCCACATGAGCCTCATCACATAGGAGTCCCAATGATTGCGTCGAAAACAATTTCTGTGCCTATGCTATGTTCGGTGGAAACCGCGCACCTATCTTGCACTAACACTAACACAGTCTCTGAACAGACTAAAACGAGATTCCACATGACCCATTCACTTGCGAGTTACATCAGATGCGTCCAAAACTATTTATGAGCCTATGGTACGTTCAGTACAAAACATGCACCTATCTTGCGTCAAGATTAGCACTATCTCCAAACGGACCGAACAGAGCTCAACCAGCCCCTCGTCACCTAGGAGTCCCATCGAGTGTGTCGAAAACAATTTCTATGCCTGTGGTATATTCGGTGCAAACTCACCTGCATGTTCCATCAGGTGCGTGCAAAACTATTTATGAGCCTATGGTATGTTTAGTGCAAACCATGCACATATCTTACGTCAAGATTAGCACAATCGCCAAACAGACTGAACAGTGCTCCACAAGACCCTCGTCACCTAGGAGTACCATCGGGTGCTTTTAAAACGATTTATGAACCTATGGTACGTTTGACACAACCCGAGCACCTATCTTGCATCGACACTAACACTGTCTCAAAATAGATAGAAACAAGATTTCATATGACCCACGTCACCTAGGAGTTCCATCGGGTGCCTCCAATACTATTTCTGAGCATACGGTACGTTCGAGGCAAACCGTGAACCAATCTTGCATGAAGAGTTGCACTATCTCCAAATGGACTGAAGCGAGCTTTGATGAGGACATCCTACACTATTATCCGCTGGCAAAGACGCAACAAAAAAAAAGGCCAAGTGGCCTAGTTGTAGTCGGGCGGCGACCGTGTGAGCCTCTGAATAATCCCACCTCGCTTAGCTTGGGACGAGGAAGCCACCTTAAAAGAGAGAGTCACCCTTCCCCTATCAGACTAGTCTTTTAGGGACATTGGGCCTTTCCCCGAGTGGGTGTGCATAAGAACTGTTGGGGTCCGGGCAACCTTAATTTATTGGGCCTCGGCCAACCCCCCCTGGGCCGGATGCATCAAGCTTCCACTTGAGCCTCATCACCTAGGAGTCCCATCGAGTGTGTCCAAAATGATTTCTATACCTATGGTATGTTCGGTGCAAACCGTGCACCTATCTTGCACTGACACTAACACAGTCTCTGAATAGACTAAAACGAGATTCCACATGACCCACTCACTTGCAAGTTACATAAGATGCATCCAAAACTATTTTTGATCCTATGGTACGTTCAGTGCAAACCGTGCACCTATCTTGCATCAAGATTAGCACTATTTCCAAACGGACCGAACAGAGCTCAACCAGCCCCTCGTCACCTAGGAGTCCCTTCGAGTGCATCAAAAATGATTTCTATGCCTATGGTATGTTCGGTGCAAACTCACCTACGAGTTCCATCAGGTGCGTCTAAAACTATTTATGAGCCTATGGTACGTTCAGTGCAAACCATGCACATATCTTGCGTCAAGATTAGCACTATCTCCAAATGGACCGAACAGAGCTCCACCAGACCCTCGTCACCTAAGGGTACCATCGGGTGCGTCTAAAACGATTTATGAGCCTATGGTACGTTTGACACAAACCGAGCACCTATCTTACACCGACGCTAACACTGTCTCAAAACAGATTGAAATGAGATTCCACATGACTCACATCACCTAGGAGTTCCATCGGGTGCCTCCAATACTATTTCCGAGCCTATGGTACGTTCAAGGGAAACCTTGCACCAATCTTGCATCAAGAGTTGCACTATCTCCAAACAGAACGAAGTGAGCTTCCACTTGAGCCTCGTCACCTAGAAGTCCCAATGAGTGCGTCCAAAACGGTTTCTATGCCTATGGTATGTTCGGTGCAAACCGTGAACCTATCTTGCACCAACACTAAAACTGTTTCCAAACATACTAAAACGAGATTCCACACGACCCACGTCACTTAGGAGTTCCATCGGGTGCGTCCAAAACTATTTATGAGCCTATGGTAGATTCAGTGCGTCGAAAATGATTTCTATGCCTATGGTATGTTCGATGCAAACCATGCACCTATCTTGCACTGACATTAACACAGTCTTCGAACGGACTAAAACGAGATTCCACATGGCCCACTCACTTGCGAGTTACATCAGGTGTGTCCAAAACTATTTATGAGCCTATGGTACGTTCAGTGCAAACCATGCACCTATCTTGTGGCAAGATTAGCACTATCTCCAATTAGACCGAACCGAGCTTCCACTTGAGCCTCGTCACCTTGGAGTCCCATCGAGTGCGTACAAAATGATTTCTATGCCTATGTATGTTCGGTGCAAACCGTTCACCTATCTTACACTGACACTAACACTATCTCCAAGCGGACTAAAATGAGATTACACACGACCCACGTCACTTATGATTTCCATTGGGTGCGTCCAAAACTATTGATGAGCCTATGGTATGTTCAGTGCAAACCATGCTCTTATCTTGTGTCAAGATTAGCACTATCTCCAAACGGACCGAATCAAGCTCCACCTAAGCCTCATCACTTAGGATATCCATCGGGTCCGTCCTAAATGATTTCTTAGGCTATGGTAAGTTTGACGCAAACCGTGCACCTATATTGTGTCAAGATTAGCACTGTCTCCAAACAGACTGAATCCAGGTTCCACTTGAGTCTCATCACCTAGGAGTACCATCGAGTAGATCCAAATGATTTCTGAGCAGATGGTAAGTTTGACGCAAACCGTGCACCAATCTTGCATCAGGAGTTGCACTATCTCCAAGCGGACCGAAGCGAGCTTCCACTTGAGCCTTGTCACCTAGGAGCCCATCGAGTGCGTCCAAAATGATTTCTATGCCTATGGTATGTTCGGTGCAAACCGTGCACCTATCTTGCACTGACACTAACACTGTCTCCAAATGGACTAAAATGAGATTCTGCACGACCCACGTCACTTACGAGTTCCATCGGGTGTGTCTAATACTATTTATGAGTATATGGTACGTTCAGTGCAAACTGTGTACGTATCTTGCGTCAAGATTAGCACTATTTCCAAATAGACTGAACAGAGCTCCACCAGACACTCGTCACCTAGGATTACCATCAGGTGCGTCTAAAACTGTTTATGGGCCTACGATACGTTTAACACAAACTGAGCACCTATCTTGCCCCGACGCTAACACTATCTCAAAAATAGATCAAAACGAGATTCCACATGACCCACGTCACCTTGGGGTTCCATCGATTGCCTCCAATACTATTTTCAAGCCTTTGGTACGTTCGACGCAAACCGTGCACCAATCTTGCATCAAGAGGGGCACTATCTCCGAACGCACCGAACTGAGCTTCCACTTGAGCCTCATCACCTAGGAGACCCATAGAGTGCGTCCAAAATGATTTTCTATGCCTATGGTATGTTCGGTGCAAACCGTTCACCTATCTTACACTGACACTAACACTCTCCAAATAGACTAAAATGAGATTCCACACGACCCATGTCAGTTACGAGTTTCATTGGATGCATCCAAGCTATTTATGAGCCTATGGTACGTTCAGTGTAAACCGTGCACCTATCTTGTGTCAAGATTAGCACTATCTCCAAATAGACCGAACAGAGCTTCACCAGGCCCTTGTCACCTTGGAGTACCATATGTTGCGTCTAAAACGATTTATGAACCTATGGTACGTTTGACTCAAACAGAGCACCTATCTTGCACCGACGCTAACACTGTCTCAAAACAGATCGAAACGAGATTCCACATGACCCATGTCAACTAGGAGTTCCATCGGGTGCCTCCAATACTATTTCTGAGCCTACGGTACTTTTGACGCAAACTGTGCACTAATCTTACATCAAGAGTAGCATTATCTCTAAACAGACAGAATCAAAATTCCACTTGAGCCTCGTCACCAAGGAGCCCATCGAGTGTGTTAAAAATGATTTCTATGCCTATGGTATGTTCCTTGCAAACTCATTGACACTAACACTATATATGAGCCTATGGTACATTCAGTGCAAACCGTGCACCTATCTTGCGTCAACATTAGCATTATCTCCGAACAGTCCGAATAGAGCTCAACCTGAGCCTCATCACTTAGGAGATCCAACTATATGATTTTTGAGTCTATGGTACGTTTGACACAAACCATGCACCTATCTGGCGTCAAGATTTGCACTATCTCCAAACGGACCGAATAGAGCTCAACCTGAGCCTCGTCACCTAGGAGTACCATCAGGTATGTCCAAAACGACTTCTGAGCAGATGGTATGTTCGGTGGAAACCGTGCACCCATCTTGCACCGACACTAACACTGTCTCTAAACGGACTAAAAAGAGATTCCACATGACCCACTCACTTGTGAGTTCCATCAGGTGCGTCCAAAACTATTTATGAGCCTATGGTACGTTCAGTGCAAACTAAGCACCTATCTTGAGTCAATATTAGCATTATCTCCAAACGGAACGAACAGAGCTCCACCAGACCCTAGTCACCTAGGAGTACCATCGGGTGCATCTAAAACAATTTATGAGCCTATGGTACGTTTGACACAAACTGAGCACATATCTTACACCGATGCTAAAACTATCTCAAAATAGATTGAAACAAGATTCCACAAGACTCACATCACCTAGGAGTTTCATCGGGTGCATCCAAAACTATTTATGAGCCTATGTACGTTCAATGCAAACTGTGCACCTATCATGCATTAAGATTAGCACTATCTCCAAACAGACCGAACAGAGCTCCACCAGACACTCGTCACCTAAGATTACCATCGGGTGCGTCTAAAACTATTTATGAGCCTATGGTACATTTGAGGCAAACCGAGCACCTATGTTGCACCAATGCTAACACTGTCTCAGAATAGATCAAAACGAGATTCCACGTGACTCATGCCACCAAGGAGTTCCATCGGGTGCCTCCAATACTATTTTCGAGCCTACGGTACGTTCGACGCAAACTGTGCACCAATCTTGCATCAAGAGCAACACTATCTCCAAATGGACCGAACCGAGCTTCTACTTGAGCCTCGTCACCTTAGAGTCCCATCGAGTGCATCCCAAATGATTTCTATGCCTATGGTATGTTCGGTACAAACTGTGCACCTATCTTGCACTAACACTAACACTGTCTCCAAACGGACTAAAACGAGATTCCACACGATCCACGTCACTTACAAGTTCCATCGGGTGCGTCCAAAACTATTTATGAGCCTATGGTACATTCAGTACAAAGCATGCACCTATCTTGCACCAAGATTAGCACTATCTCCAAATGGAACGAATAGAGCTCCACCAGACCCTCGTCACCTAAGAATAACATCGGGTGCGTCTAAAATGATTTATGAGCCTTGGTACGTTTGACGCAAACAGAGCACCTATCTTGCACCGACACAAACACTGTCTCAAAACAGATTGAAACGAGATTCCACATGACCCCATGTCACCTGGGAGTTCCATCGGGTGCCTCCAATACTATTTTTGAGCCTACGGTACATTCGACACAAACCTGCACCAATCTTGCATCAAGAGTAGCAACTATCTTCAAACAGACCGAACCGAGCTTCCACTTGAGCCACGTCACCTAGGAGTCCCATTGAGTGTCCAAAATGATTTCTATGCCTATGGTGTGTTCGGTGCAAACTGTGAATCTATCTTGCACTGACACTAAAATTGACTATGCCAATGGTATGTTCGGTGCAAACCATGCACCTATCTTGCACTGACATTAACACTGTCTCCAAACAGACTAAAATGATATTCCACACGACCCACGTCACTTATGAGATCCATCGGGTGCATCCAAAACTATTTTTGACCTATGGTGTGTTCAGCACAAACCATGCATGTATCTTGCATCAAGATTAGCACTATGTCCAAACGGACCGAATAGAGCTTGACCAGACCCTTGTCACCTAGGAGTACCTCTAGTGCGTCTAAAACGATTAATGAGCCTATGGTACGTTTGACTCAAACCGAGCACCTATCTTACACCGACGCTAACACTGTCTCAAAACAGATCAAAACGAGATTTCGCATGACCCACGTCACCTAGGAGTTCCATCGGGTGCCTCCAATACTATTTCTAAGCCTACGGTACGTTCGACGCAAACCGTACACCAATCCTACATCAAGAGTAGCACTATCTCCAAACAGACCGAACCGAGCTTCCACTTGAGCCTCGTCACCTAGGAGTCCCATCGAGTGCGTCCAAAACAATTTCTATGCCTATGGTATGTTCGATGCAAACCGTGCACATATCTTGCACTGACACTAACACTGTCTCCAAATGGACTGAAACAAGATTCCACATGACCGACGTCACTTACGAGTTCCATCGGGTGCATCCAAAACTATTGATGAGCCTATTGTATGTTCATTGCAAACAATGCACCTATCTTGCGTCAAGATTAGCTCTCCAAACAGACTGAATAGAGCTCCACCAGACCCTCGTCACCTAGGAGTACCATCGGGTGCGTTTAAAATGATTTATGAGCCTATGGTATGTTTGATGCAAACGGAGCACCTATCTTGCACAGACGCTAACACTATCTCAAAACAGATTGAAACGAGATTCCACATGACCCACGTCACCTAGGAGTTCCATCGGTGCCTCCAATACTATTTCTGAGCCTACAGTACGTTCGATGCCAACCGTGCACCAATCTTGCATCAGGAGTGACACTATCTCCAAACGGACCGAACCGAGCTTCTAGTTGAGCCTCGTCACATAGGAGTCCCATCGAGTGTGTCCAAAACTATTTCTATGCCTATGGTATGTTTGGTGCAAACCATGCACCTATCTTGCACAGACGCTAACACTGTCTCAAAACAGATTAAAACGAGATTCCACATGACCCACGTCACTTACGAGTTCCATCGGGTGCGTCCAACACTATTTTATGAGCCTATGGAACGTTCAGTGTATACCGTACACCTATCTTGCGTCAAGATTAGCACTATCTCCAAGCATACCGAATAGAGCTCCACTAGACCCGCGTCGCCTAGGAGAACCATCGGATGCGTCAATAACGATTTATGAGCCTATGGTACGTTTGATGCGAACCGGGCACCTATCTTGCACCAACGCTAACACTGTCTCAAACAGATTAAAACAAAATTCCACATGACCCACGTCACCTTGGAGTTCCATCCGGTGCATCCAATACTATTTCTGAGCCTACGGTATGTTCAACGCAGAGCGTGCACCAATCTTGCATCAACAGTAGCACTATCTCCAAACGGACCAAATCGAGCATCCAGTTCAGCCTCGTCAGCTAGGAGTCCCGTCGAGTGTGTCCAAAATGATGTCTATGCCTATGGTATGTTCGGTGCAAACCGTGCTCCTATCTTGCACTGACACTAACACTGTCTCCAAATAGACTAAAACGAGGTTCCACATGACCCACGTCACTTATGAGTTCCATCGGGTGCGTCCAAAACTATTTATGAGCCTACGGTACATTCAGTGCAAACCATGCACCTATCTTGCATCAAGATTAGCACTATCTCTGATCAGCCCAACAGAGCTCCACCAGACCCTCGTCATGTAGGAGTACCATCGGGTGCTACTAAAAGTATTTATGAGCCTATGGTACGTTTGAGGCAAACATAGCACATATCTTGCACTGACGATGAACTGTCTCAAAATAGATCGAAACGAGATTCCACATGAGCCACATCACCTAGAAGTTCCATCGGGTTCCTCCAATACTATATCCGAGCCTACGGAATGTTCGACGCAAACCGTGCACCAATCTTGCATCAAGAGTAGCACTATCTCCAAACGGAACGAACCGAGCTTCCACTTGAGCCTCGTCACCTAGGTGTCCCATCGAGTGCGTCCAAAATGATTTCTATGCCTATGGTTTGTTCGATGCAAACCGTGCACCTATTATGCACTAATACTAACATTGTCTCCAAATGGACTAAAATGAGATTCCACACGACCCACGTCACTTACGAGTTCCATCAGGTGCGTCCAAAACAATTTAAGAGCCTATGGTACGTTCAGTGTAAACCATGCACCTATCTTGTGTCAAAATTAGCAGTATCTCCAAACGGACCAAATAGAGCTCCACCAGAACCTCGTCACCTAGGAGTACCATTGGGTGTGTCTAAACTGATTTAGGAGCCTATGTACGTTTGAGGTAAACCGAGCACCTATCTTGCACCAACGCTAACATTGTCTCAAAATAGATCGAAACGAGATTCCACATGAGGTAAACCGCGCACCAATCTTGCATCAAGAGTAGCACTATCTCCAAACAGACCGAACTGAGCTTCCACTTGAGCCTCGTCACCTAGGAGTCCCATCGAGTGCGTCCAAAATGATTTCTATGCCTATGGTATGTTCGGTGTAAATCGTGCACCTATCATTCAATAACACTAACACTGTCTCCAAATGGACTAAAACAAGATTCCACACGACCCACGTCACTTACGAGTTCCATCGGTTGTCTTCAAAACTATTTATGAGCCTATGGTACTTATAGTGCAAACCATGTACCTATCTTGCGTCAAGATTAGCACTATCGCCAAATGGACCGAATAGGGCTCCACTAGACCCTTGTCACCTAGGAGTACCTCAGGTGCGCCTAAAACGATTTATGAGCCTATGGTACATTTGATGCAAACCAAGCATCTATCTTGCACCAACGTTAACACTGTCTCAAAATAGATCGAAACGGGATTCCACATACCCCACGTCACCAAGGAGTTCCACCGGGTGCCTCCAATATTATTTCCGAGCCTACCGTACATTCGACGCAAACCGAGCACCAATCTTGCATCAAGAGTAGCACTATCTCCAAACGGACCAAACCAAGCTTCTACTTGAGCCTCGTCACCTAGAAGTCGCATCGAGTGCATCCAAAATGATTTCTATGCCTATTGTATATTTGGTGCAAACCGTGCACCTATCTTGCACTAACACTAACATTGTCTCCAAATAGACTAAAACGAGATTCCACACGACCCACGTCATTTACAAGTTCCATCAGGTGCGTCCAACACTATGTATGAGCCTATGGTACGTTTGTGCAAACCGTGCACCTATCTTGCATCAAGATTAGCACAATCTCCAAGCGTACCAAACAGAGCTCCACCAGACCCTCGTCACCTAGGAGTACCATCGGGTGCATCTAAAATGATTTATGAGCCTATAGTACGTTTGATGCAAACGAGCACCTATCTTGCACCGATGCTAGGAGTTCCATGGGGTGCCTCCAATACTATTTCTGAGCCTATGGTACGTTCGACGCAAATGGTGCACCAATCTTGCATCAAGAGTAGCACTATCTCCAAACGGACCGAACCGAGCTTCCAGTTCAGCCTCATTACCTAGGAGTCCCGTCGAGTGCATCAAAAACGATGTCTATGCCTATGGTATGTTTGGTGCAAACCATGCTCCTATCTTGCACTGACACAAACACTGTCTCCAAACAGACTAAAACAAGGTTCAACATGACCCATCACTTACGAGTTCCATCGCGTGCGTCCAAAACTATTTATGAGCCGATGGTACATTCAGTGCAAACCATGCACCTATCTTGTGTCAAGATTAGCACTCTCTCCAAATGAACCAAACAGAGCTCCACTAGACCTTCGTCACCTAGGAGCACCATCGGGTGCGTCTAAAACGATTCATGAGCCAATGGTACGTTTGATGCAAACCGAGCACCTATCTTGCACCGATGCTAACACTATCTCAAAATAGATTGAAACGAAATTCCACAAGACCCACGTCACCTAGGAGTTCCATCGTGTGTGATGTGCACACGCCTATGCAACGCGTGTAGCAAGTTGTGTGGCCCGATCTTCTCGTAGGATCCGCGAACTTGATAACTTGTCACTGCGTGACCTGGTGAAGAGGCAGTGCACCGCGAGGCTGTCCACGTGACGAACTACCGAGATAATCACCCTTCCACGTACCGACGAAACAGCCCACACAATCATGCCCTATAGACGTGAAGGCACGAAACTACCGAGATAATCACCCTTCCACGTACCGACGAAACAGCCCACACAATCATGCCCTATAGACGTGAAGGCACGAACTGGGTGAACCGCAGTTCGGCGTTCTACAACTCCCTCAGGAATCGAAAGAACAAATGTTGCAAGCCTCTCAAGACTCACGCATAAACAAAACTCCACGAGTTTGTGTATTCTGAATTTAGCCAAACAAGATCTGTCTTTTCATTGTCTAGTACAAGATATATATAGAGATAGGGGCGTTCAGCTTTGAGTAAATGGCAGCATGCGCATGCACTAGTGGATTTCGTGGCTGGTTCGCGCGTCTTTTCAGCTTCTGAAAGCAGTTACTAAAATGAGCATAACTCTTTATTGGGTAGTCCAAATAATGAGCCGTTTGATGGGCTGGAAAGTAGACTTGAAGACGCTTCCATCCACTTATAGAACACCATCTAACTCCTTGTATTCTGTCCACGGTTATGCTTGGAATTCGTACCATGTGTCAGTCATCTAGCTTCTGGTTGCATTCCCATGCAAAAGTGATGAACCACCATTTTATTCATGCACACCATAGGCTTCTTGGTTCAGATGTCCAGAGGCTTGAATCCATCTTCATCCCATGCTGGTTCATACACTCCATCATTCCTAAGGACATTGGAACAAGAACTCAAAAGCATAGGCTCATTCAACATAAATTGATTATTAAACATAAGGTTAGAGTTCACCTGAGAATGAATTTCAATTGTTTAGCTCTACTTCTTGTAATTGGACCAGCTATATCAAGTGGAGTTTCATTTGAAGATGAGTGAATGCTAGGCATGTCCTCATTAGCCTCCCCCTCTTGAGAAGGAGTCGTCCTCGACTCAGGCTCACCAACAAATGGAAGCAAGTCTTTGACATTGAATGTTGGACTCACATTGGAATATTCAGGTGGCAGCTCAATTTTGTAAGCATTATCATTTATCTTTTGGAGAACCTTGAACGGACCATCACCCCTAGGAGATAACTTAGTCTTGCGATGTTGGGGAAAACGATCCTTGCGTAGATGTAACCACACAAGGTCTCTCGGCTAGAATGTAACCTTCTTCTTACCTTTGTTCGCCTGCTTTGCATATTGTGCTGATTTCTTCTCGATATTTTTCCTTGTCTCATCATGTAGTTTCTTGATAAAGTCTGATCTCTTTGATGCATCCATGTTAACTTGTTCCTGCAATGGTAAAGGCAAAAGATCCATGGGAGTATGCGGTTTAAACCCATAAACAATTTCAAATGGACAAAAGTTTGTTGTGGAATGGACTGCCCTATTATAAGCAAATTCAATATGTGGAAGGCAGTCTTCCCACTGCTTCAAATTCTTTTTCAACACAGCACGCAACTTGGTGGACAAGGTACGGTTGACAACTTCAGTTTGCCCATCGGTTTGCAGATGACAAGTGGTGGAAAATAACAACTTCGTACCAACCTTAGCCCATAATGTCTTCCAAAAATAGCTTAGAAATTTTGTATCCTGGTCTGAAACAATAGTCCTGGGCACTCCATGTAAACGAACGATCTCCCTGAAAAACAAATCTGCAACATGTGAAGCATCGTCGTTCTTATGACATGGAATAAAATGTGCCATTTTAGAGAATCGGTCAACAACAACAAAAATAGAATCGCTCCCCCTCTGAGACCGAGGTAAACCCAAAATAAAATCCATGGATATATCTTCCCAAGGTACATTCGGAACTGGTAATGGAGTATAAAGACCATGGGGGTTAAGGCGGGACTTAGCTTTCAAGCAGATTATGCAGCATGCAACATGTCGCTGGACATCACGTCACATATGTGGCCAAAAGAAATGATCAGAGAGCATGTCCAATGTCTTTTTTACACCAAAATGACCAGCTAAGCCACCAGCATGTGCTTCCTGCAAAAGAACTTGACGAATCGAGCAGGCTGGAATGCAAAGTTTGTTAGTCCGAAATAAAAAATCATCATGCACATAATACTTGTCCCAGCCTTTTCCAGCAATGCAATGAGAGAAAGGTTCTTTAAAATCAGAATCAGCTGCATAGAGTGTTTTAATGGATTCCAAACCAAGCACTTTTGTATCTAATTGTGTAACCAAACCACATCTTCGTGATAAAGCATCGGCAACAATGTTATCTTTTCCACGCTTATGTTTTACAACATAGGGAAATGTTTCAATGAACTCAATCCATTTCGCATGTCTACGGTTCAGTTTGCCTTGACTTTTTAGATATTTCAAAGCTTCATGATCAGAATGGATGACAAATTCTTTAGGTAACAAGTAATGTTGCCAAACTTCCAAAACACGAACTAAGGCATAAAGCTCTTTGTCATAAACCGAGTAATTCAGATGTGGACCATTTAGCTTTTCGGAAAAGTAGGCAACAGGTTTACCTTCTTGCAGCAGTACACCTCCTATGCCAATACCACTTGCATCACATTCGATCTCAAATATCTTACCAAAATCAGGAAGTTGTAGCAGCGGTGCTTCACAAAGCTTTGTTTTCCGTGTGTGAAATGCTTGGTCTTCGTCATGGCCCCACGTGAATGGAACATCCTTCTTTGTGAGATTGTTAAGGGGTGCAGCGAGGGTGCTGAAATTTTTGACAAAACGCCTATAGAAACTTGCAAGACCGTGAAAGCTTTGAACTTGGCTCACATTTACCGGTGTAGGCCAATCATTTATTGCTTTAACCTTCTCTTCATCAACCTGAATACTATCTGCGGAAACAACAAAGCCAAGAAAAACAACACGGTCTGTGCAAAAGGTGCACTTAGCAATGTTGCCATACAATTTCTCTTCCCTCAAAACAGCAAGTACTTGACGGATATGATCAAGATGTTCATCAAATGATTTGCTATAGATCAGAATATCATCAAAATAAACAACTACAAACTTGCCAATGAAAGCTCATAAAACATGGTTCATTAAGCGCATAAAAGTTAAAGGAGCATTTGTCAAGCCAAATGGCATCACAAGCCATGCATAGAGACCAATTTTAGTTTTAAACGCTGTTTTCCATTCATCACCAAGTTTCATGCGGATTTGATGATAGCCACTACGCAAATCAATCTCGGTGAAAATGATGGAACCACTCAATTCATCTAACATGTCATCAAGTCGTGGAATGGGATGGCGATATCGAACAGTTATAGCATTGATAGCACGACAATCAACACACATGCGCCAAGAGCCATCTTTCTTTGGAACTAAAAGAACGGGAACAGCACATGGTGATAAGGATTCACGAACATACCCTTTGTCCAAAAGCTCTTTTACCTGTCGCTGAATTTCCTTTGTCTCTGTGGGATTGGTGTGGTAGGCTGGACGATTTGGAAGAGAAGCACTAGGGACCAAGTCAATTTGATGCTCAATGCCGCGAAGTGGGGGAAGTCCAGCTGGTACTTCATTAGGAAAAACATCCTCAAAGTCCTGTAACAAATCAAGAACAACACTAGGCAGCGAGCTAGGTAAGTCATTAGTGGAAAATAAAACCTCCTTGTACAGCAGTACAAAGAATGGGGCTGTGGTGTTTCTCACATCTCTCAAATCACTCCTGCTCACAAATAAGCACTCAGTTTGGTGTGGCTGTTTTAAAGTGGAATGAGGCTTTATGTGGCTGGATGGTTTAGAACTCTCTTCCTTACTAGTGTTGTGGGTCTCACTCAGTTTTCTTTTTTCAGATGCCTCTCTTTTCATGCGAGCCACATCTGAAGTATGTATCTCCTCTGGAGATAATGGAACAAGAACCACCTTCTTGTCATTGGCAAGGAAAGTGTATTTGTTAGACCATCCAAAATGCACCGAATCCACATCAAATTGCCAGGGCCGACCAAACAGTAAATGGCATGCTTGCATGGGGACAATATCACAATCAACCTCTCCATGATAATCACCAATAGAAAATGTTAAATGAATCATGGCTGAAACATTAACTGTCCTAGAATTATTCAACCATTGCATATGGTATGGATGTGGATGGCGACGTGGCTGCAAACCAAGCTTCTCAACAAGCAAAGCACTAACAATATTATTGCAGCTCCCACCATCTATGATGAAACGGCACACTTGGCCTTTCACTTTGCATCGGGACTGAAACAAATTATGGCGTTGTCCTTGTTCAGCAGCAACAAACTGAGTGGAAAGAACTCTCCTGACCACCAAAGAAGGAGATGGTGTATTCATTGTAGAAGGCTCCAAATCAGGAAAATCAGCAAGCAACTCATCAAAATCAGCACTAGTAATCTCGTCAGAAGATGGAGAAATAACATCTTGTAACATGTCATTGTGAGCAAAAGTTGGAATAGGTTGAATGGCTAAACAATTCAGACCTAGCTCAAATGTACCATCCTCAGCGGAATACTCACAGGTATCAAGATGTTGGTCTGCAAATACATTGGTAAACTCTGCATCCTCTTCACTTTGAGAATCATAAGATCCATCAGCAAGTGCAATAATGATACGTCGATTGGGACATTCAGCTTGTTTATGCCCATGACCACCACACTTAAAACATTCAATCTTACTTGTCTTCCTTGGGGCTGCAGTAGCAGAGGAGCTGGACTGATTAGAACTTACAGCTTTGCCTCTTGAATCAAAATGTTTGGCAGAAGTTGAAATTGAACGAGGAGTTGCATGAGATGAAGGTGTGTGCACCCCTAACCCGTGCTGCTGTGAATGGCGCCATGGAGTAGAATTATTAGGAGCTGAAAATGAAGCACGGTTCTTATAGGATTCAGCAAGCTGCCTTTCTGCCCTTTTGCAAAATGTAGCAATTCATTCATGGTGTTGTAATTAGTCATGTCCACCTTGTCTGCGATTGGTTTGTTAAGACCAACCAGAAATCGAGCCATAGTTGATTCCTCATCTTCAGTGATACCAGTATGAAGTAGACACATTTCCATTTCCTGAAAATATTCATCCACACTATGATGACCTTGGACAAGACGTTTCAGCCTCAAATGTAGCTCACGAGAATAATGTGTAGGAACAAATCGCCGCCTCATTTCTTGTTTCATGTCATCCCAAGTAATACGATCATGTCCAACGCGGCGGAAATCAGCACACACTTGATTCCACCAAGTGATTACGTAACCTGTGAACTCAATGGCAGCAAGCTTTGCTTTCTTGACAGGAGGATAAGTATATAAATCAAAGATCTGATCAACCTTTGTCTCCCACTCAAAATAATCATCAGCACTTTCTTTTCCATTAAATTTTGGAATAGACACTTTCACTTTGCTTAACCCATCATCATCACGGCGACGACGGCGGTCACGATAACCACGATGGCCACCATGCCGGTGATCATCCATATCAAACAACATATCAGCATCACCATCATAATCTCCTCCACCTCGAATAGGAATGCGCCGAGCATGACCAAAATTAAGAAAACCAAGACCACACCCGCCACGTCCACGGCCAGTGGGACGACGCACTGGCTCATCCTCCTCCTCAATGTCATCATCCTCATTTGGTGGCGGTTCTCTACGTGGCATGTCGAGTTGGAGAGTTTGGAGCTGCTGCACCAAATCATGCATTTGTGTATGCAACTCCTGAAATTCCTCTACCGAAACAGCGGCACCATCTCCACGTCCTGCCATATTAGTAGAGGGGAAAAAAATAGGACAATATATGTGGAATATATGTGGAATCACTGCCTCACCACTTACAAAACAAGTTCTTTCTCTCCCTGAAAAGAGCAAGAACCGTGGCTGTAATCTGTAGTGGAAGAGTGATTGTAACAGCGACGACAGTGCAACAACTCACAGTGCTTTTAAGTGGAGCTTGGTGGGGTAATATGTAAGTGGAATGCACTGAAATGTAGTGATGCAAAACCAAATAATAATCCAGGAACACAAGTCTAAGTTGCTGAATATAAAGGAAAAGATATAAAAAGAAAGGAACAAGATGTAGGAAGTGGATAGATGAACACCAATTTGCACCAACCGTAACTTGTTGCTGCCCAAACCCCTTTTGTGTGCTGAACACAATTCTCTTTTGTTTCTTTTCTTTCCTTTTTTTGTTTTTTTGGAACAAGAACTCGTTGTTTTTAGTTCTTCTTTTGACCCATAGACATCTTTTCTTTTAACCTTTGTGACAAATGCAGCACAACTTTCAACTAAAGGGGCTCATAAGGATCACTAAGATGGATGGCGCAGCACAAAAACAAGAAACTCGGTTGGGGAATATGTGGCGGAAAGAAAACAAGGGTGGGACGGGTGGGTTTTTATATATATATATGCAGCAAGCAAAGACGATCAGATCAAGGGTGGGATGGTTGGTACATGCAGCAAACGATTTGATGATTAGAACAAAGATAACAACTAGAACGATGTGGAAAAGAAAATTCAGCAACTAGACAAATCTTAAAGGATTAAAACTCGAGAAAGCAAACTACAAAATCAGTAGCACGTATGAATTTGGGCTGTAGGTTTTCTTTTTGGCTATCAATGGACAATAGGTATTTAAACTCTATCCTACCAAAAACAAGAACAATCCTACTGAGGAAACGGAGACTTTGATACCAGATGATGTGCACACGCCTATGCAACGCGTGTAGCAAGTTGTGTGGCCCGATCTTCTCGTAGGATCCGCGAACTTGATAACTTGTCACTGCATGACCTGGTGAAGAGGCAGTGCACCGCGAGGCTGTCCACGCGATGAACTACCGAGACAATCACCCTTCCACGTACCGATGAAACAGCCCACGCAATCACGCCCTATAGACGTGAAGGCACGAACTGGGTGAACCGCAGTTTGGCGTTCTACAACTCCCTCAGGAATCGAAAGAACAAATGTTGCAAGCCTCTCAAGACTCACGCATAAACAAAACTCCACGAGTTTGTGTATTCTGAATTTAGCCAAACAAGATCTGTCTTTTCATTGTCTAGTACAAGATATATATAGAGATAGGGGCGTTCAGCTTTGAGTAAATGGCAGCATGCGCATGCACTAGTGGATTTCGTGGCTGGTTCGCGCGTCTTTTCAGCTTCTGGAAGCAGTTACTAAAATGAGCATAACTCTTTATTGGGTAGTCCAAATAATGAGCCGTTTGATGGGCTGAAAAGTAGACTTGAAGACGCTTCTATCCACTTATAGAACACCATCTAACTCCTTGTATTCTGTCCGCGGTTATGCTTGGAATTCGTACCATGTGTCAGTCATCTAGCTTCTGGTTGCATTCCCATGCAAAAGTGATGAACCACCATTTTATTCATGCACACCATAGGCTTCTTGGTTCAGATGTCCAGAGGCTTGAATCCATCTTCATCCCATGCTGGTTCATACACTCCATCATTCCTAAGGACATTGGAACAAGAACTCAAAAGCATAGGCTCATTCAACATAAACTGATTATTAAACATAAGGTTAGCGTTCACCTGAGAATGAATTTCCTTCTCCAATTGTTTAGCTCTACTTCTTGTAATTGGACCAGCTATATCAAGTGGAGCTTCATTTGAAGATGGGTTAATGCTAGGCATGTCCTCATTAGTGTGCCTCCAATACTATTTCCTAGCCTACAGTACGTTCAACACAAACCGTGCATCAATCTTGCATCAAGAGTAGCACTATCTTCAAACGGACCGAACCGAGCTTCCAATTGAGCCTCGTCACCTAGGAGTCCCTTTGAGTGCATCCAAAACAATGTCTATGCCTATGGTATGTTTGGTGCAAACCATGCTCCTATCTTGCACTGACACTAACATTGTCTCCAAACAAACTAAAATGAGATTCCACACGACCCACATCACTTACGAGTTCCATCGGGTGTGTCCAAAACTATTTATGACCCTATGGTACATTCAGTGCAAATCATGCACCTATCTTGCGTGAAGATTAACACTATCTCCAAACAGACCGAATAGAGCTCCACCAGACCCTCGTCACGTAGGAGTACCATCGGGTGCTCCTAAAATGATTTATGAGCCTATGGTACATTTGAGGCAAACTGAGCACCTATCTTGCACGGACGCTAACACTATCTCAAGATAGAGTGAAACAAGATTCCACAAGACCCACGTCACCTAGGAGTTCCATCGAGTGCCTCGAATACTATTTCTGAGCCTATGGTATGTTCGACGCAAATTGTGCACTAATCTTGGATCAAGAGTAGCACTATCCCAAAACGGACTGAATCGAGCTTCCACTTGAGCCTCATCACCTAGGAGTCCCATCAAGTGGGTCCAAAATGATTTCTATGCCTTTGGTATGTTCGGTGCAAACCTGCTCAAAACCAAGCAAAGGACAAGCACCCGAGCCCCCCAGTGGTCCTCTGCTTCGTCCGACCCCTCTTCATCTTGTCTGACTCTTGTGACTTTATCCAGGCACCTAAGCCCTGTGACATCATCAAGGCGCTCGACCCCTCTGCATAGCTACTTCTTCGCTCAACCCCCCACTGTAACACACTGCCACGGGTACGCACGGGCCTCTACCTTTTCCTACTAAGGAATAGGAGCTCACCGCATCGTGCAGGATCGCCTGGGAACTTGTACACCTAATCATGATTCGGTCAAGGCTCCCACGTTTCTTTCGTGCCCCCCACGGCAGTAACAGGGAGAAGCTACGCTACGCCGCACCCTACCATGTCTACCTCAATGGGACGGGGAGCAACGGCCATCCAGGTCCCCCCACCTTTTTTGCTGGTGTGGCTTCAGGGCCACGAAATCTTGTTCATCATGACACCGTGTCAGGGTATGGCTTCGTTTCGTCATCTATAGCCACGGCATGCCACCACCACCATGAGGTACCCCTCCTTTTGCATACTACAAAAGGGGAGGAAGGGACCCTTGATAAGACAGGGTTCAATGGAGAGACAACGCCCAGCAATGGCAATATACTAAGTGCACACTCAAACACTCAAACACACCCACTCATAGAGACCTAGGAGCCATCCCTCTCTCAACTAGCTTGTATCCCCCTACTACAAGCACTTCGGTGCAAAGCAACACGAGCAGCAACGAGCACTGGACGTAGGGACGTTTAGCCGAACCAGTATACATCTTGTGTCCACCTTGCACACCATCGGAGGCTTCGACACGCAGCATCATTCACTTGTCCCATTCTAGACACCCCCTCGTTCAAGAACACCGATAGTTGGGCGCCAGGTAGGGGCTCTACGCGTCACGTTCTACTTCACCAAATCTCTGATGGCCGAAAATGACATCAACTTTGCTCTAGGCTCCCACATCTGGTTTGGGAGCCTTGAGTTCGTTGTCATCGGGGAGGGCTACGTCCTCGACGTCCTCCCACCAACCAGTGAGCCTGCCAACTTCTCTGAGCCGGTGGCCAACCTATGACTCCGCTCTGATGAATTGAAGGGCACATGGCCCAACAAGTTCAGTTACCCCAGGGTACCATGAGTTGGCCAGCCCTAGCACGACAAGAAGAAGACAGGCAAGAAGGGGCCGCGGGACAACCTCCTTGCCACGGCAGACCGGAATCAAGCAAGGGCCCCGCCCCCTGATGGGGCAGGACTCTTAGACAAGATGCTTGATGAGCCATGCCCCTACTACCAGGGTCCGGTCAAGCATACTCTCTGAGAGTGTGTCATGATGAAGCGCTTCTTCACAGCATACCGGCTAAGGGAGATGCGGGGAAGAAGCCCAAGGACAACAAAGATGATGACAAGGGTGGTGGGTTCCCCGTCGTCAACAACTGCTTCATGATCTTCGGCGGGCCCATAGCTTATGACACTAAGCGACGTCATAAGCTAGAGTGCCGAGAGGTCTATGTTGTGGAGCCTGCGACCCTGCCTACCTCAACTGGTCTGACGCCGCCATCACCTTCGACCGCGACGATCATCCTGCCCGGGTTCCACATCCTGGGCAGTACCCTTTCGTCGTCGACCCCATCATCGCCAATACGTGCCTTTTCAGGGTGCTCATGGATGGCGGCAATGAGCTCAACATCCTCTATGCCAACACGCTCGATCTGATAGGTATCGGCCGGTCCCAGCTCTGGCTGAGTGGCGCACCGTTCCATGGCATTGTGCCAGGGAAACATGCGATGCCAGTAGGGTAGATCAATCTGCCCATTACCTTCAGTGATCTCTTCAACTACCGCACTGAAACGCTCACCTTTGAGGTGGTGGGATTCCATGGCACGTACCACACTATCTTGGGGGGCCCATGTTATGCTCAGTTCATGGCCATCCCAAACTACACTTACCTTAAGTTAAAGATGCCAGGACCAAACATGATCATCACAGTTGGCACCACGTACCGACATGCCTTCAAATGCAACATCGAGTGCTGCGAGTATGTTGAGGCTCTACATGAATTCAAGGCACTTGCAGCGACTCTTGAAGTTAGCTCACCTGAGGAGCCCAACCCCAAGCGGAGTGTAGGCACCTTCGAGCCTGCGGTGGAGGTGAAGGAGGTGTCGCTTGACCTCGACAGTCTGGACAGCAAGGTGGTGTGCGTCAGCACCACCCTCGACCCCAAATAGGAAGCCGTGCTCATTGACTTTCTTTGCACGAACCGCGACATATTCGCGTGGAGGCCCTCAGACATGCCTGGCATCCCGAGGGATGTCACCGAGCACACCTTGGAAATCCGAGCTGATGCCAAACCGGTGAAGCAATGACTGCGCCGCTTCGACGAGGAGAAGCATAGGGCAATCGGGGAGGAGATCTGCAAACTGCTAGAGGCCGGGTTCATCAAGGAGGTATTTCATCCAGAATGGTTAGCTAATCCTATACTAGTTAAGAAGAAAAGTGGAAAGTGGCGGATGTGCGTTGATTACACTAGTTTAAATAAAGCATGTCCCAAGCATCTGTTTCCTTTACCACACATTGATCAAATAGTAGATTGGACCGCTGGGTGTGAAGCACTTTCCTTTCTTGATGCATACTCTGGTTATCACCAAATCGTAATGAAAGAGTCTGACCAGCTCGCAACTTTGTTCATTATGCCTTTTGGGATTTACTGCTACATAACTATGCCATTCAGGTTAAAGAATGCTGGCACCACATACCAGCATTGCATGAATACCATCTTCGGTGAACTCATCGGGCGGACCATTAAGGCCTATGTAGACGCTATCGTAGTCAAGTTCAAGCATGCCAACAGCTTAATTGATGATCTTGGCCTCGCCTTTGCGGCACTTAAGGCTAAAAATGTTAAGCTTAACCCAGAAAAGTGTGTTTTTTGGGTCTCGAGGGGCATGCTATTAGGCTTCATAGTTTCTCGGTGAGGCATCGAGGCCAACCCAGAGAAAATTTTGGCAATAACAAACATGGGCCTAATTCAGAACTTAAAGGGACTACAACGAGTTACGGGATGCCTGGCTGCTCTTAGCCGGTTCATCTCGTGTCTCGGCGAATGAGGGTTGCCACTCTACAAGCTTCTAAAGAAGGCCGATCGCTTTACGTGGACACCCAAGGCCCAACAGGCTCTTGACAAGCTCAAAAAACTTTTAACAAGTCCTCCGATCTTAGTGGCCCCCGCGAAGCAACGAGCCCCTCTTGCTCTACATAGCAGCCATGACCCATATGGTGAGCGCCGCGCTCATTGTAGAACGTCAAGAAGAGGGGCATGCACTCAAAGTCCAACGTCTAGTCTACTTCATCAGTGAAGTTCTATTAGAGACTAGGACCCGCTACCCACAAATCCAGAAGCTCCTATATGCTGTGTTGATTGCTCGAAGGAAATTACGCCACTACTTCGACTGGCATCATGTGACAGTGGTGACTTCATACGGTTTAGGAGAGATCCTCCAAAATGCAAATGCAGCGGGATGGGTGGCTAAATGGTCTATAGAGCCCATGGGCAGGAGCATTACCTATGCCCCATAGGAGGCAATTAAATCTCAAGCCCTAGTAGACTTCGTGGTGGAGTGGACCGAGAGTGTGACGCCATCAGCTCCAACGGAGCAGGAGTACTGGACGATGTACTTTGATGGATCACTGTTGAAGACCGGTGCTGGAGCAGGACTTGTGTCTGTTTCGCCCCTTGGTGTGCACCTCAAGTATTTGATTTGAATCCACTTCCCTGTCTCAAACAACGTGGCGGAGTACGAGGCGCTCGTCAATGGTCTACACATCACCATCCAGCTTGGGATCTGATGGCTCGACGTGCGCGGCGACTCACAACTGGTCATCGACCAGGTCATGAAGGAGTCAAGCCGTCATGATCCCAAGATGGTCACGTACTGCTAGGTGGTCCGCTGCCTGGAGGACAAATTTGACAGCCTCAAACGCAACCACATCACCAGGCACTATAATGAAGAGGCAGATCAGTTAACAAAGATGGCATCCGGGCGGGAAGCAGTCCCCACTGACGTATTTGCTAACCCTCGGTTACTATTCGGGGTCGGGCCAGGATGGTGTCGAGCCACCACCTGTCACAACGAAGGTGGGCCTCGACCCGACCCCCGCTAACAAGGCAAGGCAATGGATATTGAACTAGATCTAGCCATGAGGGATGAACCCATGTCTAACTGGAGAATTCCATACCTTGAATATCTCATTTGAGAGGTCCTCCCAACAGATAAGACGGACGCTCATCGCATCACGCGATGGGCAAAGTCGTTCGCTCTAATCGACGGAGAATTGTGCAAATGCAGTGCCACTGGAGTGCTGCAATGGTGCATTACCACAGAGGAAGGGATAAGATTATTGGAAGATATCCATGGAGGCATATGCGGACACCATGCCACGCCCCAAACACTGGTCGGAAGCGCCTTCCAGCAAGGCTTCTACTGGCCAACCGCCATGGCCGATGCCACTGAAGTAGTACGCACCTACGAAGGGTGCCAATAGTACCCTAAAAAGACTCACTTACCAGCCCAAGTGCTCCAGACGATCCCCATTACTTGGCCTTTCGTGGTCTAGGGACTGGACCTTGTCGGGCCGCTCCAAAAAGCACCCGAGGGCTTCACTCAATTGTTGGTCACAGTTGACAAGTTTTCAAAATGGATTGAGGCTCGACCAATCACCCAGATCAAGTCAGAACAGGCAGTCCTCTTCTTCACAAACATCATCCATCGCTTGGGAGTGCCAAACTGTATCATCACCGACAATGGTACCCACTTCACCAGCAAGAAATTCCTTCGCTTTTGCGATGATCACCACATCCACGTGGATTGGGTAGCTGTGGCGCACCCCCGAACAAACAAGCAGGTTGAACGTGCTAATGGCATGATCTTGCAGGGCCTAAAGCCAAGGACTTTTAACTGTCTAAACAAGTTTGGGAAACGATGGCTCCAAGAATTGCCTGAAGTAATATGGAGCTTAAGGATGACATGAAGCCGAGCCATAGGGCTTTCGCCTTTCTTCTTGGTCTATGGACCTGAGGATGTTTTACCAACGGACCTAGAATACGGAGCTCTGAGGATCAAGGTGTTTGATGAGAAAGGGAACGAAGCATCCCTCGAGGATGCTCTAGACCAGCTAGAAGAGGCTTGTGATGTTGCCCTCCTGCACTCAGCCAAGTACTAGCAGTCACTTCGGTGATACCACGCCCGACGCATCCACGGCTGAGCATTCAGCGTGGGTGACCTGGTACTCCGGTTGAAGCAGAGCAACAAGGAAAAGCATAAGCTAACCCCACCATGGGAAGGTCCTTACATCGTCATAGAGGTACTTCGCCCCGACACCTACAAGATAGCAACCATGAAGGGCAAGGTCTTCACCAACACATGGAACATCAAACAGCTACGTCACTTTTACCCTTGAAAAGCATTCTTAATATGCTTATGTAAATAGTCGATTTCCAAATAAAATAAAGAGAAGCTCTCATTATCTCTGAATTTACTGTCTCCAAAAAAGTGAGACCCAACTCAACCAGTGGTCCGAGTTGGGCCTCACTCAGGGGCTAATAGGGGGAACCCCTCCCACTAGCAAGTGTTGAAATTTTTTACCACAGCTAGGTAACCAATTCTTTATTGGGGTCGAGGGGCATCTGAGGAAAGGATTGGCCGGACTACGAAAAGCCTACACCCCAGCGATTATGCCCACCAACCCGAACCCAAAGAAACTAGATCGCACTCCAAAAAGCATTCGTAAATCAATGTAGTGTAAAAAATGAGTAAACACTTACTAAAACGAAGACCTCCCACTAGCAAGTGTCGAATTTTTTTTACCACAACTAGGTAACCGATTCTTTCTTGGGGTTGAGGGGCATCCAAGGGAAGGACTGGCCAGACTCTGAAAAGTCTACACACCAGTGGTTATGGTACATTTGCCCACCAACCCGAACCCAAAGAAACCAGATCGTACTCCAAAAAAGCATTTGTAAACCAACGCAGTGTAAAAAATGAGTAAACACTTACTAAAACCAAAAGCATGTCAAAACAAAAAGACTTAGACAAGAAGGCCTCAAAGGCCGGTACCTTGCCCATAATCTAAAGTCTTTACACGGGCACCACAGCCCGACATGTTGTTCACAGGTCAATAGGAGGAGGAACCATTCTTCAAACCTAGCCGCCAGGATCGCCACGGGTGCCTAGGCCTTTGAGTCGGCAACGTCCAACACCTCGTCAGGAGCATCAAGGTAACCACCGCTCAGAGCTACTAGATTAACCTCATAATGGGACCTGTAGACGGCAAACGCGCGACAGACACCAAAATGCAACGCATCCCTCATGAGGGCTCAGACCTGCGCAAAGGCAAGCAAGAGGTGTTCACACACCGGGACCTCCTGGGCTCTAGCAGGGACTACCCCCAAGGCATCACACATCGATCCAGCAGTGACACATAGCTCGGAATACTCGTTGTTCGCTGCCGCTAGGGTACCTTGCACCAACAACAGCTCCATCTCGAGCTCACCAACCCTGGCCCTTAGCCCTGGGCAAGGGGAGAGAAGTAAGAAGCAATCATGAGAAAGACATGGTATCCAAGCAAGAACAACCCCACTCACCCGTGACCTTTGCGGACTGAACGCGGAGTTGGTTGACCACCCAAGTCACCGCCGACTTGAATGGGCGCAATCTATGGTTCTCAGCAACAAGTTGGGTGGTGCTTCACACGGTCATGTTCCATCGCTCAAGCATGGCATCCCATTCATGGCGGATTGTGTGACACTATTGAAATAATAGGTCCCGATCAGCAAGAGCACGCCAGTGCTCTCGGCGGACAGAGACGAGACTAGTCCGAAGTGCCCCATTTTCTGCCATCAACGCCTCGTGGACGGCCGATGCTTCTTGAGCCACTTTGGTAGCCTGACAAACGCTCTCAGAGGAATCTGCCGTGGCCTTTGCCTCTACTTCAGCACGGGCGATGGCCTCCTAAAGCTGGGCGTGGAGCTCTGTCATCTCGCCAACAAGGGTGGCTAAGCGGTGCTGAGCGGCGCTCAATTGCAATTCAATCGCAGCGGTCCGCTGAGTCTCTTCAGCCAGCCACGCCCATGCCTCTTGGCCTTGGTGAATGAAGTTAGACTTCGCTCGGCTGCACGCAAGGGAGTGAAAGGCCAAAAAGCACCACCAACCAACCTGACCCAACGCCTGCATCTAGTTCCAATGCTTCTGCTCCTTGGCATCGTCCCAAACGAAGGAGAGCAGTAGCCCAGGGAGTCCCTGACATGGCTCGTCTTGACGGTGGGCCTCGGGTTCTGTCCTCACCAAGGACAACAGACTGACAGGAAGGGGCTGTCGCTCCACTTCCGACGAGGTTGAGGCCTCGGTGGGATAGGATGACGTCCCCACCAGTTCGGAAACCTTGCCGGCTTTGCCCTGCATCCTCAGCATAGGCTGCTCACCGTTAGCAGGTGGCCCCATGTCGTGTCCCGATCCAGTATCACCAGTCACGCTAGCTGTAGATATTGTGGCTGTGGTAGCCGGTGGCACCTCCCAAGGGGTGGCCGCATCATCATCCAGAACGGTGGCCTCGATGGCAGGGTTGGAAACACCTGGCTATAATGCCACCTCCGGAGCAATCGCAGCGGGCGCCATGACTGGAGGGGACAGACCGAGAAGAGGCTGGCCAGTGGAGGTGGCACAGGGTCTGACCCTAGACAGGCTTTGGACCTAGCATTTTAGCCTCTTCCATGGTGCAAGCAATGGGGTGCGAAAGCCTGTCCCACTGCATAAAACCAAGCATTAGTGCGATGCACAACCAACTACTAGCATTTGAAGCAGGAGAGCATGAACGTACCTTGACACCTTTGGATGCCCACACTTCTGAGAAGCCTCAGAGGACTGACCTCCTCCCTCTGAAGCGCAAGGAACGTACCTTGACACCTTTGGATGCCCACACTTCTGAGAAGCCTCAGAGGACTGACCTCCTCCCTCTGAAGCGCAAGGAGTTCGCCCCACCCCCATGGTACTGGGGTCCGCCCCACTCGCCGTGGGGATGGACCCTACTACCATCATGAAGGCGCCATAACCTGTCCTTTCCACCGAGATGGTGGAACCAGCTGCCGCCGCGGCCTCAGCACCTTCCCTGGCAGCCTTGGAATTAGCCGACGGGGACCAAGCCCACTTGATTCCGCCCTAGAGCAATCGAAACCGCTCGGGGACCCACAACATCGGGATGGGGAGGCACCCCTAAGGTCTGAATCACCAGACCCATGAGGCACCGCCTGGGCAGAGGGAGATGGCCCCTCAACGCGTTGGTCTTGTCCTCCCTCCAATCCTCTCTTCCTCATTGGACTCTTCTTCCTCCTTCCTAGTGGCCCATTGCTTCTTCCACTGCATTTCACATTCCTCGCACTTGCGGGCCCTGGCAGTGTTGTCCAGAAGTCGCTTTTGTTTGCGACCCCGTTCTACTTCGGCTCAGGCCCGATTCTGCTATCGAATCGCTGGGTCTGGGAGTGGAGGATCCAGCACATGCACCATACAAAGTTGCCCCTGCTCGAATGTTGCACAGTGAGGCATATGGTAGAAATTGAAGGAGAATATGAAATCACAAAGAAAAATGCCTTACCAAACAACGACATTGTGGTCAGGGTAGGTGGATGGATGTCGAGCTCAGCATCTGTAATCATGATCCCCAATGTAGACTTGACGTGCTTCTTGAGCTCGATAAGATTGAGAGGCACCGCCATAAGCACCGTCCCCTCTAGGGATGCCCCCGGCACCATGTCAAAAAGGCACCGCTCTTGGCGCATCAGGGGCAAGACCCTTCGCTCTTGATAGGCGGCGATAACTCCAACGCCCATCATGCTAGCATTCACCAAGCACCGCACGGCCTGGAGGAGAGATTGGATCCTCTTCATCTTCGGCTGTGGGGGGCCGTACATCCATTTCTCAGGCACGTCCTTGTACCAGCGGCCTGTGAAATCAAGAAGGGGCCCGTCATCGTGATTTCTGAGGTAAAACCACTTTTGGTGCCACCCCTTGTTGGAAGAAACCCCCTTCATTGGGATGTACTCATCGGACCAGGAATAACGAAGTTGGAGCGCACAGTGACTGTTATACATCGGCAACGAACCCCCCTTCTTCAAGGATTTCAGGAAGACAGAGCCAAAAAAGTAGTACTTCCATAAGATGTGGTTGGGCTCAATGCCCAAATAACCCTCGCACAAAGCGGCAAAGGCGACGGCCTGCTAAATCGAGTTCGGATTTAGGTTCTGCAGCTTGAGCTCGTAGTGGTGAAGGATCCAATAAATGAATTTATCCGCTGGCATCTCGAATCCACGATCGTGAAATCAAGCCAAACTGACCACATACCTAGGAGGGTAGACCGATTCCTGCTCATCACGGGAACAATCCACTCCGACCGATTCGAGTCAACGTTGGGGCAGAGGAAGCCCTCCTCCACCAGCTTCTAGGCGTCCTTGGGGACAAAGGAGGAAACTGGCCATGGCTCCATTGGAAAAGGCTAGGAGGCATTTTGGTGGTGATGGCGGTGACGAGAAGAAAGGGTAGAGGAAATGACTGTACAAGCCAGCACAAGGCACATGGGGTTCCAGATTGCAAAGAGGGCGGCGCAAGGCACATGGGGTACCAAGCCAGCGCTATTAACCTCCCTTTGACTATCAGGGACCCACCACCACTGCGAAAACCTTAGAAGCCGAACCACATCGTCTCACTGCTCCCATCAACCGCACTCAATTACCTCTGACAAAAACCACAACTCACCCTTTCACCTTCCTTTCCACACAACCGATCAGCAGCTCATCCATGGGCTGACCATGGGCCACGGTAAAAGGAAAAACACCTTTCACCAAGATTCACCCAAAAAGGCCTTCTTTGGGCCCAACAGAATATACAAAAACTATACCAAGAGCCGACGGACGGTGATTGGGACGACCCACATACTTCAAGCCAAGTTTCAGAGGCCTGCGAAGGAAATCGAAGGACTTGGCATGAAGAACCGATGCAAAGAGAAGGGGCTTGGGGGCGGACCCCACTGCGACCAGCCAACGGCTGGTCAAGGACGCCCGTTGTCTGAAGCATCCTAACTTTCATAGAGCAAGGGCTCAGGGGCTGACCCCACCTTGTTAGCCTAGCGAATGGCCAAGGTTGCCCACAACTCTACAATCGCATGCTCAAATCTCAGCCCTTGAAGAGGTACACTACCCCTCCAAGGTGTGGAGATCCACACCCGGTGGGTGCGCTCACGCGTACCCACCAAAAAAAATCCTTGAGAACACAAAACAAATTGCTCACTCATCTCTAAGCCTCTGGAGGAATAAAACTTATTCCTCCAAAGGCTTGGGGGCTACTGTCGGGTACCAATAAAATGGGGTACCCCATTTTCACCGCAAAACTACTCACCAATAAAAATATTACAGCCCATGGCCCATCACAGCCGGCCCAGGCCTTACTCCGCTCAAAACCAAAGCCAAAGGACAAGCGCCCATGGCCCACAGCGCTTCCCCACTTCGTTCGACCCCTCTCCATCTCGTTCGACCCTCGTGACGTCATCTAGGCGCCCGAGCCCTATGACATCATCAAGGTGCTCGACCCCTCTGCACAGCTACTGCTTCGCTCGACCCCCCCACTGTAACACACTGCCACAGGTACACATGGGCCCCTACCTTTTCCTGCTAAGGAACAGGAGCTCGCCGCGTCATGCAGGATCGCCTGGGAACTTGTACATCTGTTTCATGATCTGGTCAAGGCTCCCACGTTTCTTCCTTGCCCCCACGGTAGTAACAGGGAGAAGCTACGCTACGCCACACCCTACCATGTCTACCTCAACGGGACAGGGAGCCATGGCTGTCCAGGCCTCTCCCCACCTTTTTGCTGGTGTGGCTTCAGTGCCACGAAATCTTTTTCATCATGATACCATGTCAGGGTATGGCTTCGCCGCATCATCTACAGCCACGGCATGCTACCACCACCACGATGACTGCGAATGCACGAACTGAGAGGAAAGCTAGCAATAGTGAGCACCTTAGAGCCTTTTTTCCATTTTCATACATCTAGATACTATAACCCGACCCCTCCCTTTGCAGACTATAAAAGGGGAGGAAGGGACCCTTGACAAGACGAGGTTCAAAGGAGAGACAACACCCAGCAATGGCAATATACTAAACTCTCACTCAAACACTCGAACACACCCACTCACAGAGACCTAGGAGCCATCCCTCTCTCGACCAGCTTGTATCCCCCTACTACAAGCACTTCAGTGCAAAGCAACACAAGCAGCAGCGAGCACTAGACGTAGGGACGTTCAGCCTGAACCAGTATACATCTTGTGCTCGCCTTGCACACCATCAGTCTCTGACGCGCAGCATCATTCACTTCCCATTCTAGACACCTCCTAGCTCTAGAACACCGACAGGTACGTTTGACACAAACCGTGCACCTATCTTGCGTCAAGATTAGCACTATCTCCAAATGGATCGAATCCAGCTTCCACTTGAGCCTCGTCACCTAGGAGTACCATCAGGTATGTCCAAAATGATTTCTGAGCAGGTGGTATGTTCGGTGCAAACCGTGCACCTATCTTGCACCGACACTAACACTGTCTCCAAACGTACTAAAACGAGATTCCACATGACCCATGTCACTTACGGGTTCCATCAGGTGTGTCTAAAACTATTTAGGATCCTATGGTACGTTTAGTGCAAACCATACACCTATCTTGCGTCAAGATTAGCACTATCTTAAAACAGACCGAACATAGCTCCACCAGACCCTCATCACCTAGGAGTACCATTGGGTGCGTCTAAAATGATTTATGAGCCCATGGTACATTTGACGCAAACCGAGCACCTATCTTGCACCGATGCTAACACTGCCTCAAAACAGATCGAAACGAGATTCCACATGACCCACGTCACCTAAGAGTTCCATCGGGCGCCTCCAATACTATTTCAGAGCCTATTGTACGTTCAACGCAAACCATGCACTAATCTTGCATCAAGAGTAGCACTATCTCCAAACAGACCGAACTGAGCTTCCAATTGAGCCTCGTCACCTAGGAGTTCCATCGAGTGCGTCCAAAATGGTTTCTATGTCTATGGTATGTTCGGTGCAAACAGTGCAACTATCTTGCACTCACACTAACTTTTGATGAGCCTATGGTACGTTCAATGCAAACTGTGCACCTATCTTGCGTCAAGATTAGCACTATCTCTAAACAGATGGAACAGAGCTCCACCAGAGCCTCGTCACTTAGGAGATCCATCGGGTGCGTCCTAAACGATTTCTGAGCCTATGGTGCGTTTGAGGCAAACGGTGCACCTATCTTGCATCAAGATTAGCACTATCTCCAAACGGACCGAATCCAGCTTCCACTTGAGCCTCGTCGCCAAGGAGTACCATCAAGTATGTCCAAAATGATTTCTGAGCAGATGCTATGTTCAGGGCAAACCAAGCACCTATCTTGCACCGACACTAACACTGTCTCCAAATAGACTAAAACAAGATTCCAAACGACCCACGTCACTTACGAGTTCCATCAGGTGCGTCCAAAACAATTTATGAGCCTATGGTACGTTTAGTGCAAACCATGCACCTATCTTGCATCGACACTGACACTCTCAAAATAGATAGAAACGAGATTCCACATGACCCATGTCACCTAGGAGTTCTGATGAGGACATCCTCCACTATTACCTGCTGGTAAAGACGCAACAAAAAAAGGCCAAGTGGCCTAGTTGTAGTCGGGTGACGACCGTGTGAGCCTCTGAATAATCCCACCTTGCTTAGCTTAGGAGGAGAAAGCCACCTTAAAAGAGAGAGTCACCCTTCCCCTATCGGACTAGTCTTTTAGGGATATTGGGCCTTTCTCCGAGTGGGTGTGCATAAGAACTGTTGGGGTCCGAGCAACCTTAATTTATTGGGCCTCGGCCAAGCCCACTTGGGCCGGATATATCATTCGGTATTGGAGCTGGGCCCTTGTTTAAGGGGGTGGGAATGATGAGGACATCCTCCACTATTACCCGCTGGTAAAGACGCAACAAAAAAAGGCCAAGTGGCCTAGTTGTAGTCGGGCGACGACCGTGTGAGCCTCTGAATAATCCCACCTTGCTTAGCTTGGGAGGAGGAAGCCACCTTAAAAGAGAGAATCACCCTTCCCCTATTGGACTAGTCTTTTAGGGATATTGGGTCTTTCTCCGAGTGGGTGTGCATAAGAACTGTTGGGGTCCGGGCAACCTTAATTTATTGGGCCTCGGCCAACCCCACCTGTGCCGGATATATCAAGTTCCATCGGGTGCCTCCAATACTATTTCCGAGCCTATGGTACGTTCGACACAAACCGTGCACCAATCTTGCATCAAGAGTAGCACTATCTAAAAACGTACCAAACTAAGCCTCCACTTGAGCCTCATCACCTAGGAGTCCCATCGAGTGTGTCTAAAACGATTTCTATGCCTTTGGTATGTTCGGTGCAAACCATGCACCTATCTTGCATTGACACTAACACTGTCTCCAAACAGATTAAAATGAGATTGCACACGACCCACGTCACTTATGAGTTCCATCGGGTGCGTCCAAAACTATTTATGATCCTGTGGTACGTTCAATGCAAACCGTGCACCTATCTTGCGTCAAGATTAGCACTATCTCCAAACAGACCGAACAAAACTCCACTGGACCTGATACATCCGGCCCAGGTGGGGTTGGCCGAGGCCCAATAAATTAAGGTTGTCCGGACCCCAACAGTTCTTATGCACACTCACTCGAGGAAAGGCCCAATGTCCCTAAAAGACTAGTCTGATAGGGGAAGGGTGGCTCTCTCTTTTAAGGTGGCTTCCTCCTCCCAAGCTAAGCAAGGTGGGATTATTCAGAGGCTCACACGGTTGCCGCCCGACTACAACTAGACCACTTGGCCTTTTTTTGTTGCGTCTTTGCCAGCGGGTAATAGTGGAGGATGTCCTCATCATTCCCACCCCCTTAAACAAGGGCCCAGCTCTGATACCAATTGATATGAACCCGCTAGGGTTTATGGACGATCTTTCGATGAGAGGCGTGAGATCACTCGATTTGGTGGATGGAGATGACGTTCACGGCCCGACTACAGCCTTCCAAGACCGCGCCTTAGCAACCGATACACCACCTCCAAAGGTTGTCACGATCTTGTGGAGCGCGACAACCAGCCACTAGGGCTCCCGTCCTGGGGTTTATGGATGATCTTTCGATGAGAGACGTGAGATCACTCGATTTGGTGGATGGAGATGACATTCACGGCCCGACTACAGCCTTCCAAGACCGCGCCTTAGCAACCGATACACCACCTCCAAAGGCTGTCACGATCTTGTGGAGCGCGACAACCAGCCACTAGGGCTCCCGTCCTGCAAGCAATCGAAGAACTAGCAAGAACAAGGAAACAAGCACTGAATTTGCAAGATGAAATTGAAATCCTCAAACTGAATCTTATTATGAGTGGAGTTCTGAAGACAAGGAGACGGGTGGCTGGATCAGCACACGCGCCTACAAGCAAGTAGCAAAGGCTAAACTTGATCTAAACAAAACCCAAGTGTTCCTGGTGGCGGCTAAGGGGTATATGATGTGTGGAGGACGACCACAAGAGAGTTTGGGTCGTGCTCCAACCCTAGGACGCGTCCCTACTGGACTCTAAAAGATACAAGCCCATTGGGCTAACTTAAGGTGGCGCAGCACCCTGGACAGAATAGACCTCTCGGTGATTTTTGGACTGTTGACGCCGTTTCTGAGCAGGTATGAGTATGAGGTCAGATCTGTATGAAAGTAGACTTTATTAGCTTTCCAACAAGTCTAGAATCACCCCAATCCGACTCCGTATGTAACCGTGGCGACCGTCACAATTTGGAGGTGTGCTGCAGTCCGAATCCAGCCTTCGTGAATCCTTTTCCCTTTCGGTCTTCTCCTTGATTCCTAATCAAAACAAGAGTGCACGTGTCTCCAAGATCTAAACAGGATGGACAAGAGCTCAAGAAGGAACTCACTTGATGATTAAGTGTTCGAGCACGAGCACGGGTAATAGGACCAGCAGGTGTCGGCGTGGACGGCGTGGATTTATGATCGGTGTTGATGTCCTCATCATCCTCCCTTTCTTGAATTTGAGTCGTCCTCGACTCAAGCTCATCTTCCTCACCCAAATAAGGCTTCAAATCTGCAATGTTAAATGTGGGACTAACCCCAAAATCTGCAGGAAGATCAAGCTTATATGCATTCTCATTTATTCGTTGCATCACTTTAAAAGGACCATCCGCTCTAGGCATCAATTTAGATTTTCTTAATTCAGGAAACCTATCCTTTCGCAAATGAAACCAAACCCAATCTCCAGGTTCAAGAATCAATTCCCTTCTACCTTTATCTACAGCAAATTTGTACTTAGCATTCATGCGCTCTATGTTTTCTTTAGTGGTTTCATGTAGTTTTAGCATCAATTCAGCACGTTGCTTAGCATCAAAATTCAACTTTTCAGAACTTGGCAATGGCATTAAATCAATAGGAGCACGTGGTAACAAGCCATAAACAATCTCAAAGGGACACATCTTCGTAGTAGAATGCAGCGAACGATTATAAGCAAACTCAATATGAGGCAAACAATCTTCCCACATCTTAATATTCTTCTTTAAAACAGTCCTTAACATAGTAGACAAAGTTCTATTCACAACTTCAGTTTGACCATCAGTTTGGGGTGACAAGTGGTGGAAAATAAAAGCTTAGTCCCCAATTTGGCCCATAAAGTTCTCCAAAAATGGCTAAGAAATTTAGCATCACGATCAGAAACAATTGTATTTGGCACACCATGCAAGCGAACAACTTCTCGAAAGAACAAATCAGCAATATTTGTAGCATCATCAGTTTTATGACATGGTATGAAATGTGCCATTTTAGAGAATCGATCCACAACCACAAAAACACTATCTCGCCCTTTCCTAGTCCGTGGCAATCCCAACACAAAATCCATAGAAATATCCTCCCAAGGAGTACTAGGAACAGGAAGAGGCATATACAAACCGTGTGGATTCAACCGGGACTTAGCCTTTTGACATGTTGTGCAGCGAGCAACAAATCTCTCCACGTCTCGTCGCATCTTTGGCCAAAAGAAATGACCAGCAAGAATGTCCTCCGTCTTCTTCGCTCCAAAATGCCCCATCAAGCCACCTCCATGTGCTTCCTGCAGCAACAACAAGCGAACGGAGCTAGCTGGAATGCATAGCTTGTTAGCTCTAAACACAAACCCATCATTGAGGATGAATTTGTTCCATGTTTTCCCATCTTTACAATGCAGCAGCACTTCTTTAAAATCAGCATCATGAGCATATCGGTCTTTAATTGTTTCTAACCCAAAGATCTTGTAATCAAGTTGATTCAGCAAAGTATATCTCCTAGACAATGCATCTGCAATGATATTATCCTTCCCTTTCTTGTGTTTGATAACATAAGGAAAAGATTCAATAAATTCAACCCATTTTGCATGTCTACGATTCAGTTTTCCTTGACTACGAATATGCTTCAAAGATTCATGATCAGAATGTATAACAAATTCTTTGGGCCACAAATAATGCTGCCATGTTTCTAATGTCCGCACTAGAGCATATAATTCCTTATCATATGTAGAATAATTAAGAATAGGTCCGCTCAATTTCTCACTAAAGTATGCAACAGGTTTTCCTTCTTGTAACAAAACACCACCCAATCCAATTCCACTCGCATCACATTCAAGCTCGAAAGTCTTATTAAAATCAGGGAGTTGGAGTAGAGGTGCATGTGTTAACTTATCTTTCAGCACATGGAAGGCGTGCTCTTGTGCTTTGCCCCAAGAAAAGGGCACTCCCTTCTTTGTAAGCTCATTCAATGGTGCAGCAATGGTGCTGAAGTCCTTCACAAAACGGCGATAGAAACCAGCAAGTCCTAGGAAACTCCGCGCTTGTGTGACCGTCGTGGGTACAGGCCATCCTTGTATAGCTTCCACCTTGGCTTTATCAACTTCAATTCCCTGTGGAGTGACAACATAGCCAAGAAACGATACTCGATCGGTGCAGAAAGTGCACTTCTCAAGGTTACCAAACAAACGTGCATCACGTAGAGCATTGAAAACAGCACGTAAGTGATCAAGGTGTTCATCAATGGATTTGCTATAAATCAGTATATCATCAAAGTAGATGACAACAAATTTCCCAATGAAAGCACGCAAAACCTCGTTCATTAATCTCATGAAAGTACTAGGTGCATTAGTTAACCCAAAAGGCATGACTAACCACTCATATAGACCAAACTTGGTTTTGAAAGCAGTTTTCCATTCATCTCCCAATTTCATACGAATCTGATGGTACCCACTACGCAAATCAACCTTTGAAAACACAACAGCACCACTCAATTCATCAAGCATATCATCTAATCGTGGAATAGGGTGTCGATATCGAATGGTGATATTATTAATAGCCCTACAATCAACACACATGCGCCATGTTCCATCTTTCTTAGGCACTAAAATCACTGGAACAGCACAAGGACTAAGAGACTCACGCACATAACCTTTGTCTAGTAGTTCTTGCACTTGTCGCTGAATTTCCTTCGTTTCCTCCGGATTGGTCCTGTATGGCGCACGGTTTGGCAAAGATGCTCCAGGGATAAGATCAATTTGGTGCTCAATCCCTCGTATTGGTGGCAGCCCCGCTGGTATCTCAATGGGGAACACATCAGAATACTCCTGCAAAATGTTAGCAAAAGCAGGGGGCAAAGAACGTTGCATATCCTCAAATGAAATCAAAGCATCCTTGCATACCAAAGCATAAGCAACAGAGGTGGATGCATTGAACTCATTAATATCAGATTTTGTAGCAAGCATACAACGTCCTTTCAATGTTATCTCATCTTTGTCATCAACAACAGATTTGTCACTCTCGCTCTTTGCTTTTGCAGCCTTAGTAACATCAGATTGCATAATATCTTCAGGAGACATAGGATGCAACACAATTTTTCGATCATGGTATAGAAACGAATATTGATTTGATCTACCATGATACATCGAATCTCTATCAAATTGCCATGGTCTACCTAGCAGAATATTGCAAGCTTGCATAGGCACAACATCACATTCAACAATATCTTTGTATGATCCGATGGCAAAATTGATTCGCACCAGTCTCGTTACCTTTGCCTTACCACTGTTGTTCAGCCATTGGATGTAGTAGGGATGGGGATGTGGTTTGGTGGTGAGGGCGAGCTTCTGTACCATGTCGCTACTTGCCAAGTTGTTGCAGCTACCTCCATCAATGATCATGCGGCACGAACGCTCCTTGATGACACACTTTGTTTGGAATAAAGTGTGTCGCTGATTTTGCTCCGCCTTCTCCATTTGTGCACTAAGCACTCGCTGTACAATCAAGCTCTCATAGTGCTCCGCGTCACCTGCATTGATGTGTTCTTCTATGTGTTCCTCACTACCTGCATAGTCAGCCGCAAGCAATGCAAGTGTATCTTCATCAAATTCACTAGCAGATGAACACTCACCATCATCTTTGACAATCATAACACGCTTGTTTGGGCAGTCACGCATCATATGGCCATATCCCTTACACCGATGACATTGTATGTTGCTTGTTCTACCTGTCGATGCCACGGATGAAGTACTCGCAGCCGGCTTTTGCGCTGTCTTCACTACTGAATTGGTGGGGGCAGCTCGAGTCTTGTCACTAGATGATGGCGTAGGAGTACGTGTAGACGGAGTTGTAGATGGGTGCGGCTGCCATGAACTAGCTTTCCCTGCAGAAACATTAGTCCTTGCGCTAGCACGTCGTCCCTGCACTTCCCGTCTAGCTTTACAAGCAAGATGAAACAGTTTGGTTACGTTATTGTATTCTTTGTAAGCGAGGATATCCTGAATTTCCCAATTTAATCCACCTAAAAATCTAGCCATAGCAGGTTCCTCATCCTCCTCTAATTTACAACGCAACATACCCGTTGGTAATTCCTGATAGTATTCTTCTACACATTTAGATCCTTGTCTCAATTGCTGCAACTTATTTATCATATCACGGGCATAGTAAGATGGAACAAATCTAGCTCTCATGGCTCGTTTCAGCGCATCCCAAGTTCTAGGTATGTTATGAGGATTTTTCTTGCCATATTCGATCCACCAAACAGAAGCAAAATCTGTGAACTCACTAGTAGCAGCCCTAACACGTGTGTTCTCAGGAAATTCATGGCATGCAAACTTTTGATCAACAGCAATCTCCCAAGAAATGTATGCATCAGGGTCATATTTACCATCAAAAGGAGGTATTTTAAATTTAATATTACTGAAAGCATCATCATTATTGTGTACCTCGCGTCGGCGGCGGCCACCCATACCTCTACGGTTGTGATGTAGGCGACGTCGATCACGAGTGTCTCGATCATCATGTTCAGTATCACCTGTGTATTCTTCATCATAACTACCATCCTCTCGATCTTCCTCCTTCTTTTCTTCTTTATGCTGGTCTTTATCATTGTTGTGGAGGTCATCAAAACGCCTCAGCAGAGCAGCAAGGCTTTTGTCCACACTAGCAATGGACTGCTCCAAACCTGCAAGCTTATTGTTTGCGGCAATCTGAGTAGCCTCCAACTGCCCAAGTTTGTCATTTGTCACCTGCAAGTCATTATTAAGTCCCTCCGTGTGCAACTTCACTTTCCTTTCAAAATGTTGTATGATGCCCTTTGTGCGAGGCGAATGTGGAATTTGGTTATCTTCGTCGGTCCCTGACATGGTTCAAAGACAAAGACAACAAGAAGACAAGTGAAGAAATAAAAGCCCTACAACTACTAGGATGTAGCTACAGCAAGTCGCAAACTCTCCACCTATTACACAAGTTCTTACCAGTTCTTACCTTGCTCGACAGGAGGGGTCATCTACCAACAAGTCTGCAGCAATGGATGAAGTGTATCGGTGCCGCAGCACGAGACCTGTCAAGCTGTAGAATATGTGGAGCTATAGGTGGGCTGAAACAAGGAACGAACTAGCACCACGTTAGTTACAAAAAGCAAGCTGAATAATCATTCAACCGGCGGTACTGTGCTAGTCCTAGTCTAGACCGTGCTAGAGACGCGAGCCTGGACACAAAGGAGAGCACAACACACCACCCAAAGTGAACGAAGAATCTCTAAGATCAGCCCCTTTCTCTTCTTTTCTTTTGCTTCTTTCTTTTTCTTTTTTTTTTCTTTTTCTTTTTTTTTTGAATATTTTTTTTTCAGGGGCACTCAAAACTGATTATATGAACAAGAACACTCCCAAAGAGCAACTCAGCACACACACTTTTTCCGAAAGGGCAGGGGTATTCCGGTAAAAAAAGAGTAAGCCACTTGCTGCGTTTAGATATGAACTCTCTCTCTCCACCTATTACACAAGAACTCTCTCTCTCTCTCTCTCTAGAGTAAGCCACTCGTTTAGATATGAATACTTGCTGCGTGGTTCGTTTGATATTTGTAGCACAGGGTGAACTGATTCCTCGTGTGATTGGAACTTCCAATTCTACTCGGACTTGGCCAACAGCGAGGAATACCCGATTCCTTGATCCGACTCAAACTTGAAAACCTACTTGGATTCGGCCAACAGAGAGGAACAGCCGATTCCTTGTCCGATTCAAACTTTAAACCCTACTTGGATTCGGCCAACAGAGAGACTATATGATAGCGTGTGTTGTGATAGAACGTGACAAGAACTCGAAACTCTAAAGGACTAAAACTAAGACCAGCAACTTGACACAACCGATGCAACCGACGACTCAACAAGCCCTAACTAGGTAGCACTAGCCACGGCCCAAAAGTCTATAGGATTGTAGGAAACTAATCTACTTTTTTTTGGACTGTAGGAAAAATAAAAACAGCGAAGAATTACAAGTCTCTCACCGATAAACCTTGCTCTGATTACCAATTGATACATCCGGCCCAGGTGGGGTTGGCCGAGGCCCAATAAATTAAGGTTGTCCGGACCCCAACAGTTCTTATGCACACCCACTCGGGGAAAGGCCCAATGTCTCTAAAAGACTAGTCTGATAGGGGAAGGGTGGCTCTCTCTTTTAAGGTGGCTTCCTCCTCCCAAGCTAAGCAAGGTGGGATTATTCAGAGGCTCACACGGTTGTCGCCCGACTACAACTAGACCACTTGGCCTTTTTTTGTTGCGTCTTTGCCAGTGGGTAATAGTGGAGGATGTCCTCATCAGGACCCTCGTCACCTAGGAGTACCATTGGGTGCGTCTAAAACAATTTATGACCCTATTGTACATTGACGCGAACCGAGCACCTATCTTGCACCGATAGAAATTCTGTCTCAAAACAGATCGAAACGAGATTCCACATGAGCCATGTTACCCAGGAGTTCCATCGGGCGCCTCCAATACTATTTCCAAGCCTACAGTACATTTGACGCAAACCGTGCACTAATCTTGCATCAAGAGTAGCACTATCTCCAAACAGACCAAACCGACCTTCCACTTGAGCCTCGTCACCTAGGAGTCCCATCGAGTGCGTCCAAAATGATTTTTATGCCAATGGAATGTTCGGTACAAACCATGCACCTATCTTTCACTGACACTAACCCTATCTCCAAACGGACTAAAACGACATTCCACACAACCCACGTCACTTACGAGTTCCATCGGGTGCGTCCAAAACTATTGATGAGCCTATGCTATGTTCAGTGCAAACCATGCACCCATCTTGCGTCAAGATTAACACTATCTCCAAACAGACCAAATAGAGCTCCACCAGAGCCTCGTCACATAGAAGATCCATCGGGTGTGTCTTAAATGATTTCTAAGCCTACGGTACGTTTGAGGCCAACCGTGCACCTATCTTGCATCAAGATTAGCACTATCTCCAAACAGACCGAATCCAGCTTCCACTTGAGCTTCATCGCCTAGGAGTACCATCGGGTACTTCCAAAATGATTTTTGAGCAGATGGTATGTTCAGGGCAAACCATGCACCAATCTTGCACCGACACTAACACTGTCTCCAAATAGAGTAAAACGAGATTCCACATGACCCACGTCACTTACGAGTTCCATCGGGTGCGTCTAAAACTATTTATGAGCCTATGGTACGTTCAGTGCAAACCATGCACTTATCTTGCGTCAAGATTAGCATTATCTCCAAATAGACTGAACAGAGCTCCACCAGACCCTCGTCACCTAGGAGTACCATCGAGTGCGTCTAAAACGATTTATGAGCCTATGGTACGTTTGACACAAACCAAGCACCTATCTTGCATCAATGCTAACACTGTCTCAAAACAGATCAAAACGAGATTCCACATGACCCATGTCACCTAGGAGTTCCATCGGGCGCCTCCAATACTATTTTCGAGCCTACGATACGCTCAACACAAACCGTGCACCAATCTTGCATCAAGAGTAGCACTATCTAAAAACGTACCAAACCAAGCTTCCACTTGAGCCTCGTTACCTAGGAGTACCATTGGGTGCATCTAAAACAATTTATGACCCTATTGTACATTGACGCGAACCGAGCACCTATCTTGCACCGATAGAAATTCTGTCTCAAAACAGATCGAAACGAGATTCCACATGAGCCATGTTACCCAGGAGTTCCATCGGGCGCCTCCAATACTATTTCCAAGCCTATGGTACATTTGACGCAAACCGTGCACTAATCTTGCATCAAGAGTAGCACTATCTCCAAACAGACCAAACCGACCTTCCACTTGAGCCTCGTCACCTAGGAGTCCCATCGAGTGCGTCCAAAATGATTTTTATGCCAATGGAATATTTGGTACAAACCATGCACCTATCTTGCACTGACACTAACCCTATCTCCAAACGGACTAAAACGACATTCCACACAACCCACGTCACTTACGAGTTCCATCGGGTGCGTCCAAAACTATTGATGAGCCTATGCTATGTTCAGTGCAAACCATGCACCTATCTTGCGTCAAGATTAACACTATCTCCAAACAGACCAAATAGAGCTCCACCAGAGCCTCGTCACATAGAAGATCCATCGGGTGTGTCTTAAATGATTTCTAAGCCTACGGTACGTTTGAGGCCAACCGTGCACCTATCTTGCATCAAGATTAGCACTATCTCCAAACAGACCGAATCCAGCTTCCACTTGAGCTTCATCGCCTAGGAGTACCATCGGGTACTTCCAAAATGATTTTTGAGCAGATGGTATGTTTAGGGCAAACCGTGCACCAATCTTGCACCGACACTAACACTGTCTCCAAATAGAGTAAAACGAGATTCCACATGACCCACGTCACTTACGAGTTCCATCGGGTGCGTCTAAAACTATTTATGAGCCTATGGTACGTTCAGTGCAAACCATGCACTTATCTTGCGTCAAGATTAGCATTATCTCCAAATAGACTGAACAGAGCTCCACCAGACCCTCGTCACCTAGGAGTACCATCGAGTGCGTCTAAAACGATTTATGAGCCTATGGTACGTTTGACACAAACCAAGCACCTATCTTGCATCAATGCTAACACTGTCTCAAAACAGATCAAAACGAGATTCCACATGACCCATGTCACCTAGGAGTTCCATCGGGCGCCTCCAATACTATTTTCGAGCCTACGATACGCTCAACACAAACCGTGCACCAATCTTGCATCAAGAGTAGCACTATCTAAAAACATACCAAACCAAGCTTCCACTTGAGCCTCATCACCTAGGAGTCCCATTGAGTGCATCCAAAACGATTTCTGTGCCTTTGGTATGTTCGGTGCAAACCGTGCACCTATCTTGCACTGACACTAACACTATCTCTAAACAGATTAAAACAAGATTCCACACGACCCACGTCACTTACGAGTTCCATCGGGTGCATCCATAACTTTTTATGAGCCTATGGTACGTTCAGTGCAAACCATGCACCTATCTTGTGTCAAGATTAGCACTATCTCCAAATAGACCGAACAGAGCTCCACTGGACCCTCATCACCTAGGAGTACCATTGGGTGTGTCTAAAACAATTTATGAGCCTATTGTACATTTGACGCAAACCGAGCACCTATCTTGCACCGACACTAACACTGTCTCAAAACAGATCGAAACGAGATTCCACATGAGCCATGTCACCTAGGAGTTCCATCAGGCCAATACTATTTCCCAGGCCTATGGTATGTTCGACGCAAACCGTGCACTAATCTTGCATCAAGAGTAGCACTATCTCCAAACAGACCGAACCGAGCTTCCACTTGAGGCTTGATAAGAACCCGCTGGGGTTTGATGGCTGATCTTTCGATGAGAGATCACGGTGAACTCGATTGGTGGAAAAAGATGACGTTCACGGTCTGACTACAACGATCTAGGGAAGTTGCCCCTTGGCAACCAATACACCACTTCCAATGGTTGTCGTGATCTTGTGGCGCGACAACTAGCCACTAGGGCACTTGTCCTGCAAGCAATCGAAGAACTCACAAGAACAAGAGACATGTACTGAATTACTAGATGTAAATGATGGTTTCAAACTCAATCTCCAATGACGTGGGGTTCCGAAGACAAGTAGATGGGCGACTGATCCAGCACACACATTTATAGGCAAGTAGCAAAGGCTAACTTGATCTAAACAAAATCCATCTAATGTTGTGGCTGTAGGAGCCTTATGTAAGGAGTGGGCGACTAGAGGAGGACCAGGAGGTGCTCTCGACTCACTAAAAATAGAAGAGAAACAATGACCACTGCATGGTTGCATGATATCCCTTATTGACTAAACATGCACTAAGAATAGGTGCTAAAATTAGGTGTTGCAGCTCCTATGGGCAGAAACAGTCCGGAGGAAATTGACTGTTGCGGGCGAGTCTGATGTGATTTGCATGTGAGGTTGGATCCTTTGGAAAGTACACTTCATTAGCTCTCCACCAAGTATTAGAACGTCCCAATTGGAGTCCGTATGAAGCCGTGGTGAGCCGCGCAAGTTGGGTCAGTTTTGCAGTCCGAATCCAGCCAACGCGAGTCCTTTTCCCTTTCGGTCTTCTCCTTGGTTCCTAATCACAACAAGAGTGCACGTGTCTCCAAGATCTAAACATGATGGACAGGAGCTCAAGAAGGAACTCACTTGATGATTAAGTTTATGAGGCACGAGTAAGAGGACCAGCAAGAGGTACTGGTGTCGGTGTGAATGCATCGTTGGTGTTGAAGTCCTCATCACCCACATTACCTAGCAATTCCATCGGGTGCTTCCCAAATGACATCTGAGCCTGTGGTACGTTTGGCACAAACCATGCACCTATCTTGCGACAGGATTAGAAATATCTCCAAATGGACCAAATTGAGCTTCCACTTGAGCCTCGTCACCTAGGACTACCATCGGGAGCATCTAAAACGATTTTCTAAGCCTATGGTATGTTTAGCACAAATCGTGCACCTATCTTGCACCGACACTAACACTGTCTCTAGACGGACTAAAACACATGACCCACATCACGTTAGAGATCCATCGGGTCCGTCCAAAATGATTTCTGAGCCTGTGGCACGTTCAACGCAATCCATGCACCTACCTTGCGTCAAGATTAGCACTATCTTCAAATAAACCGAATCAAGCTTCCACTTGAGCCTCATAACCGACGAGTACCATTAGTTATGTCAAAAATGATTTCTAAGCGTATGATATGTTTGGCACAAACCGTGCACCTATCTTGTGCCAATACTAACACTGTCTCCAAATGAACCGAAATGAGATTCCAAATGACCCATGTCACCTAAGAGTTCTATCAGGTGTGTCCAAAATCATTTCTGAGCCTGTGCTAGATTCGGCGCAAACATTCACCTATCTTGCGTCAAGATTAGCACTATCTCCAAATGGACCGAAACGAGCATCGACTTGAGCCTCATCACCTAGGAGTACCATCCGATGCATCCAAAATGATTTTACGAGCCTATGGTACGTTTGGCGCACACCATGCACCTATCTTGCACCGGTACTAACACTGTCTCTAAATGGACCGAAATGAGATTCCACAAGACCCACGTCACCTAGGAGTTCTATCAGGTGTGTCCAAAATGATTTTCGAGCCTGTTGTATGTTCAGCTCAAACCGTGCACCTATCTTGCGTTAAGATTAGCAATACCTCCAAATGGACCAAAATAAGCTTCCACTTGAGCCTCGTCACTTAGGAGTACCATCAGGTGCGTCCATAATGATTTCTGAGCTATGGTACATTTGGCAGAAACCATGCACCTATTGTGCACCAACACTAAAACTGTCTTCAAATGAACTGAAACGAGATTCCACATGAACCACGTCACCTAGGAGTTTGATGCATCCGGCCTAGGTGAGGTTGGCCGAGGCCCAATAAATTAAGGTTGCTCGTGATATGAACCCGCTAGGGTTTATGGACGATCTTTCGATGAGAGGCGTGAGATCACTCGATTTGGTGGATGGAGATGACGTTCACGGCCCGACTACAGCCTTCCAAGACCGCGCCTTAGCAACCGATACACCACCTCCAAAGGCTGTCACGATCTTGTGGAGCGCGACAACCAGCCACTAGGGCTCCCGTCCTGCAAGCAATCGAAGAACTAGCAAGAACAAGGAAACAAGCACTGAATTTGCAAGATGAAATTGAAAGCCTCAAACTGAATCTTATTATGAGTGGAGTTCTGTAGACAAGGAGACGGGTGGCTGGATCAGCACACGCGCCTACAAGCAAGTAGCAAAGGCTAAACTTGATCTAAACAAAACCCCAGTGTTCCTGGTGGCGGCTAAGGGGTATATAATGTGTGGAGGACGACCACAAGAGAGTTTGGGTCGTGCTCCAACCCTAGGACGCGTCCCTACTGGACTCTAAAAGATACAAGCCCATTGGGCTAACTTAAGGTGGCGCAGCACCCTGGACAGAATAGACCTCTCGGTGATTTTTAGACTGTTGACGCCGTTTCTGAGCAGGTATGAGTATGAGGTCAGATCCGTATGAAAGTAGACTTTATTAGCTTTCCAACAAGTCCAGAATCACCCCAATCCGACTCCGTATGTAACTGTGGCGACCGTCACAAGTTGGAGGTGTGCTGCAGTCCGAATCCAGCCTTCGCGAGTTCTTTTCCCTTTCGGTCTTCTCCTTGATTCCTAATCAAAACAAGAGTGCACGTGTCTCCAAGATCTAAACAGGATGGACAAGAGCTCAAGAAGGAACTCACTTGATGATTAAGTGTTCGAGCACGAGCACGGGTAATAGGACCAGCAGGTGTCGGCGTGGACGGCGTGGATGTATGATCGGTGTTGATGTCCTCATCATCCTCCCTTTCTTGAATTTGAGTCGTCCTCGACTCAAGCTCATCTTCCTCACCCAAATAAGGCTTCAAATCTGCAATGTTAAATGTGGGACTAACCCCAAAATCTGCAGGAAGATCAAGCTTATATGCATTCTCATTTATTCGTTGCATCACTTTAAAAGGACCATCCGCTCTAGGCATCAATTTAGATTTTCTTAATTCAGGAAACCTATCCTTTCGCAAATGCAACCAAACCCAATCTCCAGGTTCAAGAATCAATTCCCTTCTACCTTTATCTACAGCAAATTTGTACTTAGCATTCATGCGCTCTATGTTTTCTTTAGTGGTTTCATGTAGTTTTAGCATCAATTCAGCACGTTGCTTAGCATCAAAATTCAACTTTTCAGAACTTGACAATGGCATTAAATCAATAGGAGCACGTGGTAACAAACCATAAACAATCTCAAAGGGACACATCTTCGTAGTAGAATGCAGCGAACGATTATAAGCAAACTCAATATGAGGCAAACAATCTTCCCACATCTTAATATTCTTCTTTAAAACAGTCCTTAACATAGTAGACAAAGTTCTATTCACAACTTCAGTTTGACCATCAGTTTGGGGGTGACAAGTGGTGGAAAATAAAAGCTTAGTCCCCAATTTGGCCCATAAAGTTCTCCAAAAATGGCTAAGAAATTTAGCATCACGATCAGAAACAATTGTATTTGGCACACCATGCAAGCGAACAACTTCTCGAAAGAACAAATCAGCAATATTTGTAGCATCATCAGTTTTATGACATGGTATGAAATGTGCCATTTTAGAGAATCGATCCACAACCACAAAAACACTATCTCGCCCTTTCCTAGTCCGTGGCAATCCCAACACAAAATCCATAGAAATATCCTCCCAAGGAGCACTAGGAACAGGAAGAGGCATATACAAACCGTGTGGATTCAACCGGGACTTAGCCTTTTGACATGTTGTGCAGCGAGCAACAAATCTCTCCACGTCTCGTCGCATCTTTGGCCAAAAGAAATGACCAGCAAGAATGTCCTCCGTCTTCTTCGCTCCAAAATGCCCCATCAAGCCACCTCCATGCGCTTCCTGCAGCAACAACAAGCGAACGGAGCTAGCTGGAATGCATAGCTTGTTAGCTCTAAACACAAACCCATCATTGAGGATGAATTTGTTCCACGTTTTCCCATCTTTACAATGCAGCAGCACTTCTTTAAAATCAGCATCATGAGCATATCGGTCTTTAATTGTTTCTAACCCAAAGATCTTGTAATCAAGTTGATTCAGCAAAGTATATCTCCTAGACAATGCATCTGCAATGATATTATCCTTCCCTTTCTTGTGTTTGATAACATAAGGAAAAGATTCAATAAATTCAACCCATTTTGCATGTCTACGATTCAGTTTTCCTTGACTACGAATATGCTTCAAAGATTCATGATCAGAATGTATAACAAATTCTTTGGGCCACAAATAATGCTGCCATGTTTCTAATGTCCGCACTAGAGCATATAATTCCTTATCATATGTAGAATAATTAAGAATAGGCCCGCTCAATTTCTCACTAAAGTATGCAACAGGTTTTCCTTCTTGTAACAAAACACCACCCAATCCAATTCCACTCGCATCACATTCAAGCTCAAAAGTCTTATTAAAATCAGGGAGTTGGAGTAGAGGTGCATGTGTTAACTTATCTTTCAGCACATGGAAGGCGTGCTCTTGTGCTTTGCCCCAAGAAAAGGGCACTCCCTTCTTTGTAAGCTCATTCAATGGTGCAGCAATGGTGCTGAAGTCCTTCACAAAACGGCGATAGAAACCAGCAAGTCCTAGGAAACTCCGCACTTGTGTGACCGTCGTGGGTACAGGCCATCCTTGTATAGCTTCCACCTTGGCTTTATCAACCTCAATTCCCTGTGGAGTGACAACATAGCCAGGAAACGATACTCGATCGGTGCAGAAAGTGCACTTCTCAAGGTTACCAAACAAACGTGCATCACGTAGAGCATTGAAAACAGCACGTAAGTGATCAAGGTGTTCATCAATGGATTTGCTATAAATCAGTATATCATCAAAGTAGACGACAACAAATTTCCCAATGAAAGCACGCAAAACCTCGTTCATTAATCTCATGAAAGTACTAGGTGCATTAGTTAACCCAAAAGGCATGACTAACCACTCATATAGACCGAACTTGGTTTTGAAAGCAGTTTTCCATTCATCTCCCAATTTCATACGAATCTGGTGGTACCCACTACGCAAATCAACCTTTGAAAACACAACAGCACCACTCAATTCATCAAGCATATCATCTAATCGTGGAATAGGGTGTCGATATCGAATGGTGATATTATTAATAGCCCTACAATCAACACACATGCGCCATGTTCCATCTTTCTTAGGCACTAAAATCACTGAAACAGCACAAGGACTAAGAGACTCACGCACATAACCTTTGTCTAGTAGTTCTTGCACTTGTCGCTGAATTTCCTTCGTTTCCTCTGGATTTGTCCTGTATGGCGCACGGTTTGGCAAAGATGCTCCAGGGATAAGATCAATTTGGTGCTCAATCCCTCGTATTGGTGGCAGCCCCGCTGGTATCTCAATGGGAAACACATCAGAATACTCCTGCAAAATGTTAGCAACAGCAGGGGGCAAAGAACGTTGCATATCCTCAAATGAAATCAAAGCATCCTTGCATACCAAAGCATAAGCAACAGAGGTGGATGCATTGAACTCATTAATATCAGATTTTGTAGCAAGCATACAACGTCCTTTCAATGTTATCTCATCTTTGTCATCAACAACAGATTTGTCACTCTCGCTCTTTGCTTTTGCAGCCTTAGTAACATCAGATTGCATAATAGCTTCAGGAGACATAGGATGCAACACAATTTTTCGATCATGGTATAGAAACGAATATTGATTTGATCTACCATGATGCATCGAATCTCTATCAAATTGCCATGGTCTACCTAGCAGAATATTGCAAGCTTGCATAGGCACAACATCACATTCAACAATATCTTTGTATGATCCGATAGCAAAATTGATTCGCACCAGTCTCGTTACCTTTGCCTTACCACTGTTGTTCAGCCATTGGATGTAGTAGGGATGGGGATGTGGTTTGGTGGTGAGAGCGAGCTTTTGTACCATGTCGCTACTTGCCAAGTTGTTGCAGCTACCTCCATCAATGATCATGCGGCACGAACGCTCCTTGATGACACACTTTGTTTGGAATAAAGTGTGTCGCTGATTTTGCTCCGCCTTCTCCATTTGTGCACTAAGCACTCGCTGTACAATCAAGCTCTCATAGTGCTCCGCGTCACCTGCATTGATGTGTTCTTCTATGTGTTCCTCACTACCTGCATAGTCAGCCGCAAGCAATGCAAGTGTATCTTCATCAAATTCACTAGCAGATGAACACTCACCATCATCCTTGACAATCATAACACGCTTGTTTGGGCAGTCACGCATCATATGGCCATATCCCTTGCACCGATGACATTGTATGTTGCTTGTTCTACCTGCCGATGCCACGGATGAAGTACTCGCAGCTGGCTTTTGCGATGTCTTCACTACTGAATTGGTGGGGGCAGCTCGAGTCTTGTCACTAGATGATGGCGTAGGAGTACGTGTAGACGGAGTTGTAGATGGGCGCGGCTGCCATGAACTAGCTTTCCCTGCAGAAACATTAGTCCTTGCGCTAGCACGTCGTCCCTGCACTTCCCGTTCAGCTTTACAAGCAAGATGAAACAGTTTGGTTACGTTATTGTATTCTTTGTAAGCGAGGATATCCTGAATTTCCCGATTTAATCCACCTAAAAATCTAGCCATAGCAGGTTCCTCATCCTCCTCTAAATTACAACGCAACATACCCGTTTGTAATTCCTGATAGTATTCTTCTACACATTTAGAACCTTGTCTCAATTGCTGCAACTTATTTATCATATCACGGGCATAGTAAGATGGAACAAATCTAGCTCTCATGGCTCGTTTCAGTGCATTCCAAGTTCTAGGTATGTTATTAGGATTTTTCTTGCCATATTCGATCCACCAAACAGAAGCAAAATCTGTGAACTCACTAGTAGCAGCCCTAACACGCGTGTTCTCAGGAAATTCATGGCATGCAAACTTTTGATCAACAGCAATCTCCCAAGTAATGTATGCATCAGGGTCATATTTACCATCAAAAGGAGGTATTTTAAATTTAATCTTACTAAAAGCATCATCATTATTGTGTACCTCGCGTCGGCGGCGGCCACCCATACCTCTACGGTTGTGACGTAGGCGACGTCGATCACGAGTGTCTCGATCATCATGTTCAGTATCACCTGTATATTCTTCATCATAACTACCATCCTCTCGATCTTCCTCCTTTTCTTTTTTATGCTGGTCTTTATCATTGTTGTGGAGGTCATCAAAACGCCTCAGCAGAGCAGCAAGGCTTTTGTCCACACTAGCAATGGACTGCTCCAAACCTGCAAGCTTGTTGTTTGCGGCAATCTGAGTAGCCTCCAACTGCCCAAGTTTGTCATTTGTCACCTGCAAGTCATTATCAAGTCCCTCCGTGTGCAACTTCACTTTCCTTTCAAAATGTTGTATGATGCCCTTTGTGCGAGGCGAATGTGGAATTTGGTTATCTTCGTCAGTCCCTGACATGGTTCAAAGACAAAGACAACAAGAAGACAAGTGAAGAAATAAAAGCCCTACAACTACTAGGATGTAGCTACAGCAAGTCGCTCACTCTCCACCTATTACACAAGTTCTTACCAGTTCTTACCTTGCTCGACAGGAGGGGTCATCTACCAACAAGTCTGCAGCAATGGATGAAGTGTATCGGTGCCGCAGCACGAGACCTGTCAAGCTGTAGAATATGTGGAGCTATAGGTGGGCTGAAACAAGGAACGAACTAGCACCACGTTAGTTACAAAAAGCAAGCTGAATAATCGTTCAACCAGCGGTACTGTGCTGGTCCTAGTCTAGACCGTGCTAGAGACGCGAGCCTGGACACAAAAGAGAGCACAACACACCACCCAAAGTGAACGAAGAATCTCTAAGATCAGCCCCTCTCTCTTCTTTTCTTTTGCTTCTTTCTTTTTCTTTTTTTTTTCTTTTTCTTTTTTTTTTCTTTTTTTTTTCTTTTTTTTTTTGAATATTTTTTTTTCAGGGGCACTCAAAACTGATTATATGAACAAGAACACTCCCAAAGAGCGACTCAGCACACACACTTTTTCTTTAGGGGATTATATGAAAAAGAGTAAGCCACTCAGCACACACACTCTCTCTCTCCACCTATTACACAAGAACTCTCTCTCTCTCTCTCTAGAGTAAGCCACTCGTTTAGATATGAATACTTGCTGCGTGGTTCGTTTGATATTTGTAGCACAGGGTGAACTGATTCCTCGTCTGATTAGAACTTCTAATTCTACTCGGACTTAGCCAACAGCGAGGAATACCCGATTCCTTGATCCGACTCAAACTTGAAAACCTACTTGGATTCGGCCAACAGAGAAGAACAACCGATTCCTTGTCCGATTCAAACTTCAAACCCTACTTGGATTCGACCAACAGAGAGACTATATGATAGCGCGTGTTGTGATAGAACGTGACAAGAACTCGAAACTCTAAAGGACTAAAACTAAGACCAGCAACTTGACACAACCGATGCAACCGACAACTCAACAAGCCCTAACTAGGTAGCACTAGCCACGGCCCAAAAGTCTACAGGATTGTAGGAAACTAATCTACTAATTGTTTTTTTTTGGCTTTTCTGGACTATAGGAAATTAAAAACAGCGAAGGATTGGAAGTCTCTCACCGATCAACCTTGCTCTGATTACCAACTGATATGAACCCGCTAGGGTTTATGGACGATCTTTCGATGAGAGGCGTGAGATCACTCGATTTGGTGGATGGAGATGACGTTCACGGCCCGACTACAGCCTTCCAAGACCGCGCCTTAGCAACCGATACACCACCTCCAAAGGCTGTCACGATCTTGTGGAGCGCGACAACCAGCCACTAGGGCTCCCGTCCTGCAAGCAATCGAAGAACTAGCAAGAACAAGGAAACAAGCACTGAATTTGCAAGATGAAATTGAAAGCCTCAAACTGAATCTTATTATGAGTGGAGTTCTGTAGACAAGGAGACGGGTGGCTGGATCAGCACACGCGCCTACAAGCAAGTAGCAAAGGCTAAACTTGATCTAAACAAAACCCCAGTGTTCCTGGTGGCGGCTAAGGGGTATATAATGTGTGGAGGACGACCACAAGAGAGTTTGGGTCGTGCTCCAACCCTAGGACGCGTCCCTACTGGACTCTAAAAGATACAAGCCCATTGGGCTAACTTAAGGTGGCGCAGCACCCTGGACAGAATAGACCTCTCGGTGATTTTTAGACTGTTGACGCCGTTTCTGAGCAGGTATGAGTATGAGGTCAGATCCGTATGAAAGTAGACTTTATTAGCTTTCCAACAAGTCCAGAATCACCCCAATCCGACTCCGTATGTAACTGTGGCGACCGTCACAAGTTGGAGGTGTGCTGCAGTCCGAATCCAGCCTTCGCGAGTTCTTTTCCCTTTCGGTCTTCTCCTTGATTCCTAATCAAAACAAGAGTGCACGTGTCTCCAAGATCTAAACAGGATGGACAAGAGCTCAAGAAGGAACTCACTTGATGATTAAGTGTTCGAGCACGAGCACGGGTAATAGGACCAGCAGGTGTCGGCGTGGACGGCGTGGATGTATGATCGGTGTTGATGTCCTCATCAGCTCGGAACCCAATAGTTCTTATGCACACCCACTCGGAGAAAGGCCCAATGTCCCTAAAAGACTAGTCCAATAGGGAAAGGGTGACTCTCTCTTTTAAGGTGGCTTCCTCCTCCCAAGCTAAGCAAGGTGGGATTATTCAGAGGCTCACACGGTCGCCGCCCGACTACAACTAGACCACTTGGCCTTTTTTTTGTTGCGTCTTTGCCAGCGGGTAATAGTGGAGGATGTCCTCATCATTCCCACCCCCTTAAACAAGGGCCCAGCTTTGATACCAAATGATGCATCCGGCCCAGGTGAGGTTGGCCGAGGCCCAATAAATTAAGGTTGCTCGGAACCCAACAGTTCTTATGCACACCCACTCGGAGAAAGGCCCAATGTCCCTAAAAGACTAGTCCAATAGGGAAAGGGTGACTCTCTCTTTTAAGGTGGCTTCCTCCTCCCAAGCTAAGCAAGGTGGGATTATTCAGAGGCTCACATGGTCGCCGCCCGACCACAACTAGACCACTTGGCCTTTTTTTTGTTGCGTCTTTGCCAGCGGGTAATAGTGGAGGATGTCCTCATCAGAGTTCCATCGGGTGCGTCCAAAATGATTTCTGAGCCCATAGTATGTTCGATGCAAACCGTGCACCTATCTTGCTCTAGATTATCATATCTCCAAGCAGACCAAATCAAGCTTCCACTTGAGCCTTGTCACGTAGGAATACCATCAGGTGCGTGCAAAAACAATTTCTGAGCCTATGGTACGTTTGGCGTACACCATGCACCTATCATGCACTGGTACTAACACTATCTCTAAATAGATTGAAATGAGATTCCACATGACCCATGTCACCTAAGAGTTCTATTGGGTGTGTCCAAAATGATTTTTGAGCCTGTGATATGTTCGCGCAAAGATTAGCAATACCTCCAAATGGACCAAAATGAGCATCCACTTGATCCTCATCGCCTAGGGGTACAATCAGGGGGCTTCCATAATGACATCTAGAATAACACTATCTCCAAATAGACCGAATTGAGCTTCCACTAGAGCCTTGTCATGTAGGAGTACCATCAGGTGCGTACAAAATGATTTCAGAGCCTATGGTACATTTGGCGCACACCGTGCACCAATCTTGCACTAGTAATAAAACACTATCTCTAGATAGACCAAAATGAGATTCCACATGACCCACGTCACCTAGGAGTTCTATCGGGTGTGTCCAAAATGATTTTTGAGCCTGTGGTATGTTCGGTGCAAACCATGCACCTATCTTGCGTCAAGATTTGCAATACCTCCAAACAGACTGAAACAAGCATCCACTTGAGCCTCATCGCCTAGGAGTACCATCAGGTGCGTCCCAAATGATTTCTAAGCCTATGGTACGTTTGGCGCACACCGTGCACCTATCTTGCATCGATAGTAACACTGTCTCTAAATGGGCTGAACTGAGATTCCACATGATCCACATGACCTAGGAGTTCAATTTGGTATGTCTAAAATGATTTTTGAGCCTACGGTACGTTCGGCGCAAATAGTGCACCTATCTTGTGTCAAGATTAGCACTGGACCAAAACGAGCGTCCACTTGAGCCTCGTCACCTAGGAGTACCATCTGGTGCGTCCAAAACGATTTCTAAGTCTATGGTACATTTGGTGCAAACTATGCACCTATCTTGCACCGACACTAACACTGTCTCCAAACGGATCATAACAAGATTCCACATGACTCACATCCCCTAGGTGTTCCATCGGGTGCGTCCAAAATGATTTCCGAGCCTATGGTACGTTCGACGCAAACCATGCACCCATCTTGCGTCAAGATTAGCACTATCTCCAAATAGACTTAATCGAGCTTCCACTTGAGCCTGGTCACCTAGGAATACCAACGGGTGCATCCAAAATGATTTCTAAGCCTCTAGTACGTTTGGCGCAAACCGTGCACCTATCTTGCACCGATACTAACACTGTCTCCAAATGGACCGAATGAGATTCCACTTGACCCATGTCTATTTACTTATATATTTCTTCTTTGATATATGAAACAAATAAAAAGATGCATAACCTTTAGAATGCCAAATAAATGTTTCCCTTTCTATATATTTATGTATGATCTTTAAGTTTGCTAAATAAATATAGGAGAGTGCGCAAAGTTTTACCTTGCTAAAGTGAACCCCTAGAATGATCTCTTACATGGAAATGATGAATAGTTGCTCTGTCGTAATCCTTTCAAGTACCTAGTTTTCAACCTCGAACTCTTCCAAGTTTTGGAACACAATTGTTTTGATCTAAGATTTGCTCTGAACCTAAAACTTGTGGGTAGCGAATGCTTGATCTAAGTCTAGGTAGTTGGCGGATATGATATGGGAAGGTTTGAGCTGCTATTTATCTTATTCCTAGAGATACTAGAGTTCTGGAGAATTTATCTTTTGAAAACTAAAAATATCTACATGATGAGTTCCTATATGACGAGAGTTTAATTCCTACCACAACCATATATACATGCTTACTAGATTAGGAAAGACTTTCACTTGTTAGCTTAGCTGCTTGTAAGCATTGAGTGTGGTCAGTCTGTGTTGACCCTAGGGGATTAGTCATGCGGTTAAAATCAAGATTCACGTGCACTCCATATACTTATGCTGCTTCTACCCTAGAAGTACGCATCTAAATATTTTCCATTAGACACAACCCGACAAGTTGTTCTGCTCCTACACTGGGAGTGAACAAAACCTTTCATCCATTGCTAGCCCCTTTTGTTTTAAGCTCTAGTATTTCCATTGCTACCTCTTATCTATGTTTCCAAAAAGATACTTGGGAATTATTCCACCGTATTTAGTTGTTTAAAAAAAGAAAAAAAGAGAGAGAAAAAAGGGGAGAGTGAGAAAGAAAAAATAAAGAGAGAATAAAAGGACAAGAGTCCTAATTATGAGAGATTTTCAGCAACCCAAGTTCTCTTCAAGTTCTTCAAAGTTCAAGAGAGGTATAAAATTCCTTCAAAGAGCAAAAGTAGAATTAGATGTTCACCATTATTCTTCTACCCCCTTATTTCCACTTACATCTTACATCCTCCATAATTTCCACTACATATCCACTCAGCCCATATTTAGGATCACACACATGCACATCTTGATTTGACTATATGCCCACACTTGTCCCTCTGGATCCATGGTCTAACTACGCAATAAATGTTCGCAAGTATGAATTCCTTGTCTCCCCACATATGAGCTCCATATAAGCCTATTAGAAGTAGGGTGAGAGAGAGAAGGCATAATGTTACTATGCCTAATGCCAAAAATACAACATATCTTGAGAGAAGAGAGAAGGCACACACCATAAATGCCTTGGTAAGGATCCAAAAATACCACAGAGGAGAGACATGAGAGGGTCATACACAGGAATCTCTGAGTTTTATTTGAAAATCTTGCAAAAACTCTGGAATAATAGTTGATCAAAGAGCTTGAGACATGGCGCTTGACTCGACCGTTCTATCTTTCAACTACTCAAGACCCAAGTGACGGCTACAAGCCCCATGGTAAAAGGTAATATGAGTGGATTTGAAATCAGGATAGTTCGTTACAATCCAGAGGAGAGTTCTTGTTTGAACGCATGTGTACTTTCGAGGCATGAAAGCATTGTAGCAACTCCTGATCCATTACTGAGTTTATCTTTGCTCAGGGACGAGCAAAGGGTAAGCTTGGGGGAGTTGTTGATGGTAGATAAGTGTCAATTTTAACCATCAACGAAACATGAAAAAGGATCTAAACATAATTATCTCTTAGATATAGGGAGTCTACTAACATAATTCCACGAGTTTTGGTGAATCTATGTTTTGCAGGGGTTAAACTGAAAAATACCAGAATCACCAAATAGAAGTATCTCAAATGATGAAATAAAGTGAACCATTGCATAGAGCTCGTCGAGACACATGAAATAGAGTTTTAGTTCACCCAAATCGGAGTCCGGATGACAAAGTTACGTCTTTCGAAAGATTGCAAATGGGCTCCAAGAGCAGTCCGGAGTAAAACGGGCATATCTCCCTCATCTGAACTCCATTTTCGGTGATACACCAGGCGAATCGAAGCTAACAAAAAGATCAATCAGCCCACACTAAATATGAGCCCATTTGGGCCAAGGGATGGGGCAGGCGCCTGGGTCCTATAGCCAATTAGGCTTCGTCTCACGGATCGCCCCTCCACCGCCTTTGAGGATGAATATTAATCATAGATCAAGGTCAGTTTGATCCGAGGGCTATGGTGCTTCCAAGAGGGCTATATAAGCAAGGCCCCTGGCTCTTGGAGGAGGCATCCCCCTAAACCCTAATTCATTATCTCCCAGCCGGGATCAGGTCGGAGGTGTCCCATGAAAGGATGACCTCTTTAGGGGATTAGGTCTAGCTTCTTCAATGTAGTAGATTAGTATCTTAGGAGAGAGGGTCGAGTTGGGATCTTGCTTAAGGTTCTAGATCTAGTCATGGAGGCTTGGTAATGCCTTGTATCTTCACTTCAACATTCTATAAGACTTATACTTATTCTCTTACTTACATGGCTATGCTTACTTTGAATATATCTTGCTAGTTGAGTTTATCATTCCTTTTGTGTGCTAGTTCATAGAGCGCTTAGCCTTCTAGTTTGTTGACTAGGATAGGTAGCCGAGCCTCATGTAAGCGTGGTGCTTACACGATGCTCTGCCTATGAGTACACCCTATTCCCTAGTTGTATGGTAGTTACGTGAGGTGACAGCCCCGTCAATATCTATCAAGCAGGTTCTTAAATTGTAGGACCATAGTCATGTCAGTAGAGGTATCCTTTGTGGTGCTCTCTCCTATCTAGTGGCATCCCAAAGTGCACAAGAGTGTGGTAAGTCTTAGCATAGTTGGGTATACCTTTACCATGTGATAAGAATATCATAGGAATCTAGCTCACCCGTTGACCTCCCAAGTTAACTAGTTGCATATCTTTAGTGACCTATCCCATGTGTGTCATATTACATAAATCTTATCATTTCATATATCATTTACCCCTGCTATAGTCTAGTTGGTTTACTAGGTTAGTAGATACATGATGGTAAATCATCATATTCTTTAACCCTTGCTTCCCTGTGGTAAAATATAAATAACGATACCTGGTTTCCTCTCGGTAAAATGCTACAATGGTATGTTCTGTGCGCTTACAGAATCCTTCATATTTTAGTTGCACTTAATTTATACCAACATCCACTTGGAGACAATGTGAGTGTCAGTGCAAGATAGGTGCACGGTTTGCACCGAACATACCATAGGCATAGAAATCATTTTGGATGCACTCGATGGGACTCCTAGGTGATGAGGCTCAAGTGGAAGCTTGGTTTGGTTCGTTTGGAGATAGTGTGTCTTTTGATGCAATATTGGTGCACGGTTTGCCTTAAACGTACCGTAGGCTCTGAAATAGTATTGGAGGAACCCGATGGAACTCCTAGGGGACGTGGGTTAGGTGAAATCTCATTTCGATCTGTTTTGAGACAGTGTTAGCATCATTGCAAGATAGGTGCTCGGTTTGCCTCAAACGTACCATAGGCTCATAAATCAGTTTAGACGCACCTGATGGTACTCCTAGGTGACGAGGTTCTGGTGGAGCTCTGTTCAGTCCATTTGGAGGTAGTGCTAATCTTGACACAAGATAGGTGCATGGTTTGCACTGAACGTATCATAGGCTCATAAATAGTTTTGGATCCACCCGATGGAACTCCTAAGTGATGTGGGTCGTGTGGAATCTCGTTTTAGTCCATTTGGAGATAGTGTTAGTGTTAGTGCAAGATCGGTGCATGGTTTGCACCGAACATACCATAGGCATAGAAATCATTTTGGATGCACTCGATGGGACTCCTAGGTGATGAGGCTCAAGTGGAAGCTCGGTTTGGTCTGTTTGGAGATAGTGCTACTCTTGATGCAAGATTGGTGCACGGTTTGTGTCGAACGTATTGTAGGCTCGGAAATAGTATTGGAGGCACCCGATGGAACTCCTAGGTGACGTGGGTCATGTGGAATATTGTTTCGATCTATGTTTAAGAGAGTGTTAGTGTCAGTGCAAGATAGGTGCTTGGTTTGCAGTGAATGTAGCATAGGGTCATAAATTGTTTTAGACGCACCTGAAGGAACTCGTACGTGACGTGGGTCGTGTGGAATCTCGTTTTAGTCCATTTGGAGACAATGTTAGTATCAGTGCAAGATAGGTGCACGGTTTGCACCGAACATACCATAGGCACATAAATCATTTTGGACGCACTCGATAGGACTCCTAGGAGACGAGGCTCAAGTGGAAGCTCAGTTCGGTCCGTTTGGAGATAGTGCTACTCTTGATGCAAGATTGGTGCATGGTTTGCGTTGAACGTACTGTAGGCTCAGAAAATAGTATTGGAGGCCCCCGATGGAACTCCTAGGTGACGCGAGTCATGTGGAATCTTGTTTTGATCAGTTTTGAGATAGTGCTAGTGTCGGTGCAAGATAGGCGCTCAGTTTGCGTCAAACGTACCATAGGCACATAAATAGTTTTAGACGCACCCGATGGTACTCCAAGGTGACCAGGGTCTGGTGGAGCTTTGTTCGGTCTGTTTTGAGATAGTGCTAATCTTGATGTAAGATAGGTGCACGGTTTGCCTCGAACGTACCGTAGGCTCGGAAATAGTATTAGAGGCCCCCAATGGAACTCCTACGTGACATGAGTCATGTGGAATTTCGTTGCGAGCAGCTTTGAGACAGTGCTAGCGTCGGTGCAAGATAGGTGCTCGGTTTGTGTCAAACGTACCATAGGTCATAAATCATTTTAGACGCACCCGATGTTACTCCTAGGTGACGAGGGTCTGGTGGAGCTCTGTTCGGTCCATTTGGAGTAGTGCTAATCTTGACCCAAGATAGATGCATGGTTTGCAATAAACATATCATAGGCTCATAAAATAGTTTTGGACGCACCCGATGGAACTCCTAAGTGACGTGGGCCATGTGGAATCTCATTTTAGTCTATTTAGAGATAGTGTTACTGTCAGTGCAAGATAGATGCACAGTTTGCACCGAACATATGATAGGCATAGAAATCGTTTTGGACATACTCTGTGGGAGTCGTAGGTGACGAGGCTCAAGTGGAAGCTTGATTCGTTCCGTTTAGAGGTAGTGCTACTCTTGATGCAAGATTGGTGCACGGTTTGCGACGAACGTACCGTAGGCTCATAAATAGTATTAGAGCCCCTGATGGAACTCCTAGGTGATGTGAATTTCGATCAGTTTTGAGACAGTGCTAGCGTCAGTGCAAGATAGGTGCTCGGTTTGCGACAAATGTACCATAGGCTCATAAATCATTTTAGCCGCACCCGATGGTACTCCTAGGTGACGAGGGTCTGGTGGAGCTCTGTTCAGTGCGTTTGGAGATAGTGTTAATCTTGACACAAGATAGGTGCATGGTTTGAACTAAACGTACCATAGGCTCATAAATAGTTTTGGACGCACTCGATGGAAGTCGTAAGTGACATGTGTCATGTGGAATTTCGTTTTAGTCCGTTTGAAGATAGTGTTAGTGTTAGTGCTAGATAGGTGCATGGTCTGCACCGAACATACCATAGGCAAAGAAATCATTTTGGATGCACTCGATGGGATTCCTGGGTGACGAGGCTCAAGTGGAAGCTCGCTTCGGTCTGTTTGGAGATAGTGCAACACTTGACGCAAGGTTGGTGCACGGTTTGCGTCGAATGTACCGTAGGCTTGGAAATTGTATTGGAGGCACCTGATGGAACTCCTAGCTGACGTGAGTCATGTGGAATCTCGTTTCAATCTATTTTGAGATAGTGTCAGCATCGGTGTAAGATAGGTGCTCGGTTTGTGTCAAACGTACCATAGGCTCATAAATAGTTTTAGATGCACCAGATGGTACTCCAAGGTGATGAGGGTCCAGTGGAGCTCTGTTCGGTGCGTTTGGAGATAGTGCTAATCTTGACACAAGATAGGTGCATGGTTTGAACTAAACATACCATAGGCTCATAAATAGTTTTGGAAGCACCCAATGGAACTCGTAAGTGATGTGTGTCGTGTGGAATTTCGTTTTAGTCCATTTGGAGACCGTGTTAGTGTCAGTCCGAGATAGGTGCCTGGTTTGCACCGAACATACCATAGGCATAGAAATCGTTTTATACGCACTCGATGGGACTCCTAGGTGATGAGGCTCAAGTGGAAGCTCGGTTCAGTCCGTTTGGAGATAGTGCTACTCTTGATACAAGATTGGTGCATGGTTTGCGTCAAACGTACCATAGGCTCAGAAATAGTATTGGAGGCACCTCATGGAACTCCTAAATGATTTGGGTCTTGTGGAATCTCATTTCAATATGTTTTGAGATAGTGTTAGGAGATATTGCTAATCTTGACGTAAGATAGGTGCACGGTTTGCACTGAATGTACCACAGGCTCATAAATAGTTTTGGATCCACCCGATGGAACTCTTAGTGATATGGGTCGTGTGGAATCTCATTTTAGTCCATTTAGAGATAGTGTTAGTGTCAGTGCAAGATAGGTGCACGGTTTGCACCGAACATACCATAGGCATAGAAATCGTTTTGGATGCACTTGATGGGACTCCTAGTTGACGAGGCTCAAGTGGAAGCTTGGTTCGGTCCGTTCGGAGATAGTGCTACTCTTGATGCAAGATTGGTGCACGATTTGCGTCGAACATATCGTGGGCTCAGAAATAGTATTGGAGGCACCCAATGGAACTCCTAGGGGACGTGGGTCATGTGGAATCTCGTTTCGATCTGTGTTTAAGATAGTGTTAGTGTCGGTGCGAGATAGGTGCTCGGTTTGCACTGAACGTACCATAGGCTAATAAATTGTTTTGGACGCACCTGATGGAACTCGTAAGTGATGTGCATCGTGTGGAATCTCGTTTTAGTCCATTTGGAGACAATGTTAGTATCAGTGCAAGATAGGTGCATGGTTTGCACCGAACATACCATGGGCATAGAAATCATTTTGGACGCACTCGATGGGACTCCTAGGTGTACTCTTGATGCAAGATTGGTGCGCGGTTTGCGTCAAATATACCATAGGCTTGAAAATAGTATTGGAGGCCCCCGATGGAACTCCTAGGTGACGTGAGTCGTGAGGAATCTCGTTTCAATCAATTTTGAGACAGTGTTAGTGTTGGTGTAAGATAGGTGCTCAATTTGTGTCAAACATACCGTAGGCTCAAAAAATAAATTTGAGGTCAGGGTACCATCAGATCAAGATTAGACCACAAGATATACCCAAGACTGCATTTTCCACCAGATATGGTTTGTACGAGTATCTTGTCATGTCCTTTGGTTTGACAAATGCTCCTGCTTACTTTATGTATCTAATGAATTCGGTGTTTATGCTAGAGTTGGATAAGTTTGTGATTGTGTTCATTGATGACATTTTGGTATACTCAGAGAATGAAGAAGATCAGGCAGAGCATCTTAGGATTGTCTTAACTAGACTCAGAGATCATCAGCTATATGCTAAGTTTAGTAAGTGTGAGTTTTGGCTGAGGACTGTTCCTTTTCTCGGTCATGTGTTATCTGAAGATGGAATCTCAGTGGACCCTAGTAAGGTACAAGAGGTTATAGATTCAAAGGCACCAACCATAGTTCATGAGGTTCATAGTTTTCTTGGATTAGCCGGGTACTATCGTCGTTTTATACCGGATTTCTCAAAGATTGCCAAGCTAATGACGAGTCTGCTACAAAAGGATCATAAGTTTGTTTGGACAAAGTGTGAGGCAGCTTTCTGCACCTTGCAAAAATTGCTAACCACTGCTCCTGTTCTAGCACAGCCAGACATAGAGAAGCATTTTGAGGTGTTTTGCGATGCATCTAAGAATGGTTTAGGATATGTTCTGATGCAAAATGGAAGGGTCATTGTGTATGCCTCACGTCAATTGAGGAAGCATGAGGTTAATTATCCTACGCATGACTTGGAGCTTGCGGCAGTTGTGCATGCTCTAAAAATTTGGAGACACTACTTGCTAGGAAATGTGTGCAATATCTTTACAGATCATAAGAGTCTCAAGTACATCTTTACTCAGTCTGAGTTGAACATGCGACAGAGAAGATGGTTAGAGCTGATAAAGGATTATAACCTGAATGTGCACTATCATCCGGGAAAAGCAAATGTAGTAGTAGATGTCTTAAGTAGGAAGTCACATTCTATTGTGGTGCAACCATTGTTTGAAGATGGGTTCAGTTTGTTGCATCCTGCTGTGTTGCATAATATTCAGATTAGTTGTACTTTGGAGAGCAAGATCATTGAAGGTCAGAAAACATCGGAATATTTCATATCAAGGAGAAAATGAAGAGGGAACCGACCAAACATTTTAGAGTGGATGAACAAGGGGTGTTATGGTTTAAGGACCATCTGGTAGTACCCAAGGATCGAGAGCTCAAGAACAAATTGATGGATGAAGCTCATCATTCTAAGCTGTCTATCCATTCTGGAAGTAGTAAAATGTACCAAGAGCGTTATTGATGGACCAAGATGGAGACTGCAGCGTATGTTGCCCGTCGCGACATGTGTTGCAGAGTGAAAGCTCTTCACATGAGACCCACAAGACTATTGCAACCCTTGTCCGTACCAGATTGGAAATGAGATGATATAAGTATGGATTTTATCACCGGTCTTCCCACCACACCAAAGGGAAATGATTCGATTTGGGTAATTGTAGACCGCCTTACCAAATCAGCTCACTTTCTGCCAGTCAAGAATGCTTTTCGACCACCTCAATATGCAGAGAAGTATATTGTTGAGATTGTCCGATTACATGGTATACTGAAGACTCTCATGTCTGACCATGGTTCACAGTTTACCGCTCATTTTTGGGAGCATCTTCATAAAGGTTTGGGTACTAGTTTGATTCATAGTACAGCTTACCATCCGCAGACAGATGGGCAGACAGAGCGAGTTAATGTTGTTCTTGAAGATATGCTTAGAGCTTGTGTGTTATCATCCAGAGGTTCATGGGAATCATGGTTACCTTTAGCAGAGTTCGCTTACAACAATAGTTACCAAGAGAGTATCAAGATGGCTCCATTTGAAGCATTGTATGGCAGGAAATGTAGGACACCGTTAAATTGGGTCGAACCTAGAGAGAGAAGGTTTTATGGGATCGATTTTGTAAATGAGGCTGAGAAAAAGGTCCGTATTATCCAACAAAACATGAAAGCTACACAATCACGTTAGAAGAGTTATGCAGATAAGAGGAGACCACTAGAATTTCAAGTTGGTGACTATGTCTACTTGAAAGTTACCCCAATGAAGAAGAAACGGTTTGGAATCAAGAAGAAACTTGCTGCTAGATTTGTAGGACCGTACAGAATCATAGAGAAGAAGGATCCAGTAGCGTATAAGTTACAACTACCAGAAGCGATGAGTTTGATCTTTCCAGTTTTTCATGTATCACAGTTGAAGAAGTGTTTGCGTGTTCCGGAAGAGATAATAGAACCTCAGGGCATTCAGATCAAAGCAGAGTTGGAATACCGTGAGTAACCCTTTTGGGTTCTGGATACTAAGGATCGAGTCACTCAGAATAAAGTGGTGACAACTTACAAGATACAGTGGAGTCATCATGATGAGGGTGATGCGATGTGGGAAATGGGAGAATATCTGCAAACTGCTTATAAAGACTTTTATAACAAATGGTTCGTAACTCAAAATCTCAGGACGAGATTCTTATGCTGTAACACCCTACGTGTTAAGCATTGCATTAGCATCCCAAATCATGAGCATTAGCATCAAATACATTTCATAATCACATGTAAAGAAAGTGCAAAGTGAAATTGAAACATTTGAAACATCATTGTGAAACATGCATGTTGCATATGCTTGTTAATTGTACTTTTGCCCTAACTTTGCTTGCTAGGTTAGTGAAACATGTTTGGCTACAATTTTAAATAACCTAGAATTAATTAGTATGATTTTTGGAGCAACTTTGGTATTCAAAATTTCCCCAAATTTTGCTTTTAAAAATATTCTAGAAAATGGATTTTTAATTAAAAAAATGGACATTGAATCTTTAATTCAAAATCTGTTTGGAATTTCAAAATGTGCCCTAAAGCAAAGTTGTAGAGAATGAACAACTTCTATTTTGGGGTCAAATCTTGAAAATGCCTTTTTATTCTTCAAAATTCGAATTTGGGATAGTTTAGAAATTTTGGAAAATAAATTTGAAAAAAGAAAAACCTTTCTTCGTCTTAACAGGCCGCCACCCCGCTTCTGGCCCAGCTAGCTAGGCCAGCCCGGCCCGCGTCCGCGCCTGCCCCCGCCCTCGCCCGCGCCCGACCAGCGCAGGAGAACGCCACCGCGTGGCCACGCGTCGCTTAGCTGCCCGACCATCTGTTGGCACCTATCGATGCGGCTCAGTGTGTTGAGCACATTGGTGCCACCCGTGTCGCATGTGGGCTCGTCGCCGGTGAGCTCCGGCCAGCGATGCTCCTGCCCGGCCTCCTCTCTAGCTGACTAGTGGGTCCAATTTGACCCCTAGGCCCACATGTCTATCTCGGTGCACTGATCTGGTGTGTAGCAGCGGGGTGCGCGTAGCATTTGCGACCGTGTGGATTTTCAGATTTAAAGAAAATAGATTTCTAGAAATTTTGAAAAGCTTTCAAAAATCATATCTCAAGATTTATAGCTCCAAAAATTTTGAAACAAATTTTGGTAGACTTCTTAAGACCAGATATATGATGTAAAATTATTGCATGTCAAGTTTGAAATAATTTTCTGTAGAGTTTTTATTTAATGCTTATAATTGCTGTTTTCTTAAGAAATGCATAGTAAATCATAGAAAGCTTACCAAAATATGGTTCCACTTGCATTAGTTTTATTTTTTGATGTAGTTTCTAGGAAAAATATATTCTAGGCATGTTCTATGTAAAATTATTGATGTCTAGTTCAAGTGCTATTTATTGCCTAGATTTGTTATTTTTGATAGAGGGAAAAATATGAATAAAACATGCCTATGTTAATTTTTGTGTGGTGATTATTTACTGTGTAGATTGTTGAAAAGTTCTTAAATTTTCTGTTTGACACTTTTTATAGTACAAAGTATTTTCATGCTCAATATCATGCTAGAGCTTGTCATTTTTGTGTAGGTTGTAATACTCATCCAAATCTCCTGAAATTTTTATGGTGTGCTATTTGGAGTAACACTAGGCTACTGTAATTTTTGTAGATTTTTCTACTTAGCAGAAATGCTTGTCGCTGTTGTAACCCTAGTTTAAATAGGAAATAAAACGTCATTCTTATGAATAATTAGAAGTATTAAGGAGTGTTTGGTGCATCTTTGAAGCACCCCAACCACCTTGCTAGTGTCACTTGAAAAGTTAGTGTTGAAAGCATCTAGGCCCCGAGAGTTGGTTTCGGCAATTGATGACAACACATTATTACCATGACTAACGTGTGTTTTGCAGAAACTTTGGTAAGTTAGGTCATGGGGTTGATAACTGCTTTGGGCACTATGGTATTCATGCCCCTTGATGGAAATCATTTCGGTTTTCAAAGGATTGACGTCAAGATTAAGGACGGTTAGTTCCGGATGTCAAGGTATTGAGTTACATTCGGAATAGTCGTTAGGATCTTCGCTTTTTCCTTTGGTAGTACTATAAAGGGGGGCGTGAGCGAGTAGCTTGACCTAGGTGAGTCTTTTGTTTAGGTGTGGTGCACACTTCTCAAACTTAGCACTAGGTAGCTCAAGAATAGCTCAAAGTTCAGTTGGAAGCAACTTGGTTAAAGTTGTGTCACGTTTCGGAGTTTTTAGAGACATTTTCCCTTGACCAGACGCGTCCGGTCAGTACTAAACTGCTACCGTGTTTCAGCGCTGCTGACCGGACATGGTCCTTGCGAGGACCGGACACGGTCATTAGGCTAACACGTGTCATAGAAGGGAATTCACCTAATCGGACGCGACTGGGAAGTGATCAGCGCGTCCAGTCACGTTCTAGTAAGGTACTCTGACGATCGGACGTGTCCGGTCATCACTGATCGGACGCGGTCGCGTGTCAGGTCAAAGTACAGTAAGCTCCCTGCACGACCGGACGCGTCCGGTCAACCCTGATCGGTGCGTCCGGTCACTCAGCCAGTGTTTCAGGTTTTCGACCGTTATGATCGACCGGCGCGTCCGGTCACATCGACCGGCGCATCCAGTCATCGCGTGTTTTGCTGAGTTGGCAGGTAACGGTTGGATTTGACTGTGGGGTGTATAAATACATCCCCTCCACCTCTTTTAGAGGGCTCTTGCTCATTTGTTCAGCTGAGAAACACCTTTTGAGTGCAAGGGAGTGCAAGAGCTCTAGTGAGGGTAGTGATTTTAGAATCAAAGCTTGAGAGTCCCTCACTAGTGTCTAGGGAGTAGCAAGTGTGCATCCATCTTCTCATTAGGCTCTTTGTGGTCAAGTGAGAGTTCTAGCTTGTTACTCTTGGTGATCGCCATCACCTAGACGGCTTGGTGGTGATTGGGAGTTCGGTGTTCATCCGGCGGAGCTTGTGGATGACCCAACTCATCTTGTGAGCGGTTTTGGGCGATTCACCGCGACGGAGTGTCGAAGAATCAGCCCGTAGAGAGCACTTGATCCTTGCGCGGATCAAGGGGGAGCTACACTCTTGCGCAGGTGCTCCAACGAGGACTAGTGGGGAGTGGCGACTCTCCGATACCTCGGGAAAACATCGCCGTGTTCCTTGCCCTTACTTTCAAGCATTTACTTTCTTGTATTACTTTCATTGCTTGGTTTACTTTCCTAGAATTGCCATGCTAGACTAGGATTGGAACTTAGGGTGCAAAACTTTTACCGGTAGAATCACAAGGAACACTTGTAGGCACTAGGGGTGAACTTTGGCTTGTAGGATTTAATTGTTGCAATTAATTTTTAGAAAAGCCCAATTCACCCCCTCTTGGGCATCTTGATCCTTTCAATTGGTATCAGAGCCGAGTTGCTCCTATTTTAGGCTTTACTGCCTAGAGCAAGATGTCTAACGGGGAAGGACCACCTCCCACCTTTGAGGGGGATGATTTTCCATATTGGAAAATCTAAATGGAGGCGTACCTCGAAGCCATAGATGTTGGGTGTCTTAGAGCCACAACCCAAGGGCTTCCCGCTATCAAGGATCCTGCCAACCCAAGTGGTGACGAGGAGAAGTACGACCGGTGGAATGCAAAGGCCAAAAATGTACTCTACCGGGGCTTAGGCAAGGATATCTTCAATCGTGTGCGTAATGCAAAAAACGCTCATGAATTGTGGGAAAATCTTTGTGCTCTCCATGAGGGAACTAAGAGTGAGCGCGAGGAACGCTATCATATTGCTTTAAAGAAAATCAATTCTTTTGAGATGCTTCCCAAAGAAAGTGCTAATGACATGTACACTCGATTGAATGTTCTTGTAGAAGAACTCAATGCTCTTGGGCTCACTCAAATGAGTCAATCGAATGTTGCAAGGAGGATCTTGAGTGTTCTTCCCGTTGAGAAGTATGGTCACATTATCACCGTGCTTCATCAAAGTGATCTCTCCACCGCAACACTGACACAAGTATTGGGGAAGATCAATGCACATGAGATGTACATGCACATTACTCCAGAAGAGGGCTCATTCTCCTCCAAGAAGAAGGACTTGGCCTTCAAAGCTAGTCATGACAAGAAGAAGAAGAAGGGCCAAGCCATGATGGTGCAAGAAAGCTCAAGTGAAAGTGATATTGATGATGCATCACTTGCACTCATGGTGAGGAAGACCACCAAGATGTTAAAGAAGCTCAACAAGAGCGGCATCAAGTTCGATGGCAAGAAGAAGAAATTCTTCACAAGTAGCAAAAGGAAGCCAATATCCGAGATGGATTGCTACAATTGTGGAGAACTTGGCCACCTAGCTCATCAATGCCCTAGGCCTCCAAAAGACAAGTACAAGAACAAGAATAAGGGCAAGAAAAATGACTCAAGTGATGAAGAAGATGAGAATAAAAAGAACAAGCCATACAAGAAGAAGGATGGCAAGAGAAAAGAGTTCTACAAGAAGAAGAAGCGAGGCAAAGCCTACATTGTTGGTGATTGGCTCACCAACATTGAATCATCATGTGAGTCCTCTGGTGATGAGAGCAATGATGAGAAAGAGAAGGTTGCTGCATTTGTGATTGGGCCATCATCTTCACCGACATCTTCATCACCACCTTCACCACCACCCTCACAATCATCGTCCACAACTCACCTATGTCTTATGGCCAAAGGTGAACGAAAGTGTAACACCCCGGGCGCCACAAAAGCCCAGGATGTCACTAGCGTCCCTTCCCTCATGCCAAATTCTAAAACTCGGCAACATAAACCCAAAAACAAAGTAAAGCGTAGAAGCGAGAACAACAATAAAACCATTATTGAAAAAAATCCACCTCATTTAATATTCTTAAACCACGAGGGGTTATCGTGACTGATAAACTAATTTTTATTACATCAAGCCAAACGCATCATTAATAACTCTATGTGTGGATGAATCAGTGAAGATGTGCTGCTAATCCCCTTCCCTTCCATGCAAGCATCATGTACCTGGATTGAGTAATGCAAGGGTGAGATGAAACATCTCAGCAGGCAAACTTGTTTTGACAAGCCATTTAAACCACAGGTTGAATTAAACAACAATTTAACTTGGAGTTCCACTTAGAATAAACAAGATATAATATCAGTATAAAATGAGTGACTTCCAATTCTGAACATAGCCAGATGATAGAGCTTCACAATAGCATGGAGATATCACTTCAATGTACTTCGTGAATGCATATGAATACAATGCAAAAATGTCTCCTGCCTGCACACCCAACAAGGTGTGGAGCTGCATCCCATGATGCTGTACCGGTACGATCGTGACCATAGGTCAACGACATAACTTCCAATGCAAATGAATGATGCAATGCACTTGGCATGCTGCAATAAAATTAACATACACCACCGATGACACTTCAACTTCATCTTCAGGGTTGTGGGCTAGCCACATATAGCAATATGGAATAATAACATCACAATGAATAAATAAATAAATAAGACCACAATTAAATAAGGTTGAATAAACCCAAGTCACAGGTTTTGGATATTAGTGGTATGACATATCATAGATATTAAGTTGTAGGTGATGAAAATGACATGCCAAAACGGTAGCAAACCACCGCTACATTCACTTGCCTCTTTACCAAAGGAGATCAATAACGCTAGTGATGTTTTGAAGTGCTTCCACCTGTTTTTGCAGAACATAATTCAGTGCATACAGTACAAAGATCACTTACAAACAATATATGAACTGCTCCTACGTTCATGCAAACAACCAGCGAAACAGCCCTACTTCACTCCAAAAAAATAGCAGCAGAGCTGTTTTTTTTAATATCTTTGAAACTGTGACAGAGATAATAACCAAAAAAAACACTCCCTAAGCATCTACACTGAACAATCTACAACTTTGGTATTCAAACCAAGGTCAAATTTTGCCAATTCTATTGTTTTAGAATAGCCTACCAAGTGACACACATGCTCTGTTTATTAGCAGCAGCAACACTGTTTTCGAAACAAATCATATTTCCCAATCCATCCAACCAAAATTAGTGTTTAAACTCTTGATAGAAAGATCATACAAAGTACTATAAAAATCACCATAGCACACTGAACCAATTCGGCTTTGTCAAACTCCTAAATTGACACCCAAATCTGATGGTCAAAACTGATCTATACTCTGACGGAAACTGAAAGTAATATTCAGAATGCGATATCTCCCATAATACTAAACCAAAAAATGTGTTTAAATACCCGTTGGAAAGATATTGAAACTTTCTACAACTTTTGTTTTTATGGGAGATTCCAATTCGACACCTAAAGTCCTCGAAACAGACCTCAAACTGCTGCTGTACTGCCTACTCTGCCATGCAGGAAAGGGCTAATTCAATGTCTAGCACCAAAACGTGGAATCTAATCCATCTCAACAAAGATCTACTGAACCAAAACCATCTAAGAACAAGGAATCGAACAGGAGAAAACTTACCTAGGGTTTTCCCCAACAGAACAGCAAGGAGGTAAAAGATATCACTGATCTATATGGCTTCTTCTAGATGTTCTCCTTCCTAATTTGTTCCAATGATTTTCTTCTCGTTCTTTCCCATCTGTTTGGTGATCAGAGAGAGAGAGAGAGAGAGATAGAGAGATAGGGGAGAGGTCGCCTTGAATGAGGAACGCCCAGGAGAGCAGGGGTCAGCCTCCCTTATGTTACTTCTCCCCATAGAAACTGTTTTCCCCAATTGCGCTTCTCTACACACAAAACGTATTTTTGCTAAATTCTAACAAAATCACACAAATAATCAAGCAATAATATGAACCCACATAATTTTTTTAGATGGCCCCCAAAAGGAGGACGGTTAAACTTCTAGAGTGTTACATTCTACCCCCCTTAAAAGAATTCGTCCTCGAATTCAGTCGTTCCTAGGGAAAAACCCCAAACGAAGGTACGAAACCCAAAGCACTTAAACTGATGAGTCTCGAAGAGTTCTGGATACTTCTCAAGCATCTGCTCCTCAAGGTCTCAAGTAGTTTCACATTCGTATTGATTCGTCCATAAAATAAAATATTTACCAATATGGAAAGAATAAAGATTAAGAAAAACACTACAACTTTTGTTCTGATCATATGTTCAAAATCATTTGTTAAGGTGGCCAAAAACAGATTAGACACAAAACTGTTCAGATTCACGTCACTCAGAAACAGTCATATTAGAACTGACCACATCTCTCAACATACAAGGATATGAGGTCAATCCTGGAGTCAGAAGAAAGGTATTGGAGTCCTCTACAACGGTGATATTAGTCATAGAATTTAATTCAGCCTTCTACTATTTTGAATTGGGCTGCAAAATAAACATGCAGGCTTTCATCTAGACTGCATCGATCTCAAAATAAAACTTAGCTCCAGATGTATCCATCCAAATTCAGTGTTCAATCACTCAATGTAAAGACATTGAAATTTTCTACATCTCTGTAAAACATCATCTTTTTAATTTGGTCTCTAGGAACCTTTAAACTTCGATCATCTCAAAAGTGCACCGACTGAAAAGTAACTATGCTATCCCGGATGACTAGTACGACCTATTTTCAACATATTCAAGAGAGAGCCCTAATCAAAATTATACTGAATAAAAGCAAGGATTGGATCATGCGCAAAGGATAAACTGATTCTTTACCAAACTAAATAAATAAAGATTAACAGAAAATTACCTACCGCTGTCTACATTCTTTGTTGTGTCCTGATCTGATCTCCCAGCCAATAAGAAACCTGATCTCCCTTCCCTCCACGTCTAGCATTTTGACTTTGACAGCGATAAATAAATAGGCAGAAAGACCCAGACAACCCATTCCCCTAGGGATGATGATGATCTTCAAGTGGACTTCATCTAACAGCACTTGTTAGGAGGACGGCGATAGGCTAGGTAGCGCTCCCTTCAACTTCGGATCAGCACATTTAGGCACGGAGAATTTTTTTTTGTGGTCTACTAGGGTTTTTGATTGTGGCAGCTGCTACACATAACAGATTAAAGGGACTGCTGGTGCGATGCTTTGGTAAAGAAGAGGTTGAAAGGCCATTAGCCACATTAAAAGGCGACAGGAGACAAAGGATCAGACGCGAGCACTGCAGCATCGTGGTTACTATGGTGTTAGGATTACTGTAGCAGGCATCGCTCTTTCTTAAATTTAGCAACCAACAAAACTCTATAATCTGACTCCAAGCATTGCATATTTGTAATCAAACAGAATCATTTTAATTAACCCTTTGAGCTTTCTAAAATACAAAAGCATATTTTCTATGAAAATTACACCAATAAAACACATGAACAGCTAACAAAAAAAACATATCTTCTCTACTCAATACAAAGGTGATAAACAAAGTTATACGGTGTTACAGAAAGGTACAAAACCATGATAGTGATGATGATGATAGTGATAGTGATGATGAATATGATGCACCTTCTTATGATGAACTTGTAAAATTATTGAACAAATACTCTAAAGTCATAAGAAGAACTAGAAATGAAAATGATGAGCTCCAAAATGAAAATGAATCACTCTCATCTAAGCTTGAAATTGCATAAAAGGCTAGTGATGAGCTCAAAGATCAAAATGAAATTATGTCTTCTACTCTCAAGGAGCTCAAAACTTCTAACAAAGAGCTTAGAGATCAACATGATAAACTTGAGAAGAAGCATGATGAGCTCAACACTAGGCACAACTCTCTAGAAGACAAATATACTACATTGAAAATCGACTATGATAGTCTTGTTGTTGCTAATGAGCTTTCCCTTGAGACACATGATGCTACTAACCAAGTTGTTAAGATTGATATAGCTACATCATGTGATGATTTGATCATTGAAAGCATTGAGCAAGGTTCTAGTGGCAAAGGCAAGAGTGTGGTTGAGTCCAACAACTATGATGATTATGCCAAGATCAAGAGTGAGAATGAGAAGCTTGCAAATGAGAACAAGAAGCTAAAAGGGTTGATGGCTCTTGAGAAGCAAACTTCAAATGAGTCACTTATTGAAGAAAACAAAAAGCTCAAGCAAGAGAAAGAGCATCTCAAGACCGGCCTAAGCAAGTTCATAAGAGGCCAATATTTGCAAAGTGAGCTACTCATGAACACTGTTATGAAGATGGATAGAAGTGGCATTGGTTATTTGGCAAATCAAGAGAAGAAAGCTAAAGCTCAACAACAACAAAGCAAGTCAAAGCCCAAGCCAAAGAGATGTGTTGAGTGTGGACAAGAAGGCCATTTTGCTCATGAGTGCAAAACTCCACCACCACAACCCTTGCCCAAGCATGCTAGACCCTTTGCCTTCAATGCTCATTACATGCTAAGAAAAGATTCAAGTGGAAAGATGAAAGTTATGTTCTTGGGTCCCCCAAACAAGAATAGGCCTAAGAAAATATAGGTTGCCAAGTCACTAGTAGAGAAAGTCAAGGTTCCCTCTCAAGTTTGGGTCCCTAAACAAAAAGCTTGATCTCTTGTGTGTAGGTGAACTATAAGACCAGTGGATCTCATTGGGTTATTGATAGTGGTTGCACTCAACATATGACCGGTGATCCTCGTATGTTCACCTCAATTGAAGAGAATGGGGTATGTCAAGAGAAGATCACATTTGGAGATAATTCAAAGAGCAAAGTCAAGGGTATAGGCAAGATTGCAATATCAAATGATCACTCACTCTCAAATGTGCTCTATGTTGCTTCATTGAGTTTCAACTTGTTATCCGTTGGGCAACTTTGTGACCTTGGCTACCAATGCTTGTTCACACCAAATGAAGTGGTAGTTTCAAAGATAGATGACAAGCAAATGATATTCAAAGGCTTTAGATACAATAATCTTTATCTTGTTGACTTCACCCCCGAAGATACAAACTTGATGACATGCTTGTTTACCAAGACCTCACTTGGATGGCTTTGGCATAGGAGGCTTGCTCATGTTGGAATGAACACTCTCAACAGGCTATTGAAGAAAGAATTAGTGAGAGGTTTGAAGGATGTAAAGTTTGAAAAGGACAAACCTTGTAGTGCATGTCAAGCCGGCAAACAAGTTGCAAACACTCATCCAACCAAAGCTTACATGTCAACCTCAAGAGTGCTAGAACTTCTACACATGGATTTGTTTGGTCCTACAACTTACAAGAGCTTGGGTGGAAATCTCTATTGTCTTGTGATAGTGGATGACTACTCAAGATACACTTGGACTTTCTTCCTTCATGACAAATCCGAAGTGGCAAATTGCTTCAAGAAGTTTGCAAAGAGAGCTCAAAATGAATTTGAAGTCAAGATAAAGAAGATTAGAAGTGACAATGGGAAAGAGTTTGACAACACAAATATTGAAGCTTATTGTGATGAGATTGGAATCAAGCATGAAGTTTCTTCAACCTACACTCCTCAACAAAATGGCGTAGTTGAGAGAAAGAATCGGACTTTGATCACCCTTGCAAGAACAATGTTAGATGAGTACAACACTCTGGAAAAGTTGTGGGCCGAGGCAATCAACACTGCATGCTATGCTTCAAATTGCCTCTTCCTATAAAAGTTTCTTGGCAAGACCCCCTATGAATTGCTAAATGGGAAGAAGCCGGACGTCTCATTCTTCCGGGTGTTTGGTTGCAAATGCTACATCTACAAGAAGCGTCAACACCTAGGGAACTTTCAAAGACGTTGTGATATTGGTTTTCTTATTAGTTATTCATCAAAGTCCAAAGCATATAGAGTATTTAACCATGCCACCGGTTTGGTTGAAGAAACATATGATGTGGAATTTGATGAATCTAACGGCTCCCAAGGAGCAATTGAGAATTGTGATGATGTAGGTGATGAACCATTGAGGGAGGCAATGAAGAACATGCCAGTGGGAGACATCAAGCCAAAAGATGATGAAGATGTGTACAAATTGTCGATCCACCATCTTCATCAAATGTGCCTCAAGATGATGACAAGAATGAGAGAGTTGAAAATGAAGATACTCATGTCTCTCATGAACAAGCTGAGGCACAAGCTCAAGATGTTGATGCTCCCCAACCCCTCCTCAAGTGGTTGATAGAAGAAACTCACCTCTACTTCAAGCACATCCACAAGATCTCATCATAGGGAGTCCTACAAAGGGAGTAATGACTCGATCTCAAAAGCTTGCTTCTTTTGTTGAACATCACTCTTTTGTCTCTTGTGTTGAACATCAAAAGAATGTAGAAGAAGCTCTTCAAGATCTGGATTGGGTGAATACTATGCACGAAGAATTGAACAACTTCACCCGCAATCAAGTTTGGACACTTGAAGAGCACCCAAAAGGTGCAAGAGTCATTGGAACCAAGTGGGTGTTCCGCAACAAGCAAGATGACCAAGGCATAGTTGTGAGGAACAAGGCAAGACTAGTTGCAAAGGGGTTCTCTCAAGTTGAAGGTCTTGATTTTGGAGAGACCTTTGCACCCGTTGCAAAGACTTGAAGCCATTCGTATCCTTCTTGCATATGCATCACATCATGATATGAAACTATATCAAATGGATGTGAAAAGTGCATTCTTAAATGGCTTCATAAATGAACTAGTCTATGTTGATCAACCTCCTGGGTTTGAAGACCCTAGATATCCTAATCATGTTTATAGGTTGTCCAAGGCGCTATATGGGCTTAAGCAAGCCCCTAGAGCGTGGTATGAGCGCCTCCGGGACTTCCTCATTGAGAAGGGCTTCACCATTGGGAAGGTCGACACCACACTATTCATCAAGAAGCTTAATGGAGAGATCTTCATTTGTCAAGTCTATATTGATGATATCATCTTCGGATCAACAAAAGAAGATTATTGCAAGGAATTTGGTGAATTGATGTCGAAGGAGTTCGAGATGTCTATGATTGGTGAGCTCACATTCTTCCTTGGTTTTCAAGTCAAGCAAATGAGAGAAGAGATTTTCATCTCTCAAGAAAAGTATACCAAGGATCTTCTCAAGAGATTCAAGATGGAAGAATGTAAGCCAATCAAGACCCTAATGCCATCTAATGGACATCTCGACCTAGATGAGGGAGGTAAACTGGTTGATCAAACTCTCTACCGTTCTATGATTGGTAGCTTGTTGTACCTTACCGCATCTAGGCCCGATATCATGTTTAGTGTGTGCATGTGTGCTCACTTTCAAGCGTGCCCTAAAGAACCTCACTTAAGTGCCGTAAAAAGAATCTTAAGATATCTTAAGCACACCCCAAGCATTGGTCTTTGGTATCCCAAAGGAGCTAGATTCCAACTAGTTGGCTTTTCTGACTCGGATTATGCTGGTTGCAAAATTGATAGAAAAAGCACATCCGGAGGGTGCCATTTGCTTTGGAGGTCTTTAGTATCTTGGTCATCTAAGAAGCAAAATAGTGTGGCTTTGTCCACTGCCGAGGCGGAATACATTGCCGTGGGAGCTTGTTGTGCACAAATCTTATACATGAAACAAACCCTCCTTGACTATGGAGTTGTTCTTGAAAAGGTTCCACTTTTATGTGATAATGAAAGTGCCGTTAAAATTGCTAATAATTCGGTACAACACTCACGCACCAAGCACATTGATATCTGCCGCCACTTTCTAAGAGATCATGTTGCTAAAAATGATATATCACTAGAAGGTGTAAGAAGTGAAAATCAATTAGCGGATATCGTCACTAAACCTTTGGATGAGGCTACCTTTTGTAGGTTGAGAAGTGAACTTAATGTGCTTGACTCTAGTAACTTTAAAAAATGAGCGTGTGTTGTCCCTTAAAATGTCATGTTTAATTTCCCGCAATGCATCTAGGACTTGTCTAACATGGTTACAATAACCCTCCTTTGGAGGAGTGAAGAAGCCTAACCGTGGATCAAACTTGACAAGCAACCTAGTCTTTCTTACTCGCTTTGCATTGCATTATGCATGGTTGTTGCTTTGTCGTTTCTTTTCGGTTTGGCTTTGAGCAACCTCTGTGTTCATCCATGAATAGAGAGAGCATTTAACGCTCCTAAGGGTTCATAAACTCTATTGCATGGCCATACGTTGCTCCTCGGGTGTTTATTGCTTATTTTCCTAAAAACAATACTAGCCTAAGGCAAATTATTTTGAAAAATTTGAGGGTTTGAGTGAGGTCACTCATATCAGGTTCCAATTGGTGTTTATTTGAGTCTCTTTGAATTGGAACTTGATTGGGAGAAGTCGCGTCGAAGATCGGATTGAAGAAAGGTGTTAAATAGTGACCGGACGCTAGACCGGACGCAGTGATGCTTCACCACCGCGTCCAGTCCCAGCGACCACCAGCGTGTCCGGTCATCCCGAAGACTTTCTCTTGGACCTTGACTAGACGCTCGACCGGACGCGTCGTTGTTGACCACCGCGTCCAGTCATGCACGATGAGTTTCCCAGATGACCTTTGACCGGACTCTGTCCGCGTCCGGTCAGCCCCAACCGGACGCGTCCGGTCGCTCCAGGAGCTTACTGGACTGTGACCGGACGCTGCCCCACCGCGTCCGGTCATGCGACCACAGCGTCCGGTTAGTGCGCAGCGAGCGGATCTAAGTCCTCATATAACCTTTTGTTCTTGGTCTCTATTTTTCACCGTACAACACGCGCCGTGCCCTAGCCGCTTTGCCGACTCGCCGCGCTGCCGTCTCGCTCCTCCTGTGCCGCCGTCGACTCCTGCCCTGCTCCGCCGTGCCGCGCCACTACACCTCACCCGCACTGTGCGCTTGCCGCACTGCTGCCCCACTCCGCCCGCGCATCGCCGACTCGCCCACACCGCTGAGCTCCGCTGCTCCACCACCGTCGCCGCCGCCGCAACTTTCTCAGGCACGCGTGCTGCCAAACCCCTCGCCAGCCCTCCATCACGCGCCACTTTGACCCCTTCACGTGATCTCCACCAGAGTTTGCCCTAACCCTAACCCTAGGTCACACGAGGTTTCGTTTTGGCCGTTCGTCATCGAGGTTTCTCCACGCGACGTCTTCTCCATGAGGTTGTTTCGCGTTACCTTGATCTCCTCGTTAGGGTTTGCCGTAATTTCATCATTGAAATTCTAACTATCTCTTGTCTCGGCAAATTAGCACTCATCCGGTGTTTTTGGGAACTCTCACGAGTCAAGGTCATCTCATCCCTTCACCGAGTTCTCGTCGATCTGAGGTAGTCATCGGTATTCGACTCATCTTATCTCATATGCTTGCTATCTTTTGGGTTTCTTATCTATTAGAAAATATATGTTGCTTATAGTAGATCCATCTATTCCATCTTTTCAGTGAGTTCTGTCGGTGTGTTGGGTGACAGTTGGTCAGAGTTTGAATCCGAGGCCAAGCCTGCGGATACGGATTGAGGCCAAGCCTCTTGAGTGACAGTTCATCATCTTTCAGGTTCTCTCATCACACCCGACTCGAGTCCGTCTGTTCCGCCATCAGATCCTTAGATTAGTTTTTGGCGGTTGATGCCAAAGGGGGGGAGAGAGTAGATTCAGGGGGAGTTTTGATAGAGGGGTTTTGTTTTTATTTGTGTGCTACATTCATGCATCATGTTTACATTCCCATACTTGCATTTTTTGACATGTGTGCTTGCGAGATACTTTGAGTCTTTGTGGTCTATCTAGTCACCTTTTTATATCATGTCACTTATTTGGTTCTAGCTCATAAGGTTGTGCTTCTATGCCTTACTCTGATTTCTTTTGAGCTATGTCTTTATGTGTACTAACGCTTCATGTTTTATCTTATGAGTACACACTGTTGGCTTGGGGCACATAAGCAATTCCTAACCCCTTGTGCTTATTGGTTTTTGCTTATGTGAACCAAGCATGTTCGAAAACCTCAACTCTTATCTTCTGAATCTAAGTATTGTCATCAATCACCAAAAAGGGGGAGATTGAAAGCATCTAGGCCCCAAGAGTTGGTTTCAGCAATTGATGACAACGCATTATTACCATGACTAATGTGTGTTTTGCAGAAACTTTGGTAAGTTAGGTCATGGGGTTGATAACTGCTTTGGGCACTATGGTATTCATGCCCCTTGATGGAAATCATTTCAGTTTTCAAAGGATTGACGTCAAGATTAAGGACGGTTAGTTCTGGATGTCAAGGTGTTGAGTTACATTCGGAATAGTCATTAGGATCTTCGCTTTTTCCTTTGGCCGTACTATAAAGGGGGCATGAGCGAGTAGCTTGACCTAGGTGAGTCTTTTGTTTAGGAGGTGCCTGAGGATGAGGAGCAAGGAGAGGACTTGCCCGAGTGCGTAGATCACCAGCCTAGTTCGTTTGAAAGAGGCAATCCCTGAAGCATTCTAAATTCCCTATTTTATTCAAGCAATTCTTTATATATGAGTTACATATTGTTGCATTAAGTTATAGGAGTTGAGTGAAACCGTTGTTGCATTTATTACTATCCTTGTCCACCTAGTTATCTGTTACCCTGTTAGATCAGGATCGAATAATTGCTTAGCCTTGCTTAGACCGGTAGCGATCGGTGATTTCCGGTCACCTACATTGATAGGTGGTCACTGAAAGAATTTAGCTATGAAAAGCGTGATATCCTAGAATTAACCATGTGTTGATGGAGAATTGGAGACCGGGTGGAAAAGTTGGAAGCAACCAGTCAGGGGTCTGGGGTGTAGTTAGTTTTCCATCTGTGTTGATTAAGGACCAATCGTTGCTTGTCCCTCTTGTCATGTTGAACGCATGCCTCACATTTAGCTGGCCGAATAAAGTACCTTTCGACCGCGAAGCTAGTGACATGATTTGGGCCGAGACCTACACGGGTGCACGTACTGGTGCTAAAGGGAGTATGACAGGGACGCAAAGAGTGAGCCCAAGGTGTGTCCTAGCAGTCGGGCGGTCCCTGGGTACTGTGGCACTAGTTTATCCCGCGACGTTTACCAGAATCGTGTCATTGGTGATCTGTAGCTCACTTGATCGGTGAGTGTGTTTTGTGTGAGAAATAAATCACCTGCTGGTTAGGAATCGATTCGAATCACCATCGCTCCTGGATAGTGAGCACTTGACTCGAGTTACAGCATCGTAGTAATTGTGATGGAACATTGATGGTTATTGGATTGTATTGGAGATGCTAAATCTAAAGTTGTAACTGGATGTATTGGTTAATCAAGTGACTGCTATAGTATACTCCCTCCATCCCAAATTATAAGACGTTTGACTTTTTTGATTCCAAGTTTGACCACTCGTCTTATTCAAAAAATTTGTACAAACATAGTCAAATTTAAGTCATTCTTGAGGAACTTTTATTAATATACCAAGCCACGATAAAAGAATTGATATTTTGCACAAATTTTTGAATAAGACGAGTGGTCAAACTTGGTGTCAAAAAAGTCAAACGTCTTATAATTTGGGATGGAGGGAGTAGGTGCTTACCTAGTTGGATAGGTCATAATAAAGATGATGCAACGTACTTAAAGTAGTATCTTCATAGTAGCCTATGCTCTTCGCAACTGAGTTAGCCAACCCCACTAAAGAAAGCCTTGCATGCTCCTTGGTGTCACTTATTTCTAGTTTAAGACGGGTAAGTCTAGCTGAGTACCTTCTTGTACTCAGGGCATTGTTTCCATTGTTGTTGTAGATGGTCAAATGTACTACGGCTATTGCATTAACTACCTGTATCCGGCGATGGGCAACAACTAGGACCAAGGGCAATGGTCACTCCGTATGTCTCATCTGATGCTTTTGTTGGAGATGACTACCTACTGGCAGTGTATCTGAACTAAATATGTGTGTGTCATTTTAAAACTACTTGCTTCCGCTATGTTAATTTGAACTTGGTTTGTAATAACTTTATGTTCTGAACTCCGATGTATTCAACTGTCGTTGTGAACTTTATGTAACATGTAAAGGTGATTGCTAAACCAGTATGATCTTGGTTTGTATGTTGGTTGGTTTGAAATCCTTCGTGATTTCATAGAATCTCGGGCTATACAGGCTTAAGTTTAGTAAATTATCTGCCTCAGCGGAAGATTTTCTTACTTAATCTTGTAGAATCGTGTTGATCCGTTACAGGCTCCTAGGTGACGAGGCTGAAGTGGAAGCTCGGTTCGGTCCATTTGGAGATAGTGCTACTCTTGAAGCAAGATTGGTGCACGGTTTGCGTCGAACATATTGTAGGCTCAGAAATAGTATTGGAGGCCCCCAATGGAACTCCTAGGTGACGTGAGTCATGTGGAATCTCATTTCGATCAGTTTTGAGACAGTGCTAGCGTCAGTGCAAGATAGGTGCTCGGTTTGCGTCAAACGTACCATAGGCTCATAAATCGTTTTAGACACATCCGATTGTACACCTAGGTGACGAGGGTCTGGTGGGCTCTGTTCGGTGCGTTTGGAGATAGTGCTAATCTTGACACAAGATAGGTGCATGGTTTGAACCGAACGTACCATAGGCTCTGATAAGAGTATGTGTGTCCCAATCTTTTGGTGGAGAAGGATAACTTCGATTTCACTGGAGAGACATTCACGACCCGACTACAACCATCCAAGGAAGCTACGCCTTAGCGATCGATACACCAATTCCAGCGGTTGTCATGATCTTGCGGATCACAACCAACCAAACCACTAGGGTTATTCCAGCAAGCAATTGAAGAACAAGCAAGAACAAGTAGAACAAGCACTCAATTGCAAATATGAGATGAAGTTTCAGATCTAATACACATAAAGGTGGGGTTCCAGATCGAGTAGAACAGATGGTCTAACCAACACATGTGTCTACCAGGAAGTAGCAGGAGCTAAACTTACATCAAACAAAAACCCAATCTCTTTGTGGTGGCTATGGAGGTATATGAGAGGGTAGAGGATGACCTGGACATGGTGGGGGTCATCCCACAACCCTAGGACACGCCCCTATTGGGCCCCACTTGATACATGGCCCATCGAGCAACAATCAGGTGACGCAGCACCGTAGACAGAAAAGGTCTCGGTATTAAAATGAGAACTGCGGACGTATTTAACAAGATATCGGCATGAGTCTAGATCCGTTGGAAAGTAGACTTGATAAGCTTTCCAAAAAGTCCTAGAACGTCCCAATCGGAGTCCGTATGAAGTCGTGGCAACCGTCGAAAGCTGGGACTCTTCTGCAGTCCGAATTCATCTTCCAAAACGTGTTGGACTTGGACTCTTTCTTTCTTTGAGCCAAAAGTGACGTGGTGGCTTGGTGGATGACATTAGAAATATTTGGACTTGGTCCCCAATCAACTTCATTAACCTTCCATTCTTTCCATATGCAATTGAATCTTCTCTTCATCCATGTAAGTAATTCTGAAAATGAAAATACACACATTTTATGGTGCAGCACCAATTCATCAAATGTATCAATGATAAGCCTCATATAGAATGGTTGCACCTTTAGTTTTGAAGTGGTTAAAATGATCATATTCGAGCCAATGATGTCCTCATCATTCTCCCCTTCTTGACAGCAAACCGTCCTCGGTTTGACCATTGGTGGAGGGCATGTTGTAGGTAATACCGAACCATTCTCCCCTTCTTGAGAGTTATCCTGTTTCTTTCCCACCAAACAAGGGAAACTCGACATGGCATGATTGTAGATAGTGCATTCCTCAGATTGATCATATTTTTGCATAATAATAGGGGGTTTTATATTTGAAAAAATGTAAGTTCGGTGTATCATATAGTCCTCTTTACAATTATATTTGCCAATAGCTTGAAAACTAATATTATAAGAACATGGCAATTCAAATCTAGCAAATAGATTATTCTCTTAGTAGCTAAGCTCACAAAGATCATCAAATTCTATATACCCCATTGTATGTAAAGATGACAACATTTGAGTTTCTTCATTTTCATTTGTAATATGAATAACATGCTTGAATTCAGCACACATTGATTCAGAATTTTTTGCTTTATTCACTAGTTGTATGGATATAGCTAATGTGTTAGCACACAACTCTTCTGTATCACAAGGAAGATTAAGCATATCAATGTGTGACAAGGGAAAATCAGTGACTGGTTCCACAATTGATTTCTCTGGTAGCATGATTAGTGGACAAATACAGTTCAACTAAAGCATACTCACCTTGATTTTTGTTATTGACATTTGACTTACCTTTGCTGCTCTTCTCAAAGGTTGTACAAGCAGCAGGATTCTCTTCCTGAAATGAGTCACCTAATATCCCAAATTTCTTGCTCTCCATTTGAATATTGTTGTCTACTTGCTGCAAGTTGTTAGTTATTGGAGAGGCAAGTGTTTCTTTTGTATTTGCTAGATCCATTTTGAGATTTCTTTCATAATCACAAGCAAGATCAACCAACTCATCAAAAGAGTTATAATGTTTATCAACAAGAATATTCTGAATTTCCTCATTAAGACCTTGCAAAAATCTATGTTCCAAAAGTTCACCAGTTTCTTCTAAGCCACAACATAGCAAACATGATTTTAGTCTATCCAAGTATTCTGCTACAGTTTTGTTCTCTTGTTTTATATATTGCAACTTTCTAAACAAAATTTCAGAATAATATTTAGGTACAAAAACATTTCTAAAATGTCTTTTCACATCTTTCCATGATTGAGAGGCTTTACCAAATCTACAAAGGTGTTTCCATTCAGTTAAAGCATATTTAGTAAAAACACTAGAAGCAACTCTAACCTTTTGATTTTCTGATAGATCAAGCTTTTTAAATTCATTGTTTACATTTAGCTCCCATTCAATATATGCATGAGGATCATACTTTCCTTCAAAACTAGGTAGTGCAGATTTTATTCTATCAAGCAAAACATCACATACCTCATGAGTCGCATGCTTATCTCTTGCCATACCTTTAGCAAACTGATGAGAATATACAACCTGATCATCTTGTATTTCCATGTGGATTCCTACCATGATTAGAAGAAACACAAGAAACATCCACAATAATATTTATGCCCCTATCAACTACTAGGATGTGGTTGTTGTAATTCTCTCACTCTCAACCTGTTTAAACAAGCTCTTATAAGTTCTTACCAAGCCCAACAGGAGGTGGCGGTTACCAACAAGTTGCAAACCTGGAAAATAGTGTATCGACACCGCAGCAACAACACCTGTCAAGCTGTAGTCGAATATGTGGAGCTGTAGGAGGGCTCAAATTAATGTACAAGGAAGTACTAGCACCACGTTAGTCACAAAAAGCAAGTTGAGAAATCGTTCAATGATGGTACCGTGCTGGTCCTAAGCTAGACCGTGCTAGAGACGCGAGCCTGGACACAAATGAAGTCACGGTACAGTAGGAAAAAGGCACAAGAACAGCAAGCTATCACTCTCCCTCTTTTCCTCCTCTCTTCTTTTCTTTCTTTTCTCTTTCTCTTTCTTTTTTTTCTTTTGTCTAATTTTGAATTCTCTTCTTCTACTTCTTTTCTTTTACTTTGCACAAGACGAATCTGAACTTAACAAAACATAGTTCAGAACATCAACTTATAATGTATTTGTCTTTTTGGGGAGTAACAAGAAAAGAACTAGCAACTCAGATTTTTCTTTGTGTGCCCAAATCAAATTTTCTCGGTGTGAAAAAAATAGCGTGGATGGATATGGTGCAACAAAGACGAATATGGTAGTAATGATTGCAATGGAGATGTATATGGTGTAGTGGAGATATGTATGGTGGTGGTGGTGATGGCAGCGGATATGTATATAATTGATAGTGACCAAAACTTGACAAGAACTCAAAACTCTAAAAGCCTAACCCTAAGACCAGCAACTTGACTCAGCCGATGTAAACCAAACTCAACAAGCCCGAACTAAGTAATACTAGTCAAAGGCTCAAAGGGTCTATGGGATTATGGAAAAAATCTACTGTTTTTGTTGGCTTTTTCTGGACTATAGGAAAATAAAAGCAAACTGAAATCTCTCACCGATCAAACCTTGCTCTGAATACCACTGATAAGAGTATGTGTGTCCCAATCTTTCGGCGGAGAAGGATAACTTCGATTTCACTAGAGAGACATTCACGACCCGACTACAACCATCCAAGGACGCTGCGCCTTAGCGATCGATACACCAATTCTAGTGGTTGTGACGATCTTGCGGATCACAACCAACCAAACCACTAGGGTTATTCCTGTAAGCAATCGAAGAACAAGCAAGAACAAGTAGAACAAGCACTCAATTGCAAATATGAGATGAAGTTTCAGATCTAATACAGATAAAGGTGGGGTTCCAGATCGAGTAGAACAGATGGTCTAACCAACATATGTGTCTACCAGGAAGTAGCAGGAGCTAAACTTACATCAAACAAAAACCCAATCTCTTTGTGGCGGCTATGGAGGTATATGAGAGGGTAGTGGACGACCTGGACATGGTGGGGGTCATCCCACAACCCTAGGACATGCCCCTATTGGGCCCCACTTGATACACGGCCCATCGGGCAACAATCAGGTGACGCAGCACCGTGGACAGAAAAGGTATCGGTATTAAAATGAGAACTGCGGACGTATTTAACAAGAAATCGGCATGAGTCCAGATCCTTTGGAAAGTAGACTTGATAAGCTTTCCAAAAAGTCCTAGAACGTCCCAATCGGAGTCCATATGAAGTCGTGGCAACCGTCGGAAGCTGGGACTCTTCTGCAGTCCGAATTTATCTTCCAAAACGTGTTGGACTTGGACTCTTTCTTTCTTTGAGCCAAAAGTGACGTGGTGGCTTGGTGGATGACATTAGGAATATTTGGACTTGGTCCCCAATCAACTTCATTAACCTTCCATTCTTTCCATATGCAATTGAATCTTCTCTTCATCCATGTAAGTAATTCTGAAAATAAAAATACACACATTTTATGGTGCAGCACCAATTCATCAAATGTATCAATGATAAGCCTCATATAGAATGGTTGCACGTTTAGTTTTGAAGTGGTTAAAATGGTCATATTCGAGCCAATGATGTCCTCATCAGGCTCATGAATAGTTTTGGATCCACCCGATGGAACTCGTAAGTGACGTGGGTCATGTGGAATTTCGTTTTTGTCCGTTTGGAGACAATGTTAGTGTTAGTGCAAGACAGGTGCACGGTTTGCACCAACATACCATGGGCATAGAAATTGTTTTGGACACACTCGATGGGACTCCTAGGTGACGAGGCTCAAGGGAAGCTCGCTTCGGTCCGTTTGGAGATAGTGCAACTCTTGATGCAAGATTGGTGCACGGTTTGCGTTAAACATACTATAGGCTCAGAAATAGTATTGGAGGCCCCCGATTGAACTCCTAGGTGACGTGAGTCGTATGAAATCTCGGTTCGATCAGTTTTGAGACAATGCTAGTGTCAGTGCATGATAGGTTATTGGTTTGCGTCGAACGTACTGTAGGCTCGGAAAATAGTATTGGAGGATCCCGATGGAACTTCTAGGCGATGTGGGTCATGTGGAATCTCGTTTTGATCTATTTTGAGATAGTGTTAGCATTGGTGCAAGATAGGTGCTCGGTTTGCATCAAATGTACCATAGGCTCATAAATCATTTTAGACGCACCCGATGGTACTCCTAGGTGACGAGGGTCTAGTGAAGCTCTGTTCGGTCTGGTTTGATATAGGTGCACGGTTTGCACTGAAGGTACCATAGGCTCATAAATAGTATTGGACACACCTGATGGAACTCGTAAGTAACATGAGTCATGTGGAGTCTTGTTTTAGTCCGTTTGGAGGTACTGTTGGAGTTAGTGCAAGATAGGTGCACGGTTTGCACTGAACATACCATAGGCATAGAAATCGTTTTGGACGCACTCGATGGGACTCCTAGGTGATGAGGCTCAAGTGAATGCTCACTTCGGTCCGTTTGGAGATAGTGTAACTCTTGATGCAAGATTGGTGCTCGGTTTGCGTTGAACGTACCGTAGGCTTGGAAATAGTATTGGAGGCAACCGATGGAACTCTTAGGTGATGTGAGTCATATGGAATCTCGTTTCAATCTGTTTTGAGATAGTGTTAGCATCGGTGTAAGATAGGTGCTCGGTTTGTGTCAAACGTACCATAAGCTCATAAATAGTTTTAGACGCACCCGATGGTACTCCTAGGTGACGAGGGTCTGGTGGAGCTCTGTTCGGTCTGGTTCGAGATAGTGCTAATCTTGACGCAAGATAGGCGCACGGTTTGCACTGAATGCACCATAGGCTCATAAATAGTTTTGGACACACCTGATGGAACTCGTAAGTGACGTGAGTCATGTGGAGTCTCATTTTAGACCGTTTGGAGACAGTGTTAGAGTTAGTGCAAGATAGGTGCATGGTTTGCACTAAACATACCATAGGCATAGAAATCGTTTTGGACGCACTCGATGGGACTCCTAGGTGATGAGGCTCAAGTGAACGCTCACTTCGGTCCGTTTGGAGATAGTGCAACTCTTGATGCAAGATTGGTGCTTGGTTTGCGTTGAACGTACCGTAGGCTTGGAAATAGTATTGGAGGCAACCGATGGAACTCTTAGGTGATGTGGGTCATATGGAATCTCGTTTCTATCTGTTTTGAGACAGTGTTAGGAGATAGTGCTAATCTCGACGCAAGATAGGTGCACGGTTTGCACTGAAGGTACCATAGGCTCATAAATAGTTTTGGACACACCTGATGGAACTCGTAAGTGACGAGAGTCATGTCGAGTCTTGTTTTAGTCCGTTTGGAGATAGAGTCAGTTCAAGATAGGTGCACGGTTTGCATCGAACATACCATAGGGATAGAAATCGTTTTGGACGCACTCGATGGGACTCCTAGGTGACGAGGCTCAAGTGGAAGCTCGGTTTAGTCCGTTTGGAGATAGTGCAACTGTTGATGCAAGATTGGTGCTCGGTTTGCGTTGAATGTACCGTAGGCTTGGAAATCGTATTGGAGGCAACCGATGGAACTCCTAGGTGACATGAGTCATATGGAATCTCGTTTCAATCTGTTTTGAGACAGTGTTAGCATCGGTGTAAGATAGGTGCTCGGTTTGTGTCAAATGTACCATAGGCTCATAAATAGTTTTAGACGCACCCGATGGTACTCCTAGGTGACGAGGGTCTGGTGGAGCTTTGTTCGGTCTGGTTCGAGATAGTGCTAATCTTGACACAAGATAGGTGCACGGTTTGCATTGAATGTACCATAGGCTCATAAATAGTTTTGGACGCACCTGATGGAACTCGTAAGTGACGTGAGTCATGTGGAGTCTCATTTTAGTCCGTTTGGAGATAGTGTTAGAGTTAGTGCAAGATAGGTGCACACTTTGCACTGAACATACCATAGGCATAGAAATCGTTTTGGATGCACTCGATGGGGCTCCTAGGTGACGAGGCTCAAGTGGAAGCTCGGTTCGGTCCGTTTGGAGATAGTGCTACTCTTGATGCAAGATTGGTGCACGGTTTGCGTCGAATGTACCGTAGGCTCAGAAATAGTATTAGAGGCCCCCGATGAAACACCTAGGTGACGTGAGTCATGTGGAATCTCGTTTCGATCAGTTTTGAGACAGTGCTAACATCAGTGCAAGATAGGTGCTCGTTTTGCACTTAACATACCGTAGGCATAGAAATCGTTGTGGATGCACTCGATGGGACTCCTAGCTGATGAGGCTCAAGTGGAAGCTCGGTTCGGTTCGTTTGGAGATAGTGCTACTCTTGATGCAAGATTGGTGCACAGTTTGCGTCGAACGTTCCGTAGGCTCAGAAATAGTAATAGAGGCACCCGATGGAACTCCTAAGTGATGTGGGTCATGTGGAATCTCGTTTCGATCTATTTTGCGATAGTGTTAGGAGATCGTGCTTATCTTGATGCAAGATAGGTGTACGGTTTGCACTGAAGGTACCATAGGCTCATAAATAGTTTTGGACACACCTGATGAAACTCATAAGCGACGGGCGTCATGTGGATTCTCGTTTTACTTTTTGATGAGGACATCAACACCGGTCATACATCCACGCCGTCCACGCCGACACCTGCTGGTCCTATTACCCGTGCTCGTGCTCGAACACTTAATCATCAAGAATCAAGGAGAAGACTGAAAGGGAAAAGGACTCGCGTAGGCTGGATTCGGACTGCAGCACACCTCCAACTTATGACGGTCGCCACAGTTACATACGGAGTCGGATTGGGGTGATTCTGGACTTGTTGGAAAGCTAATAAAGTCTACTTTTATACGGATCTGACCTCATACTCATACCTGCTCAGAAACGGCGTCAACAGTCCAAAAATCACCGAGAGGTCTATTCTGTCCAGGGTGCTGCGCCACCTTAAGTTAGCCCAATGGGCTTGTATCTTTTTGAGTCCAGTAGGGACGCGTCCTAGGGTTGGAGCACGACCCAAACTCTCTTGTGGTCGTCCTCCATACATTATATACCCCTTAGCCGCCACCAGGAACACTTGGGTTTTGTTTAGATCAAGTTTAGCCTTTGCTACTTGCTTGTAGGCGCGTGTGCTGATCCAGCCACCCGTCTCCTTGTCTTCAGAACTCCACTCATAATAAGATTCAGTTTGAGGATTTCAATTTCATCTTGCAAATTCAGTGCTTGTTTCCTTGTTCTTGCTAGTTCTTCGATTGCTTGCAGGACAGGAGCCCTAGTGGCTGGTTGTCGCGCTCCACAAGATCGTGACAGCCTTTGGAGGTGGTGTATCGGTTGCTAAGGCGCGGTCTTGGAAGGCTGTAGTCGGGCCGTGAACGTCATCTCCATCCACCAAATCGAGTGATCTCACGCCTCTCATCGAAAGATCGTCCATAAACCCTAGCGGGTTCATATCAATTGGTATCAGAGCAAGGTTTATCGGTGAGAGACTTGTAATTCTTCGCTGTTTTTATTTTTCCTACAGTCCAAAAAAAAGCCAAAAAAAAGTAGATTAGTTTCCTACAATCCTATAGACTTTTGGGCCGTGGCTAGTGCTACCTAGTTAGGGCTTGTTGAGTCGTCGGTTGCATCGGTTGTGTCAAGTTGCTGGTCTTAGTTTTAGTCCTTTAGAGTTTCGAGTTCTTGTCACGTTCTATCACAACACACGCTATCATATAGTCTCTCTATTGGCCGAATCCAAGTAGGGTTTAAAGTTTGAATCAGACAAGGAATCGGCTGTTCCTCTCTGTTGGCCGAATCCAAGTAGGTTTTCAAGTTTGAGTCGGATCAAGGAATCGGGTATTCCTCGCTGTTGGCCAAGTCCGAGTAGAATTGGAAGTTCCAATCACACGAGGAATCAGTTCACCCTGTGCTACAAATATCAAACGAACCACGCAGAAAGTATTCATATCTAAACGAGTGGCTTACTCTAGAGAGAGAGAGAGAGAGAGAGTATCTTTGGGAGTGTTCTTTTTTTTACTGGAATACCCCTGCCCTTTCGGAAAAAGTGTGTGTGCTGAGTTGCTCTTTGGGAGTGTTCTTGTTCATATAATCAGTTTTGAGTGCCCCTGAAAAAAAAATATTCAAAAAAAAAGAAAAAGAAAAAAAAAGGAAAAAAAAAGAAAAAGAAAGAAGCAAAAGAAAAGAAGAGAAAGGGGCTGATCTTAGAGATTCTTCGTTCACTTTGGGTGGTGTGTTGTGCTCTCCTTTGTGTCCAGGCTCGCGTCTCTAGCACGGTCTAGACTAGGACCAGCACAGTACCGCCGGTTGAACGATTATTCAGCTTGCTTTTTGTAACTAACGTGGTTGCGTGCTTTCATTGGGAAATTTGTTGTCGTCTACTTTGATGATATACTGATTTATAGCAAATCCATAGATGAACACCTTGATCACTTACGTGCTGTTTTCAATGCTCTACGTGATGCACGTTTGTTTGGTAACCTTGAGAAGTGCACTTTCTGCACCGATCGAGTATCGTTTCTTGGCTATGTTGTCACTCCACAGGGAATTGAGGTTGATAAAGCCAAGGTGGAAGCTATACAAGGATGGCCTGTACCCACGACGGTCACACAAGTGCGGAGTTTTCTAGGACTTGCTGGTTTCTATCGCCGTTTTGTGAAGGACTTCAGCACCATTGCTGCACCATTGACTGAGCTTACAAAGAAGGGAGTGCCCTTTTCTTGGGGCAAAGCACAAGAGCACGCCTTCCATGTGCTAAAAGATAAGTTAACACATGCACCTCTACTCCAACTCCCTGATTTTAATAAGACTTTCGAGCTTGAATGTGATGCGAGTGGAATTGGATTGGGTGGTGTTTTGTTACAAGAAGGAAAACCTATTGCATACTTTAGTGAGAAATTGAGTGGGCCTATTCTTAGTTATTCTACATATGATAAGGAATTATATGCTCTAGTGCGGACATTAGAAACATGGCAGCATTATTTGTGGCCCAAAGAATTTGTTATACATTCTGATCATAAATCTTTGAAGCATATTCGTAGTCAAGGAAAACTGAATCGTAGACATGCAAAATGGGTTGAATTTATTGAATCTTTTCCTTATGTTATCAAACACAAGAAAGGGAAGGATAATATCATTGCAGATGCATTGTCTAGGAGATATACTTTGCTGAATCAACTTGATTACAAGATCTTTGGGTTAGAAACAATTAAAGACCGATATGCTCATGATGCTGATTTTAAAGAAGTGCTGCTGCATTGTAAAGATGGGAAAACATGGAACAAATTCATCCTCAATGATGGGTTTGTGTTTAGAGCTAACAAGCTATGCATTCCAGCTAGCTCCGTTCGCTTGTTGTTGCTGCAGGAAGCGCATGGAGGTGGCTTGATGGGGCATTTTGGAGCGAAGAAGACGGAGGACATTCTTGTTGGTCATTTCTTTTGGCCAAAGATGCGACGAGACGTGGAGAGATTTGTTGCTCGCTGCACAACATGTCAAAAGGCTAAGTCCCGGTTGAATCCACACGGTTTGTATATGCCTCTTCCTGTTCCTAGTGCTCCTTGGGAGGATATTTCTATGGATTTTGTGTTGGGATTGCCACGGACTAGGAAAGGGCGAGATAGTGTTTTTGTGGTTGTGGATCGATTCTCTAAAATGGCACATTTCATACCATGTCATAAAACTGATGATGCTACAAATATTGCTGATTTGTTCTTTCGAGAAGTGGTTCGCTTGCATGGTGTGCCAAATACAATTGTTTCTGATCGTGATGCTAAATTTCTTAGCCATTTTTGGAGAACTTTATGGGCCAAATTGGGGACTAAGCTTTTATTTTCCACCACTTGTCACCCCCAAACTGATGGTCAAACTAAAGTTGTGAATAGAACTTTGTCTACTATGTTAAGGACTATTTTAAAGAAGAATATTAAGATGTGGGAAGAATGTTTGCCTCATATTGAGTTTGCTTATAATCGTTCGCTGCATTCTACTACGAAGATGTGTCCCTTTGAGATTGTTTATGGCTTGTTACCACGTGCTCCTATTGATTTAATGCCATTGCCAAGTTCTGAAAAGTTGAATTTTGATGCTAAGCAACATGCTGAATTGATGCTAAAACTACATGAAACCACTAAAGAAAACATAGAGCGCATGAATGCTAAGTACAAATTTGTTGTAGATAAAGGTAGAAGGGAATTGATTCTTGAACCTGGAGATTGGGTTTGGTTGCATTTGCGAAAGGATAGGTTTCCTGAATTAAGAAAATCTAAATTGATGCCTAGAGCGGATGGTCCTTTTAAAGTAATACAACGAATAAATGAGAATGCATATAAGCTTGATCTTCCTGCAGATTTTGGGGTTAGTCCCACATTTAATATTGCAGATTTGAAGCCTTATTTGGGTGAGGAAGATGAGCTTGAGTCGAGGACGACTCAAATTCAAGAAAGGGAGGATGATGAGGACATCAACACCGATCATACATCCACGCCGTCCACGCCGACACCTGCTGGTCCTATTACCCGTGCTCGTGCTCGAACACTTAATCATCAAGAATCAAGGAGAAGACCGAAAGGGAAAAGGACTCGCGTAGGCTGGATTCGGACTGCAGCACACCTCCAACTTGTGACGGTCGCCACGGTTACATACGGAGTCGGATTGGGGTGATTCTGGACTTGTTGGAAAGCTAATAAAGTCTACTTTCATACGGATCTGACCTCATACTCATACCTGCTCAGAAACGGCGTCAACAGTCCAAAAATCACCGAGAGGTCTATTCTGTCCAGGGTGCTGCGCCACCTTAAGTTAGCCCAATGGGCTTGTATCTTTTTGAGTCCAGTAGGGACGCGTCCTAGGGTTGGAGCACGACCCAAACTCTCTTGTGGTCGTCCTCCATACATTATATACCCCTTAGCCGCCACCAGGAACACTTGGGTTTTGTTTAGATCAAGTTTAGCCTTTGCTACTTGCTTGTAGGCGCGTGTGCTGATCCAGCCACCCGTCTCCTTGTCTTCAGAACTCCACTCATAATAAGATTCAGTTTGAGGATTTCAATTTCATCTTGCAAATTCAGTGCTTGTTTCCTTGTTCTTGCTAGTTCTTCGATTGCTTGCAGGACAGGAGCCCTAGTGGCTGGTTGTCGCGCTCCACAAGATCGTGACAGCCTTTGGAGGTGGTGTATCGGTTGCTAAGGCGCGGTCTTGGAAGGCTGTAGTCGGGCCGTGAACGTCATCTCCATCCACCAAATCGAGTGATCTCACGCCTCTCATCGAAAGATCGTCCATAAACCCTAGCGGGTTCATATCAATTGGTATCAGAGCAAGGTTTATCGGTGAGAGACTTGTAATTCTTCGCTGTTTTTATTTTTCCTACAGTCCAAAAAAAAGCCAAAAAAAAGTAGATTAGTTTCCTACAATCCTATAGACTTTTGGGCCGTGGCTAGTGCTACCTAGTTAGGGCTTGTTGAGTCGTCGGTTGCATCGGTTGTGTCAAGTTGCTGGTCTTAGTTTTAGTCCTTTAGAGTTTCGAGTTCTTGTCACGTTCTATCACAACACACGCTATCATATAGTCTCTCTATTGGCCGAATCCAAGTAGGGTTTAAAGTTTGAATCAGACAAGGAATCGGCTGTTCCTCTCTGTTGGCCGAATCCAAGTAGGTTTTCAAGTTTGAGTCGGATCAAGGAATCGGGTATTCCTCGCTGTTGGCCAAGTCCGAGTAGAATTGGAAGTTCCAATCACACGAGGAATCAGTTCACCCTGTGCTACAAATATCAAACGAACCACGCAGAAAGTATTCATATCTAAACGAGTGGCTTACTCTAGAGAGAGAGAGAGAGAGAGAGTATCTTTGGGAGTGTTCTTTTTTTTACTGGAATACCCCTGCCCTTTCGGAAAAAGTGTGTGTGCTGAGTTGCTCTTTGGGAGTGTTCTTGTTCATATAATCAGTTTTGAGTGCCCCTGAAAAAAAAATATTCAAAAAAAAAGAAAAAGAAAAAAAAAGGAAAAAAAAAGAAAAAGAAAGAAGCAAAAGAAAAGAAGAGAAAGGGGCTGATCTTAGAGATTCTTCGTTCACTTTGGGTGGTGTGTTGTGCTCTCCTTTGTGTCCAGGCTCGCGTCTCTAGCACGGTCTAGACTAGGACCAGCACAGTACCGCCGGTTGAACGATTATTCAGCTTGCTTTTTGTAACTAACGTGGTTGCGTGCTTTCATTGGGAAATTTGTTGTCGTCTACTTTGATGATATACTGATTTATAGCAAATCCATAGATGAACACCTTGATCACTTACGTGCTGTTTTCAATGCTCTACGTGATGCACGTTTGTTTGGTAACCTTGAGAAGTGCACTTTCTGCACCGATCGAGTATCGTTTCTTGGCTATGTTGTCACTCCACAGGGAATTGAGGTTGATAAAGCCAAGGTGGAAGCTATACAAGGATGGCCTGTACCCACGACGGTCACACAAGTGCGGAGTTTTCTAGGACTTGCTGGTTTCTATCGCCGTTTTGTGAAGGACTTCAGCACCATTGCTGCACCATTGACTGAGCTTACAAAGAAGGGAGTGCCCTTTTCTTGGGGCAAAGCACAAGAGCACGCCTTCCATGTGCTAAAAGATAAGTTAACACATGCACCTCTACTCCAACTCCCTGATTTTAATAAGACTTTCGAGCTTGAATGTGATGCGAGTGGAATTGGATTGGGTGGTGTTTTGTTACAAGAAGGAAAACCTATTGCATACTTTAGTGAGAAATTGAGTGGGCCTATTCTTAGTTATTCTACATATGATAAGGAATTATATGCTCTAGTGCGGACATTAGAAACATGGCAGCATTATTTGTGGCCCAAAGAATTTGTTATACATTCTGATCATAAATCTTTGAAGCATATTCGTAGTCAAGGAAAACTGAATCGTAGACATGCAAAATGGGTTGAATTTATTGAATCTTTTCCTTATGTTATCAAACACAAGAAAGGGAAGGATAATATCATTGCAGATGCATTGTCTAGGAGATATACTTTGCTGAATCAACTTGATTACAAGATCTTTGGGTTAGAAACAATTAAAGACCGATATGCTCATGATGCTGATTTTAAAGAAGTGCTGCTGCATTGTAAAGATGGGAAAACATGGAACAAATTCATCCTCAATGATGGGTTTGTGTTTAGAGCTAACAAGCTATGCATTCCAGCTAGCTCCGTTCGCTTGTTGTTGCTGCAGGAAGCGCATGGAGGTGGCTTGATGGGGCATTTTGGAGCGAAGAAGACGGAGGACATTCTTGTTGGTCATTTCTTTTGGCCAAAGATGCGACGAGACGTGGAGAGATTTGTTGCTCGCTGCACAACATGTCAAAAGGCTAAGTCCCGGTTGAATCCACACGGTTTGTATATGCCTCTTCCTGTTCCTAGTGCTCCTTGGGAGGATATTTCTATGGATTTTGTGTTGGGATTGCCACGGACTAGGAAAGGGCGAGATAGTGTTTTTGTGGTTGTGGATCGATTCTCTAAAATGGCACATTTCATACCATGTCATAAAACTGATGATGCTACAAATATTGCTGATTTGTTCTTTCGAGAAGTGGTTCGCTTGCATGGTGTGCCAAATACAATTGTTTCTGATCGTGATGCTAAATTTCTTAGCCATTTTTGGAGAACTTTATGGGCCAAATTGGGGACTAAGCTTTTATTTTCCACCACTTGTCACCCCCAAACTGATGGTCAAACTAAAGTTGTGAATAGAACTTTGTCTACTATGTTAAGGACTATTTTAAAGAAGAATATTAAGATGTGGGAAGAATGTTTGCCTCATATTGAGTTTGCTTATAATCGTTCGCTGCATTCTACTACGAAGATGTGTCCCTTTGAGATTGTTTATGGCTTGTTACCACGTGCTCCTATTGATTTAATGCCATTGCCAAGTTCTGAAAAGTTGAATTTTGATGCTAAGCAACATGCTGAATTGATGCTAAAACTACATGAAACCACTAAAGAAAACATAGAGCGCATGAATGCTAAGTACAAATTTGTTGTAGATAAAGGTAGAAGGGAATTGATTCTTGAACCTGGAGATTGGGTTTGGTTGCATTTGCGAAAGGATAGGTTTCCTGAATTAAGAAAATCTAAATTGATGCCTAGAGCGGATGGTCCTTTTAAAGTAATACAACGAATAAATGAGAATGCATATAAGCTTGATCTTCCTGCAGATTTTGGGGTTAGTCCCACATTTAATATTGCAGATTTGAAGCCTTATTTGGGTGAGGAAGATGAGCTTGAGTCGAGGACGACTCAAATTCAAGAAAGGGAGGATGATGAGGACATCAACACCGATCATACATCCACGCCGTCCACGCCGACACCTGCTGGTCCTATTACCCGTGCTCGTGCTCGAACACTTAATCATCAAGAATCAAGGAGAAGACCGAAAGGGAAAAGGACTCGCGTAGGCTGGATTCGGACTGCAGCACACCTCCAACTTGTGACGGTCGCCACGGTTACATACGGAGTCGGATTGGGGTGATTCTGGACTTGTTGGAAAGCTAATAAAGTCTACTTTCATACGGATCTGACCTCATACTCATACCTGCTCAGAAACGGCGTCAACAGTCCAAAAATCACCGAGAGGTCTATTCTGTCTAGGGTGCTGCGCCACCTTAAGTTAGCCCAATGGGCTTGTATCTTTTAGAGTCCAGTAGGGACGCGTCCTAGGGTTGGAGCACGACCCAAACTCTCTTGTGGTCGTCCTCCACACATTATATACCCCTTAGCCGCCACCAGGACCACTTGGGTTTTGTTTAGATCAAGTTTAGCCTTTGCTACTTGCTTGTTGGCGCGTGTGCTGATCCAGCCACCCGTCTCCTTGTCTTCAGAACTCCACTCATAATAAGATTCAGTTTGAGGATTTCAATTTCATCTTGCAAATTCAGTGCTTGTTTCCTTGTTCTTGCTAGTTCTTCGATTGCTTGCAGGACGGGAGCCCTAGTGGCTGGTTGTCGCGCTCCACAAGATCGTGACAGCCTTTGGAGGTGGTGTATCGGTTGCTAAGGCGCGGTCTTGGAAGGCTGTAGTCGGGCCGCGAACGTCATCTCCATCCACCAAATCGAGTGATCTCACGCCTCTCATCGAAAGATCGTCCATAAACCCTAGCGGGTTCATATCACTTTTTTCGAAGATAGTGTTAGAGTCAATGCAAAGATAGGTGCATGGGTTGCACCGTACATACCATAGGCATAGAAATCGTTTTGGACATACTCGATGGGACTTCTAGGTGATGAGGCTCAAGTGGAAGCTCGGTTCAATCCGTTTGGAGATAGTGCTACTCTTGATGCAAGATTGGTGCATGGTTTGCGTCGAACTTACCTTAGGCTCAGAATAGTATTGGAGGAACCCAATGGAACTCATAGCGTCCGTGCAAGATAAGTGCTTGGTTTGCCTCAAACGTACCATAGGCTCATAAATCATTTTAGACGCACCCGATGCTACTCCTAGGTGACGAGGGTCTTGTGGAGCTCTGTTCGGTCCATTTGGAGATAGTGCTAATCTTGATACAGATAGGTCCATGTTTTGCACTGAACATATCATAGGCTCATAAATAGTTTTGGACGCACCCGATGGAACTCATAAGTGACGTGGGTTGTGTGAAATCTTGTTTTAGACCGTTTGGAGACAGTGTTTGTGTCAATACAAGATAGGTGCACGGTTTGCACTAAACATACCATAGGCATAGAAATCATTTTGGACGTACTTGTTCGGAGTCCTAGGTGACGAGGCTCAAGTGGAAGCTCGATTTAGTCTGTTTGGAGATAATACTACTCTTGATGTAAGATTGGTGCATGGTTTGCGTCGAACATACTGTAGGCTCAGAAATAGTATTGGAGGCCCCTGATGGAACTCCTAGGTGATGTGAATCATGTGGAATCTCGTATCAATCAGCTTTGAGACAGTGCTAGCGTCGGTGCAAGATAGGTGCTCAGTTCTGCGTCAAACGTACCATCGGATCATAAATCGTTTTAGACGCACCCGATGGTACTCCTAGGTGACGAGGGTCTAGTGGAGCTCTGTTTGGTCTGTTAGGAGGTAATGCTAATCTTGACACAAGATAGGTGCATGGTTTGAACTGAACGTACCATAGGCTCATAAATAGTTTTGGATGCACCCGATGGAACTCGCAAGTGACGTGGGTCATGTGGAATTTTGTTTTAGTCCGTTTGGAGATAGTGTCAGTGTCAGTGCAAGATAGGTGGACGGTTTGCACAGAACATACCATAGGCATAGAAATCGTTTTGGACGCACTCGATGGGACTCCTAAGTGACGAGGCTCAAGTGGAAGCTCGGTTCGGTCCATTTGGAGATATTGCTACTCTTGATGCAAGATTGGTGCACATTTTGTGTCGAACGTACCGTAGGCTCGGAAATAGTATTGGAGGCACCTGATGGAACTAGTAGGTGACGTGAGTCATGTAGAATCTTGTTTCGACCTGTTTTGAGATAGTGTTAGCATCGGTGCAAGATAGGTGCTCGGTTTGCGTCAAACGTACCATAGGCTCATAAATCGTTTTAGACGCACCCGATGGTACTCCTAGGTGACGAGGGTCTGGTGGAGCTCTATTCGGTCCGTTTGGAGATAGTGCTAATCTTTACACAAGATTGGTGCACGGTTTGTACTGAACGTACCGTAGGATCATAAATAGTTTTCCACGCACCCGATGGAACTCGTAACTGACGTGGGTCGTGTGGAATCTCGTTTTATTCCGTTTAGAGACAGTGTTAGTGTTAGTACAAGATAGGTGCAGGGTTTGCACCAAACATACCATAGGCATAGAAATCATTTTGGACGCACTCGATAGAACTCCTAGGTGACGAGGCTCAATTGGAAGCTCGGTTCGGTCCATTTGGAGATAGTGCAACTCTTGATGCAAGATTGGTGCACGGTTTGCATCGAACGTATCGTAGGCTCAGAAATAGTATTGGAGGTGCCCGATGGAACTCATAGGTGACGTGGGTCTTGTGGAATCTCGTTTTGATCTGTTTTAAGAAAGTGTTAGTGTTGGTGCAAGACAGGTGCTCGGTTTACATCAAATGTACCATAGGCTCATATATCGTTTTTTACGCACCCGATGGTACTCCTAGGTGACGGAGGTCTGGTGGAGCTCTATTCGGTCCATTTGGAGATAGTGCTCATAAGCTCATAAATTGTTTTGGATGCACCCAATGGAACTCGTAAGTGACGGGGGTCATGTGGAATCTCATTTTAGTCCGTTTGGAGACAGTTTTAGGGTCAATGCAAAGATAGGTGCATGGGTTCCACCGAACATACCATAGGCATAGAAATCATTTTGGCCGCACTCAATGGGACTCCTAGGTGACGAGAATCAAGTGGAAGCTCGGTTCGGTCCGTTTGGTGATAGTAGTACCCTTGATGCAAGATTGGTGCATGGTTTGCGTCGAACGTACCGTAGGCTCAGCAATAGTATTGGAGGAACCCGATGGAACTCCTATGTGACGTGGGTCATGTGGAATCTCGTTTCGATCTGTTTTGAGATAGTGTTAGCATCGTTGCAAGATTGGTGCTCGGTTTGCCTCAAACGTACCATAGGCTCATAAATCATTTTAGACACACCCGATGGTACTCCTAGGTGATGAGGGTTAGGTGGAGATCTGTTCGGTCCATTTGGAGGTAGTGCTAATCTTGAAACAAGATAGTTGTATGGTTTGCACTGAACGTATCATAGGCTCATAAAATAGTTTTGGACGCACCCAAAGGAACCCCTAAGTGATGTGGATCATCTGTAATCTCATTTTAGTCCGTCTAGAGATAGTGTTAGTGTCAGTTGAAGATAGGTGCACGGTTTGCACCGAACATACCATAGGCATAGAAATCATTTTGGACGCACTCGATGGGACTCCTAGGTGATGAGGCTCAAGTGGAAGCTCGGTTTAGTCCGTTTGGAGATAGTGCTACTCTTGATGCAAGATTGGTGCACGGTTTGCATTGAACGTACCGTAGACTAAAAATAGTATTGGAGGAACCCGATGGAACTCCTGGTGACGTGGGTCATGTGGAATCTCGTTTCGATCTGTTTTGAGATAGTGTTAGTGTCGGTGCAAGATAGGAGCCAAGTTTGCCACAACCGTACCTTAGGCTCATAAATCGTTTTAGATGCACCCAACGGTACTCCTTGGTGACGAGGGTCTGGTGGAGCTCTATTCGATATGTTTGGAGATAGTGCTAATCTTGACACAATATTGGTGCATGGTTTGCACTGAACGTATCATTGGCTCATAAATAGTTTTAGACGCACCCGATGGAACTCCGAAGTGATGTGGGTCATGTGGAATCTCGTTTTAGTCCGTTTGGAGACAGTGTCAGTGCAAGATAGGTGCACGATTTGCACCAAACATACCATAGGCATAGAAATCATTTTGGATGCACTTGATGGGACTCCAAGGTGACAAGGCTCAAGTGGAAGCTTGGTTTGGTCCGTTTGGAGATAGTGCTACTCTTGATACAAGGTTGGTGCACGGTTTGCGTTGAACATCCTGTAGTCTCAGAAATAGTATTGGAGGCCCCCATGGAACTCTTGAGTGATGTGAGTCATGTGGAATCTCGTTACGATCAGTTTTGATACAGTGAGTCATGTGGAATCTCATTTTGATCAGTTTTGAGATAGTGCTTGCGTCGGTGCAAGATAGGTGCTCGGTTTGGGTCAAACGTACCATAGGCTCAAAAATAGTTTTAGACGCATCTGATGGTACTCCTAGGTGATGAGGGTCTGTTGGAGCTCTGTTCGGTCTGGTTCGAGATAGTGCTAATCTTGACGCAAGATAGGTGCACGGTTTGCACTAAACATACCATAGGCTCATAAATAGTTTGGACACACCTAATGGAACTCATAAGTGACGTGGGTTATGTGGAATCTCATTTTAGTTCGTTTAGAGATAGTGTTAGTGTCAGTGCAAGATAGGTGCACGGTTTCCACTGAACATACCATAGGCATAGAAATCATATTGGATGCACTCGATGGGACCCCTAGGTGATGAGGCTCAGGTGGAAGCTCGGTTCGGTCCATTTGGAGATAGTGCTACTTTTGGTGCAAGATTGGTGCACAGTTTGCGTCGAATGTACCGTAGGCTCAAAAATAGTATTGGAGGCTCCCAATGGAATCGTAGGTGACGTGAGTCATGTGGAATCTCGTTTCGATCTGTTTTGAGACAGCGTTAGCATCGGTGCAAGATAGGTTCTCGGTTTGCGTCAAATGTACCATAGGCTGATAAATCATTTTAGACGCACCTGATGGTACTCCTACGTGACGAGGGTCTAGTGGAGCTCTGTTTGGTCCGTTTGGAGATAGTGCTAATCTTGACACAAGATAGTTGCATGGTTTGCAATGGATGTACCATAGGCTCATAAATATATTTGGACGCACCCGACAGAACTCGTAAGTGACGTGGGTCGTGTGGAATCTTGTTTTAGTATGTTTATAGACAGTGTTAGTGTCGATGCAAGCTTCCTTAGAGTACCATCGGCTGTCTCCATAATGATTTATGAACCTATGGTACATTTGGCGCAAGCCATGCACCTATCTTGTAGCAACACTAACACTGTCTCCAAATGAATCGAAACAAGATTCCACATTACCCACATCACCTTGCAATTCCATCTGGTGCATCCAAAACAACATCCGAGCCTATGGTACGTTCGACACAAACCGTGCACCTATCTTATGACAGGATTAGCAATATCTCCAAACAGATCGAATCGAGCTTCCACTTGAGCCTCGTCACCTAGGACTACCATCGGGTGCGTCTAAAATGATTTCTGAGCCTATGGTATGTTTGGCACAAATCATGCACCTATCTTGCACCAACACAAACACTGTCTCCATACAAACTAAAACACATGGCCCACATCACCTAGGAGATCGATCGGGTGCGTCTAAAACAATTTCCGAGCCGATGGTACGTTTGACGCAATCCATGCACCTACCTTGCGTCAAGATTAGCACTATGTCCAAATAGACCTTCCACTTGAGCCTCATCATTTTGTAGCATTTCTTGCGTCCAAAATGATTTCTGAGCCTATGGTACATATGGCGCAAACCATGCACCTATCTTTGCACTGATACTAATAGTCTCCAAATGAACTGAAACAAGATTCCAAATGACCCACATCACCTAGAAGTTCTATCGGGTGTGTCCGAAATGATTTTTGAGCCTGTGGTACATTTGGCGGAAACATGCACCTATCTTGTGTCAAGGTTAGCACTATCTCCAAACGGACCGAATCGAGTTTGCACTTGAGCCTCATCACCTAGGAGCACTATCGGGTGCGTCCAAAACGATTTATGAGCCTATGGTAGTTTGGCACAAACCATGCACCTATCTTGCATCAAGATTAGCACTCTCTCCAAATGGACCAAATCGAGCTTCCACTTGAGCCTCATCACCTACGAGTACCATCAAGTGCGTCCATAATGATTTCTGAGCCTATGGTACATTTGGTGCAAGCCATGCACCTATCTTGTAGCGACACTAACACTGTCTCCAAACAGATGGAAACAAGATTTCACATTACCCACATCACCTAGGAGATCCGTCGGGTGTGTCCAAAATGATTTCTAAGCCTATGGTACGTTCGACGCAAACCGTGCACCTATCTTGCATCAAGATTAGCACTATCTCCAAAAGGACTGTATTGAGCAACCAATTGAGCCATGTCACTTAGGAGTACCATTGGGTGTGTCCAAAATGATTTCTAAGCCTATGGTTCGTATGGCGCACAGTGTGCACCTACCATGCACCGATACTAACACTGTCTCTAAATGAACCGACATGAGATTCTACATGACCCATGTGATTTATGAGTTCTATCTTGTGTGTCCAAAATGATTTTTGAGCCAGCGGTACGTTCAGCACAAACCGTGCACCTATTTTACGTCAAGATTAGCACTACCTCCAAACGGATCCAAACGAGCATCCACTTGAGGCTCGTCACCTAGGAATACAATCTAGAACGTCTAAGAATGATTTCTGAGCCTATGTTATGTTTGGCACAAACAGTGCACCTATCTTACGTCAAGATTAGATCTATCTTCAAACAGACCGAAACGAACATCCAGTTGAGCCACGTCACCTAGGAGTACCATCCCATGTGTCCAAAAATGATTTCTGAGCCTATGGTACGTTTGGCGCAAATGATGCACTTATCTTCCACCGACACTAACATTATCTCCAAATGGACCGAAACAAGATTCCACATGACCCACGTCACCTAGGAGTTCCATCATGCGCTTCAAAACAATTTTTGAGCCTATGGTACGTTCTATGTAAACAGAATTGAGCTTCCAATTGTGCCTCGCCACCAAGGATTACCATCAGGTGCGTCCAAAATGATTTCTGAGCCTATGGTATGTTTGACGCAAATCGTGCACCTGTCTTGCACCGACACTAACACTGTCTCCAAATGGATTGAAACAAGATTCCACATGACCCACGTCACTTAGGAGATCCATCAGGTGCGTCAAAAATGATTTTCCGAGTCTATGGTACGTTCGACGCAAAACATGCACCTATATTGTGTCAAGATTAGTACTATCTCCAAACAGACTAAATCGAGCTTCCACTTGAGCCTCATCACGTATTAGTACCATTAGGTGCGTGCAAAACGATTTCTATGCCTATTGTACATTTGGCGCAAACCATGCCTATGTTGCACCAAAACTAACACAGTCTCTAAATGGACTAAAATGAGATTCTACATGACCCTTTTCACCTAGGTGTCCTATCTAGTGTGTCCAAAATGATTTTTGAGCCCGTGGTATGTTCAGTGCAAACCATTCACCTATCTTGTGTCAAGATTAGCACAATCTCCAAACGGACCAAAATGACCATCCACTTGAGCCTCGTCACCTAGGAGTAGCATCGGGTACGTCCAAAACGATTTTTGTGCCTATGTTACATTCAGAACAAACCGTGCACATATCTTGCATCAAGATTAGGACTATCTCTAAAAAGACCAAATCGAGCTTCCACTTGAGCCTCGTCAATATGGAGTACCATCGGGTGTGTCCAAAACAATTTTTGAGCTTATGGTACCTTTGGCGCAAACTGTGCACCTATCTTGCATCAGGATTAGCATTATCTCCAAATGGACCGAATTGACCTTCTACTTGAGCCTAGTCACCTAGGAGTACCATCGGGTGCGTCTGAAATGATTTCTGAGCCTATGGTTTGTTCAGCACAAATGGTGCACCTATCTTGCGTCAAGATTAGCATATCTCCAAATATATCAAATCGAGCTTCCACTTGAGCCTTTTCGCGTAGGAGTACCATCAGGTGTGTCCTAAATGATTTCTAAGCCTATGGTACGTTTGGCGCATGTCGTGCACCAATCTTGCACCGATACTAACACTATCTCTAAATGGGCTAAAATGAGATTCCACACGACCCACGCCACCTAGGAGTTCTATCTGGTATGCTCAAAATGATTTTCAAGCCTGTGATACGTCTGGCGCAAAAATCATGCACCTATCTTGTGTTAAGTTTGGCACTATCTCCTAATGGACCAAATCGAGTTTCCACTTGAGCCTCATCACCTAAGAGTACCATCGGGTGCGTCCATAATGATTTCTAAGCCTGTGGTGCATTTGGCGCAAGCCATGCACCTATCTTGTAGCGATACTAACACTATCTCCAAACGGATGGAAACAAGATTCCACATTACCCACATCACCTAGGAGATCCATCGGGTGTGTCCAAAATGATTTCTGAGCCTATGGTACGTTCGACGCAAACCGTGCACCTATCTTGCGTCAAGATTAGCACTATCTCCAAAAGGACTGTATTGAGCAACCAATTGAGCCATGTCACTAGGAGTACCATTGTGATATGAACCCGCTAGGGTGAATCCTGATCTTTCGATGAGAGAAGGTGGATAACTCGATTTAGGTATGGAGATGATGTTCACCGCCCGACTACAACCATCCAAGGATGCTGCGCCTTAGCAACCGATACACCACCTCCAACAGCCGTCGTGATCTTGTGGAACACGATCAACCAAACCACTAGGGTAATTCCTGCAAGCAATCGAGGAACAAGCAAGAACAAGTAGAACAAGCAACTCAATTGCAAATATGGAGATGAAAACCAATCTGAAATCACAAAGTTGGGTTCTGAATCGAGTAGAACGGATGGTCTAGTCGACACACGCGTCTACAAGGAAGTAGCAATGGCTAAACTTTCAACAAAACAAAACCCCCCTGTTTGTGGCGGCTCTAAACCTTATTAATACCTAGGGGAACGACCAGAGGGCGTTGGGGTCGTTCTCCAACCCTAAGACACGTCCCTAATGAACCCAACTTGATACAGCACCAGAGGGCCAAAATAGGGTGACACAGCACCAAAGGCAGAAAAGGCCCCGGCGTTGAAACGACGATTGCGGAAGCATCGGATAAGATATAGCCATGAGTCCAGATCCGTTGGAAAATAGACTTGATAAGGTTTCCAAAAAGTGCTAGAACGTCCCAATCCGAGTCCGTATGCGACCGTGGTGAACATCACAAGTTGGAGCTGTCCTGGAGTCCGAATCCAGCACCAAAACGTGTTGGATTTGATCTCTTTCTTTCCTTGGACCAAAAGTGACGTGGTGTCCAGGTGGAGGACGTTGGGAATATTTGGATTTGGTCCCCAATCAACTTCATTAACCTTCCATGCTTTCCATATGCAATCAAACCTTTCCTTGATCCATGTAAGTAATTCTGAAAATGAAAATATACACATTTTATGGTGGAGCACCAATTCATCAAATGCATCAATGATAAGTCTCATATAGAATGGTTGTACCTTTGGTATAGAAGTGGTTGACATGGTCATATTTGAGCCAATGATGTCCTCATCATTCTCCCCTTCTTGACGGCAAACCGTCCTCGGTTTGACCTTTGTTGGAGGATGTGTTGTAGGTAAAAATGAACCGTGCTCCCCTTCTTGATATTTATCCTGTTGCATTTGGGAAAAACTAGAAAAACTTTGCAAGACATCATTAGTGTTAGTGCAGCCCTCAATTTGATCATGGTATTGTGGCCCAAAAGGATATTTCAGATTAGAGCAAATATAAACTTTATGCACCAAATATTCTCCTTTGTTGTCATATTTGCCAATTGCATGAAGTGAACAATGATTAAAACTTGGCAAAATAGAATCAAATTTAAGTTTCTCTTTTAGACAATTTAGATTACACAGAATATCAAATTCAATATAACCCAAAGTATTTAAAGAGGACAACAAATTCAGTTCATCTTGTGCACATGTAATAGGATGAAAAAGCTTATCTTCAGCACATTTATATGGTTCCAAACCAAAAGTATCACACTTATTTGCTACTTGTGGCATAGGAGTAAAAGAATCATCAACACACAACTCCTCTTTATCACAAGGAACCGCGAGTAATTCATTTTGTGACAAAGGAAAATCAGTAGTGGGTTCCACTATTTGTTGCTCTTCATTAGCATGCAGAGTGGACAAATTCTGGACATTATGGGTCACATCATTCTGGCAAGTATTCACAGATAATAGAATCTCTTTTTCAGCATTGAGAGCCAGACAAAACAATTGACCAATATGGCAATATGATTTGCTAATTAATAAGGTTCGAATTTCAGAATTGAGCCCTCTCATGAATCTACTCATAACATCTTCCATGCATTCATCCAATCCACCAAACATGATACAAATCTTAAAATTATGGTAGTATTGTTTCACAGTCTTGCTACCCTGCTTCAAGTTGTCTAATTTTGCAAGCAAATAATCAACATAATATGCAGGAACGAATGCATCTCTAAAAAGAAATTTGAAGTCTTTCCAAGATTCTGGAACTTTGATGTGCCTACAAATGTGTTTCCATTCGAGCAAAGCATATTCAATCAAAATATTAGAGGCAATACAAATCTTTTGTTTCTCGGATAGGTCATGCTCATCAAATTCATTGTCTACTTTTAACTCCCAATCAATGTAAGCTTGAGGATCAAACTTACCATCATATAATGGCAAGTGTTGAATGACATCCTGAATATGAGGGTCTAGTTTCAACAGCTCAAAAATCTCCATATCACCTGCCATGATTAGTAGGAAACAAGAAACACAAAAATAATATGTATCCTCCTATCAACTACTAGGATGTGTCAGATGTAATTCTCTCAAACTCAACTTGTTAAAACAAGCCCTTACAAGTTCTTACCAAGCCAAACAGGAGGTGACGGCAACCAACAAGTCTACAACCGTGGAGTGAAGTGTATCGGTGCCGCAACAACAACACCTGTCAAGCTGTAGTCGAAATATGTGGAGCTATAGGTGGGCTAAAGCAAGGAAGTACTAGAACCACGTTAGTTCCAAGCAAATTGAACAAACGCTCAACGATGTTATTATGCTGGTCCTAGGCTAGTACATGCTAGAGACGCGAGCCTGGACACAAACGAAGTCACTGAGCAGCAACAAAGAAGGATCACAAGGACAGGAATAACAACAAAAGAAAAACTCTTTTCTTCTTTCTCTTTCTTTTCTTTCTTTCTTTCTTTCTGTCTTTCTTTTCTTTCTTTCTTTTCTTTCTTTCTGTCTTTTTTTTCTTTTGTTCTTTTTTCTTTCAACTAGCACAAAACTGAAATTTTGCAACAAGAAATAACAAGCTACTTACAGCAATTAAATGTTTCCTTGGGAAGGGTGATTCAGTAGCAAAGTGAAACAAGTGGTTGTTTTGCAAAACCAGCAGACGCGCAAATCTCCAGGGCAATTGCGAAGCGCTCAGAATGAATTTGGGACCAAGCTCTGATCCGTTGGAAAAAGGACAAGTTAAGCTTTCCAGATTGTATTTAAACTCCCTATTCAGATTCCTGACAAAGGAAATATGGTACTTTTGTTTTCAAGATAAAACAGGACTCCGAATCGAATTCTATCTTGATCTTGTTGGATTTCCTTTTTGTAGATGGAAAGATGGACGTGGATGAAACCTCCAAGGACATGGCTAGGATAATGGTGGTAAACAAAACAAAGGAATTTGAAAATCCACTCGGATTCCTAGAGAGAAACAAATAAACTAAAATCTGCGATGGTGACAGAAACGTGACTAGAACTCGAAACTCTAAACGACTAGACGCTAAGACCAGCAACTAGCACGACGATGCAACCGTTAATTCAATAAGCCCTAACTAAGCAGTAATAGTATTAAGCTCAAAGGGGTTTTGGGATTATGAAGAACTAATCTACTAATTTTGTTTTGGCTTTTTCTGGACCATAGGAGATTAAAAACAGCAAAGAACTAGAAGTCTCTCACCGATCAACCTTGCTCTGATTACCAACTGATATGAACCCGCTAGGGTGAATCCTGATCTTTCGATGAGAGAAGGTGGATAACTCGATTTGGGTATGGAGATGACGTTCACGGCCCGACTACAACCATCCAAGGATGCTGCGCCTTAACAACCGATACACCACCTCCAACAGCCGTCGTGATCTTGTGGAACACGATCAACCAAACCACTAGGGTAATTCCTGCAAGCAATCGAGGAACAAGCAAGAACAAGTAGAACAAGTAACTCAATTGCAAATATGGAGATGAAAACCAATCTGAAATCACAAAGTTGGGGTTCTGAATCGAGTAGAACGGATGGTCTAGTCGACACACGCGTCTACAAGGAAGTAGCAATGGCTAAACTTTCAACAAAACAAAACCCCCCTGTTTGTGGCGGCTCTAAACCTTATTAATACCTAGGGGAACGACCAGAGGGTGTTGGGGTCGTTCTCCAACCCTAAGACACGTCCCTAATGAACCCAACTTGATACATGGGCCATCAGCCCAAAATAGGGTGACACAGCACCAAAGGCAGAAAAGGCCCCGGCGTTGAAACGACGATTGCGGAAGCATCGGATAAGATATAGCCATGAGTCCAGATCTGTTGGAAAATAGACTTGATTAGGTTTCCAAAAAGTGCTAGAACGTCCCAATCCGAGTCCGTATGCGACCGTGGTGAATATCACAAGTTGGAGCTGTCCTAGAGTCCGAATCCAGCACCAAAACGTGTTGGATTTGATCTCTTTCTTTCCTTGGACCAAAAGTGACGTGGTGTCCAGGTGGAGGACGTTGGGAATACTTGGATTTGGTCCCCAATCAACTTCATTAACCTTACATGCTTTCCATATGCAATCAAACCTTTCCTTGATCCATGTAAGTAATTCTGAAAATGAAAATATACACATTTTATGGTGGAGCACCAATTCATCAAATGCATCAATGATAAGTCTCATATAGAATGGTTACACCTTTGGTATAGAAGTGGTTGACATGGTCATATTTGAGCCAATGATGTCCTCATCACATTGGGTGTGTCCAAAATGATTTCTAAGCCTATGGTTCGTATGGCGCACAGTGTGCACCTATCATGCACCGATACTAACACTGTCTCTAAATGAACCGACATGAGATTCTACATGACCCATGTGATTTATGAGTTCTATCTTGTGTGTCCAAAATGATTTTTGAGCCAGCGGTACGTTCAGCACAAACCGTGCACCTATTTTCCGTCAAGATTAGCACTACCTCCAAACGGATCCAAACGAGCATCCACTTGAGGCTCGTCACCTAGGAGTACAATCTAGAACGTCTAAGAATGATTTCTGAGCCTATGTTATGTTTGGCACAAACAGTGCACCTATCTTACGTCAAGATTAGATCTATCTTCAAACAGACCGAAACGAACATCCAGTTGAGCCACGTCACCTAGGAGTACCATCCCATGTGTCCAAAAATGATTTTTGAGCCTATGGTACGTTTGGCGCAAATGATGCACTTATCTTCCACCGACACTAACATTATCTCCAAATGGACCGAAACACGATTCCACATGACCCACGTCACCTAGGAGTTCCATCATGCGCTTCAAAACAATTTTTGAGCCTATGGTACGTTCTATGTAAACAGAATTGAGCTTCCAATTGTGCCTCGCCACCAAGGATTACCATCAGGTGCGTCCAAAATGATTTCTGAGCCTATGGTATGTTTGACGCAAATCGTGCACCTGTCTTGCACCGACACTAACACTGTCTCCAAATGGATTGAAACAAGATTCCACATGACCCACGTCACCTAGGAGATCCATCAGGTGCGTCAAAAATGATTTTCCGAGTCTATGGTACGTTCGACGCAAAACGTGCACCTATATTGTGTCAAGATTAGTACTATCTCCAAACAGACTAAATCGAGCTTCCACTTGAGCCTCATCATGTATTAGTACCATTAGGTGCGTGCAAAACGATTTCTATGCCTATTGTACATTTGGCGCAAACCATGCACCTATGTTGCACCAAAACTAACACAGTCTCTAAATGGACTGAAATGAGATTCTACATGACCCTTTTCACCTAGGTGTCCTATCTAGTGTGTCCAAAATGATTTTTGAGCCCGTGGTATGTTCAGTGCAAACCATTCACCTATCTTGTGTCAAGATTAGCACAATCTCCAAACTGACCAAAATGACCATCCACTTGAGCCTCGTCACCTAGGAGTAGCATCGGGTACGTCCAAAATGATTTTTGTGCCTATGTTACATTCAGCACAAACCGTGCACATATCTTGCATCAAGATTAGGACTATCTCTAAAAAGACCAAATCGAGCTTCCACTTGAGCCTCGTCAATATGGAGTACCATCGGGTGTGTCCAAAACAATTTCTGAGCTTATGGTACCTTTGGCGCAAACTGTGCACCTATCTTGCATCAGGATTAGCATTATCTCCAAATGGACCGAATTGACCTTCTACTTGAGCCTAGTCACCTAGGAGTACCATCGGGTGCGTCTGAAATGATTTCTGAGCCTATGGTTTGTTCAGCACAAATGGTGCACCTATCTTGCGTCAAGATTAGCATATCTCCAAACATATCAAATCGAGCTTCCACTTGAGCCTTTTCGCGTAGGAGTACCATCAGGTGTGTCCTAAATGATTTCTGAGCCTATGGTACGTTTGGCGCATGTCGTGCACCAATCTTGCACCGATACTAACACTATCTCTAAATGGGCTAAAATGAGATTCCACACGACCCACGCCACCTAGGAGTTCTATCTGGTATGCTCAAAATGATTTTCAAGCCTATGATACGTCTGGCGCAAATCATGCACCTATCTTGTGTTAAGTTTGGCACTATCTCCTAATGGACCAAATCGAGTTTCCACTTGAGCCTCATCACCTAAGAGTACCATCGGGTGCGTCCATAATGATTTCTAAGCCTATGGTACATTTGGCGCAAGCCATGCACCTATCTTGTAGCGATACTAACACTATCTCCAAACGGATGGAAACAAGATTCCACATTACCCACATCACCTAGGAGATCCATCGGGTGTGTCCAAAATGATTTCTGAGCCTATGGTACGTTCGACGCAAACCGTGCACCTATCTTGCGTCAAGATTAGCACTATCTCCAAAAGGACCGAATTGAGTATCCAGTTGAGCCATGTCACTTAGAAGTTCCATCAGATGTGTCCAAAATGATTTTTGAGCCTATGGTTCATTCGGCGCAGACTTTGCACCTATCTTGCACCGATACTAACACTGTCTCTAAATGAACCAAAATGGGATTCCACGTGGCCCACATCACTTAGAAGTTGTATCTTGTGTGTCCAAAATGATTTTCGGGCCTATGGTACATTCGGCACAAACCGTGCACCTATTTTTGCATCAAGATTAACACTATCTCCAAACGGACCCAAATAAGCATCCACTTGAGGCTCGTCACCTAGGAGTACCATCTGGCGTGTCCAAAAATGATTTCTGAGCCTATGTTTACGTATGGCACAAACAATGCACCTATCTTACGTCAAGATTAGCACTATCTTCAAATGGACTGAAACGAACATCCACTTGAGCCACATCACCTAGGACTACCATCCGGTGTGTCCAAAAATGATTTCTGAGCCTATGGTACGTTTGGCGCAAATGGTGCACCTATCTTGCACTGACACTAACACTATCTCCAAACGGACCGAAACGAGATTCCACATGACCCACGTCACCTAGGAGTTCCATCAGGCGCATCCAAACAATTTCTAAGCCTATGGTACGTTCTACACAAACAGAATTGAGCTTCCACTTGTGCCTCGTCACTAAGAATTACCATCGGGTGCGTCCAAAATGATTTCTAAGCCTATGGTACGTTTGTCGCAAATCGTGCACCTATCTAGCACCGACACTAACACTGTCTCCAAACGGATTGAAACAAGATTCCACATGACCCACGTCACCTGGAGATCCATCAGGTGCGTCCAAATTGATTTCCAAGTCTATGGTACATTTGACGCAAAACGTACACCTATCTTGCGTCAAGATTAGCACTATCTCCAAACAGACCGAATCAAGCTTCCACTTGAGCCTCGTTATGTATTAGTACCATTAGGTGCGTGCAAAATGATTTCTAAGCCTATGGTACATTTGGCGCAAATCATGTACCTATGTTGCACCGAAACTAACACTGTCTCTAAATGGACCGAAATGAGATTCTGCATGACCCTTTTCACCTAGGTGTCCTATCTGGTGTGTCCAAAAAGATTTTTAAGCATGTGGTACGTTCAGCGCAAACCATTCACCTATCTTGTGTCAAGATTAGCACAATCTCCAATTGGACCGAAACGACCAACCACTTGAGCCTCATCACCTAGGAGTAGCATCGGGTGCGTCCAAAATGATTTCCATGCCTATGGTACATTCTGCACAAACCGTGCACCAATCTTGCATCAGGATTAGCATTATCTCCAAATGGACCGAATTGAGCTTCTACTTGAGCCTCGTCACCTAGGAGTACCATTGGGTGCATCTAAAATGATTTCTAAGCCTATGGTATGTTCAACACAAATGGTGCACAGTTTTAGACGCACTCGATGGAACTCGTAAGTGACATGGGTTGTGTGGAATTTCATTTTAGTCCGTTTGAAGACAATGTCAGTGTTAGTGCAAGATAGGTGCATAGTTTGCGCCGAACATACCATAGGCAGAGAAATCATTTTGGATGCACTCGATGGGACCCTAGGTGATGAGGCTCAAGCGGAAGCTCGCTTCGGTCTGTTTGGAGATAGTGCAACACTTGACACAAGATTGGTGCATGGTTTGCGTCGAACGTACTGTAGGCTTGGAAATTGTATTGGAGGCACCTGATGGAACTCATAGTGATGTGAGTCATGTGGAATCTCGTTTCAATCTGTTTTGAGACAATGTCAGCATCGGTGTAAGATAGGTGCTCGGTTTGTGTCAAACATACCATAGGCTCATAAATAGTTTTAGATGCACCAGATGGTACTCCAAGGTGACGAGGGTTTGGTGGAGCTCTGTTCGGTGCGTTTGGAGATAGTGCTAATCTTGACACAAGATAGGTGCATGGTTTGAACTAAACGTACCATAGGCTCATAAATAGTTTTGGACGCACCCGATGGAACACGTAAGTGACGTGTGTCATGTGGAATTTCATTTTAGTTTGTTTGGAGACAGTGTTAGTGTCAGTGCAAGATAGGTGCACGGTTTGCACCGAACATACCATAGGCATAGAAATCGTTTTATACTCACTCGATGGGACTCCTAGGTGACGAGGGTCTGGTGGAGCTATGTTCGGTGTGTTTGGAGATAGTGCCAATCTTGACACAAGATAGGAGCTTGGTTTGAACTAAACATACCATAGGCTCATAAATAGTTTTGGACACACTCGATGGAACTCGTAAGTGACGTGGGTCGTGTGGAATTACGTTTTAGTCCATTTGGAGACAATGTTAGTATCAGTGCAAGATAGGTGCACGGTTTGCACCGAACATACCATAGGCATAGAAATCATTTTGGACACACTCGATGGGACTCCTAGGTGATGAGGCTCAAGTGGAAGCTCGCTTCGGTCTGTTTGGAGATAGTGCTACTCTTGATGTAAGATTGGTGCACGGTTTGCGTCGAACGTACCGTAGGCTTGCAAATAGTATTAGAGGCACCTGATGGAACTCCTAGGTGTGATGTGAGTCATGTGGAATCTTGTTTCAATCTATTTTGAGACAGTGTTCGCGTCGGTGCAAGATAGGTGCTCGGTTTGCCTCAAATGTACCATAGGCTCATAAATCATTTTAGACGCACCTGATGGTACTCCTAGTTGACGAGGGTCTGGTGGAGCTCTGTTCCATGCTTGGTTTGAACTAAACGTACCATAGGCTCATAAATAGTTTTGGATGCACCCGATGGAACTCGTAAGTGACGTGGGTCGTGTGGAATTTCGTTTTGGTCCATTTAGAGATAGTGTTAGGGTCAATGCAAGATATGTGCACAGTTTGCACTGAATATACCATAGGCATAGAAATCGTTTTGGATGCACTCGATGGGACTCCTAGGTGACGAGGCTCAAGTGGAAGCTCGCTTTGGTCCATTTGGAGATAGTGCAACACTTGATGCAAGATTGGTGCACCGTTTGCATCGAACGTACCGTAGGCTTGGAAATAGTATTGGAGGCACCTGATGGAAGTCCTAGGTGACGTGAGTCATGTGGAATCTCGTTTCAATCTATTTTGAGACAGTGTTAGCGACAGTGTAAGATAGGTGCTTGGTTTGTGTCAAACGTAACATAGGCTCATAAATAGTTTTAGACGAATCCGATAGTACTCCTAGGTGACGAGGGTCTGGTGGAGCTCAGTTCGGTCCGGTTCAAGATAGTGCTAATCTTGACACAAGATAGGTGCACGATTTGCAATGAATGTACAATAGGCTCATAAATTGTTTTGGACGCACTCGATGGAACTTGTAAGTGACGTGGGTCCTGTGGAATTTCGTTTTAGTCTGTTTGGAGACAGTGTTAGTGTCCGTGCAAGATGGGTGGACGGTTTGCACCAAACATACCATAGGCATAGAAATTGTTTGGCAATGAATGTACAATAGGCTCATAAATAGCTTTGGACGCACTCGATGGAACTTGTAAGTGACGTGGGTCGTGTGGAATTTTGTTTTAGTCTGTTTGGAGACAGTGTTAGTGTCCGTGCAAGATGGGTGTACGGTTTGCACCAAACATGCCATAGGCATAGAAATTGTTTTGGATGCACTCGATGGGACTCCTAGGTGACGAGGCTCAAGTGGAAGCTCGGTTCGTCTATTTGGAGATAGTGCTACTCTTGATGCAAGATTGGTGCACGGTTTGTAATGAGGACATGCCTAGCATTCACTCATCTTCAAATGAAACTCCACTTGATATAGCTGGTCCAATTACAAGAAGTAGAGCTAAACAATTGGAGAAGGAAATTCATTCTCAGGTGAACGCTAACCTTATGTTTAATAATCAGTTTATGTTGAATGAGCCTTTGCTTTTGAGTTCTTGTTCCAATGTCCTTAGGAATGATGGAGTGTATGAACCAGCATGGGATGAAGATGGATTCAAGCCTCTGGACATCTGAACCAAGAAGCCTATGGTGTGCATGAATAAAATGGTGGTTCATCACTTTTGCATGGGAATGCAACCAGAAGCTAGATAACTGACACATGGTACGAATTCCAAGCATAACCACGGACAGAATACAAGGAGTTAGACGGTGCTCTATAAGTGGATGGAAGCGTCTTCAAGTCTACTTTCCAGCCCATCAAACGGCTCATTATTTGGACTATCCAATAAAGAGTTATGCTCATTTTAGTAACTGCTTCCAGAAGCTGAAAAGACACGCGAACCAGCCACGAAATCCACTAGTGCATGCGCATGCTGCCATTTACTCAAAGCTGAACGCCCCTATCTCTATATATATCTTGTTCTAGACAATGAAAAGACAGATCTTGTTTGGCTAAATTCAGAATATTGGCTAAATTCAGAATACACAAACTCGTGGAGTTTTGTTTATGCTTGAGTCTTGAGAGGCATGGCAACATTTGTTCTTTCGATTCCTGAGGGAGTTGTAGAACGCCGAACTGCGGTTCACCCAGTTTGTGCCTTCACGTCTATAGGGCGTGATTGCGTGGGGCTGATTCGTCGGTACGTGGAAGGGTGATTGTCTCGGTAGTTCGTCGCGTGGACAGCCACGCGGTGCACTGCCTCTTCACCAGGTCATGCATTGACAAGTTATCAAGTTTCACAGATCCTACGAGAAGATCGTGCACACAACTTGCTACACGCGTTGCATAGGCATGTGCACATCATCTGGTATCAAAGCCTCCGTTTCCTCAGTAGGATGGTTCTTGTTTTTTGGGTAGGATAGAGTTTAAATACCTATTGTCCACTGATAGCAAAAAAAAACCTACAGCCCAAATTCATACGTGCTACTGATTTTGTAGTTTGCTTTATCGAGTTTTAATCCTTTAAGATTTGTCTAGTTGCTGAATTTTCTTTTCCACATCGTCTAGTTGTTATCTATTGTTCTAATCATCAAATCGTTTGCAGCATGTACCAACCATCCCACCCTTGATCTGATCGTCTTTGCATGCTGCATATATATATATAACCCACCCGTCCCACCCTTGTTTTCTTTCCGCCACATATTCCCCAACCGAGTTTCTTGTTTTTGTTCGCGCCATCCGTCTTAGTGATTCTTATGAGCCCCTTTAGTTGAAATTTGTGCTGCATTTGTCACAAAGGTTAAAAGAAAAGTTGTCTATGGGTCAAAAGAAGAACTGAAAACACCGAGTTCTTGTTCCAAAAAAAACAAAAAAAGGAAAGAAAAGAAACAAAAGAGAATTGTGTTCAGCACACAAAAGGGGTTTGGGCAGCAACAAGTTACGGTTGGTGCAAATTGGTGTTCATCTATCCACTTCCTACATCTTGTTCCTTTCTTTTTACATATTTCCTTTATATTCAGCAACTTAGACTTGTGTTCTTGGATTATTATTTGGTTTTGCATCACTACATTTCAGTGCATTCCACTTACATATTACCCCACCAAGGCTCCACTTAAAAGCACCGTGAGTTGTTTGCACCGTCGTCGCTGTTACAATCACTCTTCCACTACAGATTACAGCCACGGTTCTTGCTCTTTTCAGGGAGAGAAAGAACTTGTTTTTGTAAGTGGTGAGGCAGTGATTCCACATATATTCCACATATATATTGTCCTATTTTTTCCCCTTTACTAATATGGCAGGACGTGGAGATGGAGCCGCTGTTTCAGTGGAGGAATTTCAGGAGTTGCGTACACAAATGCATGATTTGGTGCAGCAGCTCCAAACTCTCCAACTCGACATGCCACGTAGAGAACCGCCACCAAATGAGGATGATGACATTGAGGAGGATGATGAGCCAGTGCGTCGTCCCGCTGGCCGTGGACGTGGCGGGCGTGGTCTTGGTTTTCCTAATTTTGGTCGTGCTCGGCGCATTCCTATTCAAGGTGGAGGAGATTATGATGGTGATGCTGATATGTTGTCTGATATGGATAATCACCGGCATGGTGGCCATCATGGTTATCGTGACCGCCGTCGTCGCCGTGATGATGATGGGTTAAGCAAAGTGAAAGTGTCTATTCCAAAATTTAATGGAAAAGAAAGTGTTGATGATTATTTTGAGTGGGAGACAAAGGTTGATCAGATCTTTGATTTATATACTTATCCTCCTGTCAAGAAAGCAAAGCTTGCTGCCATTGAGTTCACAGGTTATGCAATCACTTGGTGGAATTAAGTGTGTGCTGATTTCCACCGCGTTGGACATGATCGTATTACTTGGGATGACATGAAACGAGAAATGAGGCGGCGATTTGTTCCTGCACATTATTCTCGTGAGCTACATTTGAGGCTAAAACGTCTTGTCCAAGGCCATCGTAGTGTGGATGAATATTTTCAGGAAATGAAAATGTGTCTACTTCGTACCGGTATCACTGAAGATGAGGAATCAACTATGGCTCGATTTCTGGTTGGTCTTAACAAACCAATCGCAGACAAGGTGGACATGACTAATTACAACACCATGAATGAATTGCATACATTTTGCAAAAAGGGTAGAAAGGCAGCTTGCTGAATCCTATAAGAACCGTGCTTCATTTTCAGCTCCTAATAATTCTACTCCATGGCGCCATTCACAGCAGCACGGGTCAGGGGTGCACACACCTTCATCTCATGCAACTTCTCGTTCAATTTCAACTTCTGCCAAACATTTTGATTCAAGAGGCAAAGCTGTAAGTTCTAATCAGTCCAGCTCCTCTGCTACTGCAGCTCCAAGGAAGACAAGTAAGATTGAATGTTTTAAGTGTGGTGGTCATGGGCATAAACAAGCTGAATGTCCCAATCGACGTACCATTATTGCACTTGCTGATGGATCTTATGATTCTCAAAGTGAAGAGGATGCAGAGTTTACCAATGTATTTGTAGACCAACATCTTGATACTTGTGAGTATTCATCTGAGGATGGTACATTTGAGCTAGGTCTGAATTGTTTAGCCATTCAACCTATTCCACCTTTTTCTCACAATGACATGTTACAAGATGTTACTTCTCCATCTTCTGACGAGATTACTAGTGCTGATTTTGATGAGTTGCTTGCTGATTTTCCTGATTTGGAGCCTTCTACAATGAATACACCATCTCCTTCTTTGGTGTTAGGAGAGTTCTTTCCACTCAGTTTGTTGCTGCTGAACAAGGACAACGCCATAATTTGTTTACAGTCCCGATGCAAAGTGCAAAGGCCAAGTGTGCCGTTTCATCATAGATGGTGGGAGCTGCAATAATATTGTTAGTGCTTTGCTTGTTTAGAAGCTTGGTTTGCAGCCACGTCGCCATCCACATCCATACCATATGCAATGGTTGAATAATTCCGGGACAGTTAAGGTTTCAGCCATGATTCATTTAACATTTTCTATTGTGGTGATGTGGATTCGGTGCATTTTGGATGGTCTAACAAATACACTTTCCTTGCCAATGACAAGAAGGTGGTTCTTGTTCCATTATCTCCAGAGGAGATACATGCTTCAGATGTGGCTCGCATGAAAAGAGAGGCATCTGAAAAAAGAAAACTGAGTGAGACCCACAACACTAGTAGGAAGAGAGTTCTAAACCATCCAGCCACATAAAGCCTCATTCCACTTTAAAACCAGCCACACCAAACTTAGTGCTTATTTGTGAGCAGGAGTGATTTGAGAGATGTGAGAAACACCACAGCCCCATTCTTTGTACTGCTGTACAAGGAGGTTTTATTTTCCACTAACGACTTACCTAGCTCGCTGCCTAGTGTTGTTCTTGATTTGTTACAGGACTTGAGGATGTTTTTCCTGATGAAGTTCCAGCTGGACTTCCCCCACTTCGCGGCATGAGCATCAAATTGACTTGGTCCCTGGTGCTTCTCTTCCAAATCGTCCAGCCTACCGCACCAATCCCACAGAGAAAGGAAATTCAGCGACAGGTAAAAGAGCTTTTGGACAAAGGGTATGTTCGTGAATCCTTATCACCATGTGCTTTTCCCGTTCTTTTAGTTCCAAAGAAGATGGCTCTTGGCGCATGTGTGTTGAATGTCGTGCTATCAATGCTATAACTGTTCGATACGCCATCCCCATTCCACGACTTGATGGACATGTTAGTGAATTGAGTGGTTCCATCATTTTCACCAAGATTGATTTGCGTAGTGGCTATCATCAAATCCGCATGAAACTTGGTGATGAATGGAAAACAGCGTGTAAAACTAAATTGGTCTCTATGAATGGCTTGTGATGCCATTTGGCTTGACAAATGCTCCTTCAACTTTTATGCGCTTAATGAACCATGTTTTACGAGCTTTCATTGGCAAGTTTGTAGTTGTTTATTTTGATGATATTCTGATCTATAGCAAATCATTTGATGAACATCTTGATCATATCCGTCAAGTACTTACTGTTTTGAGGGAAGAGAAATTGTATGGCAACATTGCTAAGTGCACCTTTTGCACAGACCATTGTTTTCCTTGGCTTTGTTGTTTCCGCAGATAGTATTCAGGTTGATGAAGAGAAGGTTAAAGCAATAAAGGATTGGCCTACACCGGTAAATGTGAGCCAAGTTCGAAGCTTTCACGGTCTTGCAAGTTTCTATAGGCGTTTTGTCAAAAATTTCAGCACCTTCGCTGCACCCCTTAACAATCTCACAAAGAAGGATGTTCCATTCACGTGGGGCCATGACGAAGACCAAGCATTTCACACACTAAAAACAAAGCTTTGTGAAGCACCGCTGCTACAACTTCCTGATTTTGGTAAGACATTGAGATCGAATGTGATGCAAGTGGTATTGGCATAGGAGGGTGTACTGCTGCAAGAAGGTAAACCTGTTGCCCTACTTTTCTGAAAAGCTAAATGGTCCACATCTGAATTACTCGGTTTATGACAAGAGCTTTATGCCTTAGTTCGCGTTTGGAAGTTTGGCAACAGTACTTGTTACCTAAAGAATTTGTCATCCATTCTGATCATGAAGCTTTGAAATATCTAAAAAGTCAAGGCAAACTGAACCGTAGACATGCAAAATGGATTGAGTTCATCGAAACATTTCCCTATGTTGTAAAACATAAGTATGGAAAAGATAACATTGTTGCCGATGCTTTATCACGGAGATGTGGGTTTGGTACACAATTAGATACAAAAGTGCTTGGTTTGGAATCCATTAAAACACTCTATGCAGCTGATTCTGATTTTAAAGAACCTTTCTCTCATTGCATTGCTGGAAAAGGCTGGGACAAGTATTATGTGCATGATGATTTTTTATTCGGACTAACCAAACTTTGCATTCCAGCCTGCTCGATTCGTCAAGTTCTTTTGCAGGAAGCACATGCTGGTGGCTTAGCTGGTCATTTTGGCGTCAAAAAGACATTGGACATGCTCTCCGATCATTTCTTTTGGCCACATATGCGACGTGATGTCCAGCGACATGTTGCACGCTGCATAATCTGCTTGAAAGCTAAGTCCCGCCTTAACCCCCATGGTCTTTATACTCCATTACCAGTTCCGAATGTACCTTGGGAAGATATATCCACGGATTTTATTTTGGGTTTACCTCGGTCTCAGAGGGGGAGGGATTCTATTTTTGTGGTTGTTGACCGATTCTCTAAATGGCACATTTTATTCCATGTCATAAGAACGACGATGCTTCACACGTTGCAGATTTGTTTTTCAGGGAGATCGTTCGTTTACATGGAGTGCCCAGGACTATTGTTTCAGACCGGATACAAATTTCTAAGCTAATTTTTGGAAGACATTATGGGCTAAGCTTGGTACGAAGTTGTTATTTTCCACCACTTGTCATCCGCAAACCGATGGGCAAACTGAAGTTGTCAACCGTACCTTGTCCACCATGTTGCGTGCTGTGTGGAAAAAGAATTTGAAGCAGTGGGAAGACTGCCTTCCTATATTGAATTTGCTTATAACAGGGCAGTCCATTCCACAACAACTTTTGTCCATTTGAAATTGTTTATGGGTTTAAACCGCATACTCCCATGGATCTTTTGCCTTTACCATTGCAGGAACAAGTTAACATGGATGCATCACAGAGATCAGACTTTATCAAGAAACTCCATGATGAGACAAGGAAAAATATCGAGAAGAAATCAGCACAATATGCAAAGCAGTGCGAACAAAGGTAAGAAGAAGGTTACATTCCAGCCGGGAGACCTTGTGTGGTACAGCTACGCAAGGATCATTTTCCCCAACATCGCAAGACTAAGTATCTCCTAGGGGTGATGGTCCGTTCAAGGTTCTCCAAAAGATAAATGATAATGCTTACAAAATTGAGCTGCCACCTGAATATTCCAATGTGAGTCCAACATTCAATGTCAAAGACTTGCTTCCATTTGTTGGTGAGCTTGAGTCGAGGACGACTCCTTCTCAAGAGGGGGAGGCTAATGAGGACATGCCTAGCATTCACTCATCTTCAAATGAAACTCCACTTGATATAGCTGGTCCAATTACAAGAAGTAGCGCTAACAATTGGAGAAGGAAATTCATTCTCAGGTGAACGCTAACCTTATGTTTAATAATCAGTTATGTTGAATGAGCCTTTGCTTTTGAGTTCTTGTTCCAATGTCCTTAGGAATGATGGAGTGTATGAACCAGCATGGGATGAAGATGGATTCAAGCCTCTGGACATCTGAACCAAGAAGCCTATGGTGTGCATGAATAAAATGGTTGTTCATCACTTTTGCATGGGAATGCAACCAGAAGCTAGATGACTGACACATGGTACGAATTCCAAGCATAACCACGGACAGAATACAAGGAGTTAGACTGTGCTCTATAAGTGGATGGAAGCGTCTTCAAGTCTACTTTCCAACCCATCAAACGGCTCATTATTTGGACTACCCAATAAAGAGTTATGCTCATTTTAGTAACTGCTTCCAGAAGCTGAAAAGACACGCGAACCAGCCACGAAATCCACTAGTGCATGCGCATGCTGCCATTTACTCAAAGCTGAACGCCCCTATCTCGATATATATCTTAGCCACGAAATCCACTAGTGCATGCGCATGCTGCCATTTACTCAAAGCTGAACGCCCCTATCTCTATATATATCTTGTTCTAGACAATGAAAAGACAGATCTTGTTTGGCTAAATTCAGAATACACAAACTCGTGGAGTTTTGTTTATGCGTGAGTCTTGAGAGGCTTGCAACATTTGTTCTTTCGATTCCTGAGGGAGTTGTAGAACGCCGAACTGCGGTTCACCCAGTTTGTGCCTTCACGTCTATAGGGCATGATTGCGTGGGCTGTTTCGTCGGTACGTGGAAGGGTGATTGTCTCGGTAGTTCGTCGCGTGGACAGCCTCGCGGTGCACTGCCTCTTCACCAGGTCACGCATTGACAAGTTATCAAGTTCACAGATCCAACGAGAAGATCGGGCCACACAACTTGCTACACGCGTTGCATAGGCGTGTGCACATCAGTTTGCGTCGAACGTACTATAGGCTCGGAAATAGTATTGGAGGCACCCGATGGAACTCCTAGGTGATGTGAGTCATGTGGAATCCCATTTCAATCTATTTTGAGACAGTGTTAGCGTTGGTGTAAGATAGGTGCTCGGTCTGTGTCAAACATATCATAGGCTCAAATAGTTTTGGATGCACTCGATGGTACTCTTAGGTGACAAGGGTCTGGTGGAGCTCTGTTCGGTGCGTTTGGAGATAGTGCTAATCTTGACATAAGATAGGTGCATGGTTTGAACTGAACATACCATAGGCTCATAAGTAGTTTTGGACACACCTGATGGAACTCGTAAGTGGCGTGGGTCATGCGGAATTTTGTTTTAGTCCGTTTGGAGACAATGTTAGTGTTAGTGCAAGATGGGTGCATGGTTTGCACCAAACATATCATAGGCATAGAAATCATTTTGGACGCACTCGATGGGACTCCTAGGTGATGAGGCTGAAGTGGAAGCTCGATTCGGTGTATTTGGAGATACTGCTATTCTTGATGCAAGATTGGTGCATGGTTTGTGTCGAACGTACCATTGGCTCGAAAATAGTATTAGAGGAAGCCGATGGAACTCCTAGGTGACGTGGGTCATGTGGAATCTCGTTTCGATCTATTTTGAGACAGTGTTAGCGTCAGTGCAAGATAGGTGCTCGGTTGTCCTCAAACGTACCATAGGCTCAAAAATCGTTTTAGACGCACCCGATGGTACTTCTAGGTGACAAGGGTCTGGTGGAGCTCTGTTCGGTCTGTTTTAAGATAGTGCTAATCCCGACGCAAGATAGGTGCATGGTTTGTATCGAATGTATCATATTCTCATAAATAGTTTTGGACACACTCGATGGAACTCCTAAGTGATGTGGGTCATGTGGAATCTCGTTTTAGTCCATTTGGAGACAATGTCAGTGTTAGTGCAAGATAGGTGCATGGTTTTCACTGATTATACCAGAGGCATAGAAATCGTTTTGCACGTTCTCAATGGGACTCCTAGGTGACGAGGCTCAAGTGGAAGCTCGGTTCGGTCCGTTTGGAGATAGTGCTACTCTTGATGCAAGATTAGAGCACGGTTTACGTCAAACGTACCGTAGGCTTGGAAATAGTATTGGAGGAACCCGATGGAATCCCTAGGCGACATGGGTCATGTGGAATCTTGTTTCGATCTGTTTTGAGACAGTTTTAGCATTGGTGCAAGATAGGTGCTCGGTTTGCCTCAAATGTACCATAGGCTCATAAATCATTTTAGACGCACCGGTGGAGCTCTGTTTGGTGCATTTAGAGATAGTGCTAATCTTGACACAAGATAGGTGCATGGTTTGGACTGGACGTACCATAGGCTCATAAATAGTTTTAGACGCACCCGATGGTACTCCTAGGTGACAAGGATCTAGTGGAGCTCTGTTCGGTCAAGTTCGAGATAGTGCTAATCTTGATGCAAGATAGGTACGCGGTTTGCACTGAAGTACCATAGGCTCATAAATAGTTTTGGACGCACCTGATGGAACTCATAAGTGACGTGAGTCATGCGGAGTCTCGTTTTAGTCCATTTGGAGATAGTGTTAGTGTCAGTGCAAGATAGGTGCACGGTTTGCACTAAACATACCATAGGCATAGAAATCATTTTGGACGCACTCGATGGGACTCCTAGGTGATGAGGCTCAAGTGGTAGCTTGGTTCGGTCCGTTTGGAGATTGTGCTACTCTTGATGCAAGATTGGTGCACGGTTTGTGTTGAACATACCGTAGGCTCGAAAATAGTGTTGGAGGCACCCGATGGAACTCCCAGGTGACATGGGTCATGTGGAATCTCGTTTTGATCTGTTTTGAGACAGTGATATGAGATAGTGAGATAGTGCTAATCTTGACGCAAGATAGGTGCACGGTTTGCACTAAATGTACCATAGGCTCATAAATAGTTTTGGACGCACCCGATGGAACTCGTAAGTGACGGGGGTCGTGTGGATTCTTGTTTTAGTCCGTTTCGATATAGTGTTAGCATTAGTGCAGAGATAGGTGCATGGGTTGCACCGAACATACCATAGGCATAGAAATCATTTTGGACGCACTCGATGGGACTCCTAGGTGACGAGGCTCAAGTGGAAGCTCGGTTCGGTCCGTTTGAAGATAGTGCTACCCTTGATGCAAGATTGGTGCACGGTTTGCATGGAACGTACCATAGGCTCAGAAATAGTATTGGAGGCCCCCGATGGAACTCCTAGGTGACGTGAGTCATGTGGAATCTCGTTTTGGTTAGTTTTGAGACAGTGCTAGCATCAGTGCAAGATAGGTGCTCGGCTTGGACTTAACATACCATAGGCATGGAAATCATTTTGGACGCACTTGATGCGACTCCTAGCTAATGAGGCTCAAGTCGAAGCTCGGTTCGGTCCGTTTGGAGATAGTGCTACTCTTGATGCAAGATTGATGCACAGTTTGCGTCGAATGTTCCGTAGGCTCGGAAATAGTATTGGAGGCACCCGATGGAACTCCTAGGCGATGTGGGTCAAGTGGAATCTCGTTTCGATCTATTTTGAGATAGTGTTAGTGTCGTTGCAAGATTGGTGCTCGGTTTGCCCCAAATGTACCATAGGCTCATAAATCGTTTTAGACGCACCCGATGGTAGTCCTAGGTGACGAGGGTCTGGTAGAGCTCTGTTCGGTCCGTTTGGAGATAGTGCTAATCTTGATGCAAAATAGGTGCATGGTTTGCACTGAACATATCATAGGCTCATAAATAGTTTTGGACGCACCCGATGGAACTCCTAAGTGACGTGGGTCGTGTGAAATCTCATTTTAGTCCGTTTGGAGACAGTGTTAGTTTTATTGCAAGATAGGTGCATGGTTTGCACCGAACATACCATAGGCAAAGAAATCATTTTGGACATACTCGATGGGACTCCTAGGTGACGAGGCTCAAGTGTAAGCTCGGTTCGGTCTGTTTGGAGATAGTGCTACTCTTGATGCTTGATTGGTGCATAGTTTGCGTTGACCATACCGTAGACTCAAAAATAGTATTAGAGGCCCCCGATGGAACTCCTAGGTGACGTGAGTCATGAGGAATCTTGTTTCAATCAATTTTGAGACAATGCTATTATCAGTGCAAGTTAGGTGCTTGGTTTGCGTCGAACATACCGTAGGCTCGGAAATAGTATTGGAGGAACCTGATGGAACTCCTAGGCGACATGGGTCATGTGGAATCTCATTTTGATTTGTTCTGAGATAGTGTTAGCATCGGTGCATAATAGGTGCTCGGTTTGCGTTAAACGTTATAGGCTCATAAATCATTTTAGACGCACCCGATGGTACTCCTAGGTGACGAGGGTCTGGTGGAGCTCTGTTCGGTGCGTTTGACACAAGATAGGTCCATGGTTTGAACTGAACGTACCATAGACTCATAAATAGTTTTGGATGCACCCGATGGAACTCGTTACTAACGTGGGTCGTGTGGAATTTCATTTTAGTTTGATTGGAGACAGTGTTAGTGTTAGTGCAAGATAGGTGCATGGTTTGCACCGAACATACCATAGGCATAGAAATCGTTTTGGACACACTCAATGGGACTCCTAGGTGACGAGGCTAAAGTGGAAGCTCGCTTCAGTGCATTTGGAGATAGTGCAACTCTTGATGCAAGATTGGTGCCCGGTTTGTGTCGACATACCGTAGGCTTGGAAACAGTATTGGAGGCAACCGATGGAACTCCTAGGTGACGTGAGTCATATGAATCTCGTTTCAATCTGTTTTGAGACAGTGTTAGCATTGGTGTAAGATAGATGCTCGGTTTGTGTCAAACGTACCATCGGCTCATAAATAGTTTTAGATGCACCCGATGGTACTCCTAGGTGACAAGGGTCTGGTGGAGCTCTATTCGGTCTGGTTCGAGATAGTGCTAATCTTTACGCAAGATAGGTACGCGGTTTGCACTGAATGTACCATAGGCTCATAAATAGTTTTGGACGCACCTGATGGAACTCGTAAGTGACGTGAGTCATGTGGAGTCTCGTTTTAGTACGTTTGGAGATAGTGTTAGTGTCAGTGCAAGATAGGTGCACGGTTTGCACTGAACATACCATAGGCATAGAAATCATTTTGGACGCACTCGATGGGACTCCTAGGTGATGAGGCTCAAGTGGTAGCTTGGTTCGGTCCATTTGGAGATTGTGCTACTCTTGATGCAAGATTGGTGCATGATTTGTGTTGAACGTACCGTAGGCTCGAAAATAGTGTTGGAGGCACCCGATGGAACTTGATAAGAACCCACTGGGGTTTGATGGTCGATCCTTCGATGAGAGATCGTGGCGAACTCGATTGGTGGAAAAAGATGATGTTCACGGTCCGACTACAACGATCCAGGGATGTTGCGCCTTGGCAACCGATACACCACCTCCAATGGTTGCCGTGATCTTACGGTGCGACAACCAGCCACTAGGGCACTCGTCCTGCAAGCAATCGAAGAACTCGCAAGAACAAGAGAACAAGTACTGAATTACTAGATGTAAATGAAGGTTTCAAACTCAATCTCCAATGACGTGGGGTTCCGAAGACAAGTAGACGGGCGGCTGATCCAGCACGCGCGTTTACAGGCAAGTAGCGAAGGCTAATTTGATCTAAACAAAACCCAATCTATTCTGGCGGCTCTAGAGACACATAAGTAGATGAGAGGATGACTAAGGCAGTGTTTGGGTCGTCCTCCAGCCCTAGGACGCGTCCCTAATGGACCCAACTTCATACATGGGCCAACAGCCCAAAAATTAGGTGACGTAGCACCGCAGACAGAGAAGGACGTGACAATAAAACAATGACTGCAAGCGCCTCCGACGTGATATGGATATGAGGTTGGATCCATTGAAAGTAGACTTGATAAGCTTTCCAACAAGTGCTAGAATGTCCCAATCGGAGTCCGTATGAAGTCATGGCGGCCATCACAAGTTGGTGCTGTGCTGCGGTCTGAATCCAGCCAACGCGAGTCCATTTCCCTTTCGGTCTTCTCCTTGATTCCTAATCAAAACAAGAGTGCACGTGTCTCCAAGATCTAAACATGATGGACAGGAGCTCAAGAAGGAACTCACTTGATGATTAAGTTGACGAACGCGAGCACGAGTAAGAGGACCAGCAAGAGGTACTGGTATCGGTGTGGATGCATCGTTGGTGTTGAAGTCCTCATCATCCTCCCTTTCTTGCATTTGAGTCGGCCTCGACTCAAGCTCATCTTCCTCACCCAAATATGGCTTTAAATCTGCAATGTTAAATGTGGGACTAACCCCAAAATCTACAGGAAGATTAAGCTTATATGCATTCTCATTAATTCGTTGCAACACTTTAAATGGTCCATCAGCTCTAGGCATCAGTTTAGATTTTCTCAATTCAGGAAACCGCTCCTTTCTTAAATGCAACCAAACCAAATCTCCAGGTTCAAATTTTAATTCTTTGCGACCTTTATCACCAGCAAGCTTATATTTAGCATTCATACGCTCTATGTTTTGTTTGGTTGTCTCATGCAGTTTCAACATCAATTCAGCACGTCGCTTAGCATCAAAATTTAACTTTTCTAAAGTTGGTAAAGGCATTAAATCAATAGGAGCACGTGGCAACAAACCATAAACAATCTCAAATGGACACATCTTTGTAGTAGAATGCATTGAACGATTATAAGCAAACTCAATATGAGGTAAACAATCTTCCCACATCTTAATATTCTTCGTTAAAATAGCCCTTAACATAGTTGATAAAGTTCTATTCACAACTTCAGTTTGACCATCAGTTTGGGGATGACAAGTGGTAGAAAATAAAAGTTTAGTCCCCAATTTAGCCCATAAAGTTCTCCAAAAATGGCTATGAAATTTAGCATCTCGATCAGAAACAATTGTATTTGGCACACCATGCAAACGAACAACTTCACGAAAGAACAAATCAGCAATATGTGTCGCATCATCAGTTTTATGACAAGGTATAAAGTGTGCCATCTTAGAAAATCTATCCACAACCACAAAAACACTATCATGACCCTTCCTAGTCCTTGGCAATCCCAACACAAAATCCATAGAAATATCTTCCCAAGGAGCATTGGGAACAGGTAGAGGCATATACAAACCATGTGGATTTAACCGTGACTTAGCCTTTTGACATGTAGTGCAGCGAGCGACAAATCTCTCCACGTCTCTCCTCATCTTTGGCCAAAGAAATGACTAGCAAGGATGTCCTCCATCTTCTTTGCTCCAAAATGTCCCATCAAGCCACCTCCGTGCGCCTCCTGTAGCAACAACAAACGAACGGAGCTAGCTGGAATGCATAGCTTGTTAGCTCTAAACACAAAGCCATCATTTACAAAAAAATTATTCCATGCTTTTCCATCTTTACATTGCAGTAACACGCCCTTAAAATCATCATCATGCACATATTGTTCTTTGATTGTTTCCAAACCAAAGATCTTATAATCAAGTTGTGTCAACAAAGTATATCGCCTAGACAAAGCATCAGCAATGATATTCTCTTTTCCTTTCTTGTGTTTGATTACATAAGGAAAAGATTCAATAAATTCAACCCACTTAGCATGTCTACGATTCAGTTTTCCTTGACTACGAATATGCTTCAACGATTCATGATCAGAATGTATAACAAATTCTTTGGGCCACAAATAATGCTGCCATGTTTCTAATGTCCGCACAAGAGCATACAATTCTTTGTCATAAGTAGAATAATTCAGCACAGGTCCACTTAGTTTCTCACTAAAATATGCAATGGGTCTTCCTTCTTGTAATAAAACACCACCCAATCCAATTCCACTAGCATCACATTCAAGTTCGAAAGTCTTATTAAAATCAGGAAGTTGGAGAAGAGGTGCATGTGTCAACTTATCTTTCAACATGATGAAGGCATTCTCTTGTGCTTTGCCCCAATTAAAGGGCACTCCCTTCTTTGTAAGATCATTCAATGGTGCAGCAATGGTGCTGAAATCCTTCACAAAACGGCGATAGAACCCCGCAAGTCCTAGGAAACTCCGCACCTATGTGATAGTCTTTGGTACAGGCCATCCCTGTATAGCTTCCACCTTGGCTTGATCAACCTCAATTCCCTGTGGAGTCACAACATAGCCAAGAAAAGACACTCGATCGGTGCAAAAGGTGCACTTCTCAAGGTTACCAAATAAACGTGCATCTCGTAGAGCATCAAAAACAGCATGTAAGTGAGCTAGGTGTTCATCCACAGATTTGCTATAAATCAATATATCATCAAAGTAGACTACAACAAATTTCCCAATGAAAGCACGCAAAACCTCGTTCATTAATCTCATGAAAGTACTAGGTGCATTAGTTAACCCAAAAGGCATTACCAACCACTCATATAAGCCGAACTTAGTTTTGAAAGCAGTTTTCCATTCATCTCCTAATTTCATACGAATCTGGTGGTACCCACTATGCAAATCAACTTTGGAAAACACAATAGCACCACTCAATTCATCAAGCATATCATCTAAACAGGGAATAGGGTGTCGATATCGAATGGTGATGTTATTAATAGCCCTACAATCAACACACATATGCCATGTTCCATCTTTCTTAGGCACCAAAATAACCGGAACAGCACAAGGACTAAGAGACTCACGCACATAACCTTTGTCGGGTAGTTCCTGCACTTGCCGCTGGTTTTCTTTTGTTTCCTCTGGATTTGTCCTGTATGGCGCACGGTTTGGCAAAGATGCACCAGGAATAAGATCAATTTGGTGCTCAATCCCGTGTATAGGTGGCAGCCCCGCTGGTATTTCACTTGGAAACACATCAGAATACTCCTGCAAAATGTTAGCAATAGCAGGAGGCAAAGAATGCTGCATATCGTGAAGGGAGATCAATGCATCTTTGCATACTAAAGCATAAGCAATGGAAGCTGATTCATTAAACTCATTTATATCAGATTTAGTAGTAAACAAACAAGTCCCTTTCAATTTTATCTCATTCTTGTCATCAGCCACAGATTTGTCACTTTTGTTGTTCTCATTCTGAACCTTTGCAGCCGTAGCAACATCATTTTGCATAATAGCTTCAGGAGACATGAGATGCAACACAATTTTTCGATCATGGTATAGAAAGGAATACTGATTTGTTCTACCATGATGCATAGAATCTCTATCAAATTGCCAAGGTCTACCTAGCAGAATATTACAAGCTTGCATAGGCACAACATCACATTCCACAATATCTTTATAGGATCCAATGGAAAAATTGATTCTCACAAGTCTAGTTACCTTTGCCTTACCACTATTGTTTAGCCATTGAATGTAATAGGGATGTGGGTGTGGTTTGGTGGTAAGCACCAGTTTTTGCACCATATCGCTGCTAGCTAAGTTGTTGCAGCTACCTCCATCAATGATCATGCGACACGAACGCTCTTTGATGACACACTTTGTTTGAAACAATGTGTGTCGCTGATTTTGCTCTGCCTTCTCCATTTGTGCACTAAGCACTCGCTATACAATGAGGCTCTCATAGCGGTCTGCTTCACCTGCATCAATATGTTCTTCCAAGTGTCCTTCACTACCTACATGGTCAGCTGCAAGCAATGCAAGTGTATCTTCATCAAAATCACTAGCAGATGAATACTCACCATCATCTTTGACGACCATAACGCGCTTGCTTGGACAATCACGAATCACATGTCCATATCCCTTGCACCGGTGACATTGAATGTCCCTTGTTCTACTTGTAGATGCCATGGAAGTAGCACTCGCAGCAGGCGTTGTGGCTGTCTTTGTCGCTGAGTTTGCAGGAGTAACGCAAGGCTTATCACTGGATGATGGCATAGGAGTACGTGTAGTCATGCGGGGCTGCCACGAATTAGTCCTCCTTGCAGAAAAATTAGTCTTGGCACTGGCACGTCGCCCCTGCACTTCTCTTTCAGCTTTACAAGCAAGATGAACACAAACGGGTTATGTTAGTATAATCTTTATAAGCAAGGATGTCCTGGATTTCACGATTTAGCCCGCCCAAACATCTAGCCATAGCAGATTCCTCTTCCTCCTCTAAGTTACAACGCAGCATACCCATTTGTAATTCCTGATAATATTCTTCTACACTTTTGGCACCTTGTCTCAATTGCTGCATCTTATTAAACATATCACGTGCATAATAAGAAGGAACAAATCTAGCCCTCACGACTCATTTCAAAGCACCCCAAGTTCGAGGTATGTTATCAGGATTTTTCTTGCCATGTTCTATCCACCAAACGGAGGCAAAATCGGTAAACTCACTAGTAGCAGCCCTAACACGAGTATCCTCAGGAAAATTATGACATGCAAACTTTTGGTCAACGGCAATTTCCCAAGTAATGTATGCATCAGGATCATACTTACCATCAAAAGGAGGTATTTTAAATTTAATCTTGCTGAAAGCATCATTATTATTGGGTACCTCACGTCGGCGGTGACCACCCATACCTCTACGATTATGGTGTAGACGACACCGATGACGAGCATCCTGATCATCACATTTAGTATCAGCAGTATAATCTTCATCATAATTATCTTCAACTTGCTCTTCGTCCTTCTTGTCTTCATTATGCCGCTCTTTGTCTTTTGTGTGGAAGTCATCAAAACGGTTCAAAAGGGTAGCAAGGCTTTTGTCCATACGAGCCACAGATGCCTCCAACCCTGTAAGCTTGGTGGAGGTGGTAAGTTGTGCTATCTCCAGTTGCCCAATCTTGTCATTGGTCACTTGTAAATCGTTATCAAGTCCTTCTGTATGCAGCTGCACTTGCCTTGTAAAATGTTGAATGATGCCCTTGGTACGAGGAGATTGTGGAATCTTGTTACCGTCCTCTGATCCTGACATGGTTCAACAAAACAAAGTGGAAACAAAAAAACAGGTGAAGAAATAAAAGCCCTACAACTACTAGGATGTAGCTACAGCAAGGCGCTCACTCTCAACCTGTTTATCAAGCTCTTACCAGTTCTTACCTTGCTCAACAAGAGGGTCGACAACCAGCAAGTCTGCAACCTTGGAAGAGAGTGTACCAGTACCGTAGCAACAACACCTGTCAAGTTGTAGTCGTATATGTGGAGCTGTAGGTGGGCCAAATGTAATACCAAGGAAAATGATAGCACCACGTTAGTTACAAAAGCGAGCTGAATAATCGTTCAACGGTGGTACTGTGCTGGTCCTAGCCTAGACCGTGCTAGAGACACGAGCCTGGACACAAGGAGATCACAACACCACCTAGCAAAAGAATCAACACAAAAATCAGCCCCCTTTTCTTTTATCTTACTTCTTTTTCTTTTTTTTCTTCTTTTTTTTTCTTTTTTTTTCTTTTTTAGGTGATCCTCAAAACTGATTATATGAATAGAGAGATGACAAATGAGCAATTCACCACACACACTTTTTCTCTCTCTCTAGAGTAAGAAAATCTCGTATAAAAGGTATATTAAGTCGTTCGGACTCGATCACCGAAACCAACTCAGACTCGGAATTGAACGCAGAAGCAACTCAGGTTCGGAAGGAAACTGGATACGAGGGTAGTACTCGGACTCTAAAAAGAACACGAATCTGAAACTGATATAGTAGTGCACGGTTGCGACTAAAACGTGACAAGAACTTAAAACTCTAATGGAATAAAACTAAGACCAGCAACTCGACACAACCGATGCAACCGACGACTCAACAAGCCCTAACTACGCAGTACTATACAAAGGCTCAAAATGTCTATAGGATTACGGAACCCTAATCTACTATTTTTTTGGCTTTTCTGGACTATAGGAATTAAAACAGGGAAAGGATTGGAAGTCTCTCACTGATTAACCTTGCTCTGATTACCAACTGATAAGAACCCGCTAGGGTTTGATGGTCGATCTTTCGATGAGAGATCGTGGCGAACTCAATTGGTGGAAAAAGATGACGTTCACGGTCCGACTACAACGATCCAGGGACGTTGCGCCTTGGCAACCGATACACCACCTCCAATGGTTGCCGTGATCTTACGGTGCGACAACCAGCCACTAGGGCACCCGTCCTGCAAGCAATCGAAGAACTCGCAAGAACAAGAGAACAAGTATTGAATTACTAGATGTAAATGAAGGTTTCAAACTCAATCTCCAACGACGTGGGGTTCCGAAGACAAGTAGACTGGGCGGCTGATCCAGCACGCGCATTTACAGGCAAGTAGCGAAGGCTAACTTGATCTAAATAAAACCCAATCTGTTCTGGCGGCTCTAGAGACATATAAGTAGATGAGAGGACGACTAAGGCAGTGTTTGGGTCGTCCTCCAGCCCTAGGACGCGTCCCTAATGGACCCAACTTCATACATGGGCCAATAGCCCAAAAATTAGGTGACGCAGCACCGCAGACAGAGAAGGACGTGACAATAAAATAATGACTGTAAGCGCCTCCGATGCGATATGGATATGAGGTTGGATCCATTGGAAAGTAGACTTGATAAGCTTTCCAACAAGTGCTAGAACGTCCCAATCGGAGTCCGTATGAAGTCATGGTGGCCATCACAAGTTGGTGCTCTGCTGCAGTCCGAATCCAGCCAACGCGAGTCCGTTTCCCTTTCGGTCTTCTCCCTGATTCCTAATCAAAACAAGAGTTCACATGTCTCCAATATCTAAATATGATGGACAGGAGCTCAAGAAGGAACTCACTTGATGATTAAGTTGATGAATGCAAGCACGAGTAAGAGGACCAGCAAGAGGTACTGGTATCGGTGTGGATGCATCGTTGGTGTTGAAGTCCTCATTAGAACTCCTGGGTGACGTGGGTCATGTGGAATCTTGTTTTGATCTGTTTTGAGACAGTGATAGGAGATAGTGAGATAGTGCTAATCTTGACGCAAGATAGGTGCACGGTTTGCACTAAATGTACCATAGGCTCATAAATAGTTTTGGACGCACCCGATGGAACTCGTAAGTGACGGGGGTCGTGTGGAACCTCGTTTTAGTTCATTTGGATATAGTGTTTGCATTAGTGCAGAGATAGGTGCATGGGTTGCACCGAAGATACCATAGGCATAGAAATCATTTTGGACGCACTCGATGGGACTCCTAGGTGACGAGGCTCAAGTGGAAGCTCGGTTCTGTCCGTTTGAAGATAGTGCTACTCTTGATGCAAGATTGGTGCACGGTTTGCATGGAACATACCGTAGGCTCAGAAATAGTATTAGAGGCCCCCGATGGAACTCCTAGGTGGTTTTGGACGCACTCGATGCGACTCCTAGCTAATGAGGCTCAAGTCGAAGCTCGGTTCGGTCCGTTTGGAGATAGTGCTACTCTTGATGCAAGATTGGTGCACAGTTTGCGTCAAACGTACCGTAGGCTCGAAAATAGTGTTGGAGGCACCCGATGGAACTCCTGGGTGACGTGGGTCATGTGGAATCTCGTTTTGATCTGTTTTGAGACAGTGTTAGCATCGGTGCAAGATAGGTGCTTGGGTTGCGTCAAACGTGCCTAATGGTACTCCTAGGTGACGAGGGTCTAGTGGAGCTCTATTCAGTCTGTTTGGAGATAGTGCTAATCTTGACAAAGGATAGGTGCATGAATTGCACTGAACATACCATAAGCTCATAAATAGTTTTGGACGCACCCAATGGAACTTGTAAGTGGCAGGGGTCATGTGGAATCTCATTTTGGTCCGTTTGGAGACAGCTTTAGGGTCAATGCTAAGATAGGTGCATGGGTTGCACCGAACATACCATAGGCATAGAAATCACTTTGGATGCACTCGATGGGACTCCTAGGTGATGAGAATCAAGTGGAAGCTCAGTTCGGTCCATTTGGAGATAGTGCTACCCTTGATGCAAGATTGGTGCACGGTTTGCATTGAACGTACTGTAGGCTCAACAATAGTATTGGAGGAACCCGATGGAACTCCTATGTGACGTGGGTCATGTGAAATCTCGTTTTGATCTGTTTTGAGATAGTGTTAGCATCGGTGCAAGATAGGTGCTTAGTACTCCTAGGTGACGAGGGTAAGCTGGAGCTTTGTACGGTCCATTTGGAGATAGTTCTAATCTTGAAACAAGATAGGTGTATGGTTTGCACTGCACGTGTCATAGGCTCATAAAATAGTTTTGGACGCACCCAATGGAACTCCAAAGTGACGTGGGTCATGTGGAATCTCGTTTTAGTTCGTTTGGAGACAGTGTTAGTGTCAGTTGAAGATAGGTGCACAGTTTGCACCAAACATACTATAGGCATAGAAATCGTTTTAGATGCACTTGATGGGACTCCTAGGTTACGAGACTCAAGTGGAAGCTCAGTTCAGTCCGTTTGGAGATAGTGCTACTGTTGATGCAAGATTGGTGCACGGTTTGCATCGAACGTACCGTAGACTCAAAAATAGTATTGGAGGAACCTGATGGAACTCCTAGGTGACGTGGGTCATGTGGAATCTCGTTTTAATCTATTTTGAGATAGTGTTTGCGTCGGTGCAAGATAGGTGCTCAGTTTGCCAAAACCGTACCTTAGGCTCATAAATCGTTTTAGACGCACCCAATGGTACTCCTAGGTGATGTGGGTCATGTGGAATCTCGTTTCGATCTGTTTTGAGACAGTGTTAGGAGATAGTGCTAATCCACGGTTTGCGCTGATTGTGCCATAGGCTCATAAATAGTTTTGGACGCACCCGATGGAACTCGTAAGTGACGGGGGTCGTGTGGAATCTCATTTTAGTTTTTTCAAAGATAGTATTAGAGTCAATGCAAAGATAGGTGCATGGGTTGCACCGAACATACCATAGGCATAGAAATCGTTTTTGACGCACTTGATGGGACTCCTAGGTGACGAGGCTCACATGGGAGCTCGGTTCAGTCCATTTGGATAAACTGCTACTCTTGATGCAAGATTGGTGCATGGTTTGCGTCAAACTTACCGTAGGCTCAGAAATAGTATTGGAGGAACCCGATGGAACTCCTAGATGACGTGGGTCGTGTGGAATCTTGTTTCGATCTGTTTTGAGATAGTGTTAGCATCGGTGCAAGATAGGTGCTCAGTTTGCCTCAAACGTACCATAGGCTCATAAATCGTTTTAGACGCACCCGATGCTACTCCTATGTTACGAGGGTTTGGTGGAGCTCTATTCGGTCCATTTGGAGATAGTGCTAATCTTGACACAAGTTGGTGCATGGATTGCACTGAACATATCATCGGCTCATAAATAGTTTTGGACGCACCCGATGGAACTCCTAAGTGACGTGGGTTGTGTGAAATCTTGTTTTAGTCCGTTTGGAGATAGTGTTAGTGTCAGTGCAAGATAGGTGCACGGTTTGCAATGAACATACCATAGGCATAGAAATCATTTTGGACGTACTTGATGGGACTCCTAGGTGACGAGGCTCAAGTGGAAGTTCGGTTCGGTCCGTTTGGAGATAGTGCAACTCTTGATGCAAGATTGGTGCATGGTTTGCGTCGAATGTACCGTAGGCTCAGAAATAGTATTGGAGGTCCCCGATGGAACTTCTAGGTGACGTGAATCATGTGGAATCTCGTTTCGATCAGCTTTGAGATAGTGCTAGCGTCGGTGCAAGATAGGTGCTCGGTTTTGCGTCAAACGTACCATAGGCTCATAAATCATTTTAGAGGCACCCGATGGTACTCCTAGGTGATGAGGGTCTGGTGGAACTCTATTCAGTCGTTTTGGAGATAGTGCTGATCTTGACACAAGATAGGTGCATGGTTTGAAATAAACATACCATAGGCTCATAAATAGTTTTGGATGCAACCGATGGAACTCGCAAGTGACGTGGGTCGTGTGGAATTTTGTTTTAGTCCGTTTGTAGATAGTGTTAGTGTTAGTGCAAGATAGGTGCACGGTTTGCACGGAACAATACCATAGGCATAGAAATCGTTTTGGTCGCACTCGATGGGACTCCTAGGTGACGAGGCTCAAGTGGAAGCTCGCTTCGGTCTGTTTGGAGATAGTTCAACTCTTGATGCAAGATTGGTGCACGGTTTGCGCCGAACGTACCGTAGGCTCGGAAATAGTATTGGAGGCACCCGATGGCACTCCTAGGTCATGTGGGACATGTGGAATCTCGGTTTGATCTGTGTTTGAGACAGTGTTAGGAGATAGTGCTAACCTTGATGCAAGATAGGTGCACGGTTTGCACTGAATGTAACATAGGCTCATAAATAGTTTTGGACGCACCCGATGGAAGTCAGAAGTGACGAGGGTCCTGTGGAATCTCGTTTTAGTCGTTTGGAGACAGTGTTAGTGTCAATGCAAAGATAGGTGCATGGATTACACCGAACATGCCATAGGCATAGAAATCATTTTGGACGCACTCGATGGGACTCCTAGGTGATGAGGCTCAAGTGGAAGCTCGGTTCGGTCCGTTTGGAGATAGTGCTACTCTTGATGCAAGATTGGTGCACGGTTTGCGTCGAACGTACCGTAGGCTCAGAAATAGTATTGGATGCACCCGATGGAACTAATAGGTGATGTGAGTCATGTGGAATCTTGTTTTGACCTGTTTTGTGACAGTGTTAGCATCGGTGCAAGATAGGTGCTTGGGTTGCGTCAAACGTGCCTGATGGTACTCCTAGGTGACGAGGGTCAGGTGGAGCTCTATTCAGTCTATTTGGAGATAGTGCTAATCTTGACAAAGGATAGGTGCATGAATTGCACAGAACGTACCATAAGCTCATAAATAGTTTTGGACGCACCCGATGGAACTTGTAAGTGGCAGGGGTCATGTGGAATCTTATTTTAGTCCGTTTGGAGACAGTTTTAGGGTCAATGCAAAGATAGGTGCATGGGTTGGACTGAACATACCATAGGCATAGAAATCACTTTGGACACACTCGATGGGACACCTAGGTGATGAGAATCAAGTGGAAGCTCGGTTCGGTCCATTTGGAGATAGTGCTACCCTTGATGCAAGATTGGTGCACGGTTTGCGTTGAACGTACTGTAGGCTCAACAATAATATTGGAGGAACCCGATGAAACTCCTATGTGACGTGGGTCATGTGGAATCTCGTTTTGATCTATTTTGAGATAGTGTTAGCATCGGTGCAAGATAGGTGCTCGGTTTCCCTCAATCATTTTAGACACACCCGATGGTACTCCTAGGTGACGAGGGTAAGCTGGAGCTCTGTATGGTCCGTTTGGAGATGTGCTAATCTTGAAACAAGATAGGTGTATGGTTTGCACTGCACGTATCATAGGCTCATAAAATAGTTTTGGACGCACCCAATGGAACTCCTAAGTGACGTGGGTCATGTGGAATCTCGTTTTAGTTCGTTTGGAGACAGTGTTAGTGTCAGTTGAAGATAGGTGCATGGTTTGTACCAAACATACTGTAGGCATAGAAATCGATTTGGATGCACGTGATGGGACTCCTTGGTTACGAGGCTCAAGTGGAAGCTCGGTTCGGTCCATTTGGAGATAGTGCTAATATTGATGCAAGAGTGGTGCACGGTTTGCATCGAACGTACCGTAGACTCAAAAATAGTATTGGAGGAACCTGATGGAACTCCTAGGTGACATGGGTCATGTGGAATCTCGTTTTAATCTGTTTTGAGATAGTGTTAGCGTCGGTGCAAGATAGGTGCTCAGTTTGCCAAAACCGTACCTTAGGCTCATAAATCGTTTTAGACGCACCCAATGGTACTCCTAGGTGATGAGGGTCTGGTGGAGCTCTATTCGGTACATTTGGAGATAGTGCTAATCTTGACACAAGATCGGTGCATGGTTTGCACTGAACATATCATTGACTCATAAATAGTTTTGGACGCACCTGATGGAACTCATAAGTGATGTGGGTCATGTGGAATCTCATTTTAGTCCGTTTGGAGACAGTATTAGTGTCAGTGCAAGATAGGTGCATGATTTGCACCAAACATACCATAGGCATAGAAATTGTTTTGGACGCACTCGATGGGACTCCTAGGTGACAAGGCTCAAGTGGAAACTTGGTTCGGTCCATTTGGAGATAGTGCTACTCTTGATACAAGATTGGTGCACAGTTTGCGTTGAATGACCCGTAGGCTCAGAAATAGTATTGGAGGCCCCCGATGGAACTCCTGAGTGACGTGAGTCATGTGGAATCTCGCTTTGATCTATTTTGAGACAGTGATAACGTCGGTGCAAGATAGGTGCTCAGTTTGCGTCAAATGTACCATAGGCTCATAAATCATTTTAGACACACCTGATGGTACTTCTAGGTGACGAGGGTCTGGTGGAGCTCTGTTCAGTCCGTTTGGAGATAGTGCTAATCTTGACACAAGACAGGTGCATGGTTTGAACTGAACGTACCATAGGCTCATAAATAGTTTTAGACGTAGTCGGGTCGTGTGGAATTTCATTTTAGTCCGTTTGGAGACAGTGTTAGTGTCAGTGCAAGATAGGTGCACGGTTTGCACCGAACATACCATAGGCATAGAAATCATTTTGGACGCACTCGATGGGACTCCTAGGTGACGAGCCTCAAGTGGAAGCTCGCTTTGGTCCGTTTGGAGATAGTGCAATGCTTGATGCAAGATTGGTGCATGGTTTGCATTGAACGTACCATAGGCTTGGAAATAGTATTGGAGGCACCCGATGGAACTCCTAGGTGACATGAGTCATGTGGAATCTCGTTTCAATATGTTTTGAGACAGTATTAGCGTCGGTGTAAGATACGTGCTCGGTTTGGGTCAAACGTACCATTGGCTCATAAATAGTTTTAGACGCACCTGATGGTACTCCTAGGTGATGAGGGTATGGTGGAGCTTTGTTCGGTCCAGTTCAAGATAGTGCTAATCCTGACGCAAGATAGGTGCACGGTTTACACCGAACGTACCATAGGCTCATAAATAGTTTGGATGCACCTGATGGAACTCGTAAGTGATGTGGGTCATGTGGAATCTCGTTTTATTTCGTTTGGAGACAGTGTTAGTGTTAGTGCAAGATACGTGCACGGTTTCCACTGAACATACCATAGGCATAGAAATCGTATTGGACACACTCAATGAGACTCCTAGGTGATGAGGCTCAAGTGGAAGCTCGGTTCAGTCCGTTTGGAGATAGTGCTACTCTTGGTGCATGATTGGTGCACGGTTTGTGTCGAACGTACCGTAGACTCAAAAATAGTATTGGAGGCTCCCAATGGAACTCGTAGGTGACGTGAGTCATGTGGAATCTCGTTTCGATCTGTTTTGAGACAGTGTTAGCAGCGGTGCAAGATAGGTGCTCGGTTTGCATCAAATGTACCATAGGCTGATAAATCATTTTAGAGGCACCTGATGGTACTCCTACGTGACGAGGGTCTGGTGGAGCTCTGTTCGGTCCGTTTGGAGGTAGTGCTAATCTTAACACAAGAAGGTGCATGGTTTGCACTGGAGTACCATAGGCTCATAAATATATTTGGACACACCCGATAGAACTCGTAAGTGACGTGGGTCAGGTGGAATCTTGTATTAGTCTATTTAGAGACAGTGTTAGTGTCGGTGCAAGATAGGTGCACGGTATGCTCTGAATATACCATCTGCTCAAAAATCATTTTGGATGCACTTGATGGGACTCCTAGGTGATGAGGCTCAAGTGGAAGCTTGGTTCAGTCCATTTGGAGATAGTGCTACTCTTGATGCAAGATTGGTGCACAGTTTGCGTCGAACGTACCGTAGGCTTACAAATAGTATTGGAGGCCCCTGATGGAACTCTTAGGTGACGTGAGTCATGTGGAATCTCATTTCGATCAGTTTTGAGATGGTGCTAGTGTCGGTGCAAGATAGGTGCTCGGTTTGTGTCAAACGTACCATAGACCCATAAATCATTTTAGACGCACCCGAGATACTCCTCGGTGACGAGGGTCTGGTGGAACTCTATTCGGTCCATTTGGACATAGTCTCCAAATGAACTGAAATGAGATTCCAAATGACCCACGTCACCTAGGAGTTCTATCGGGTGTGTCCAAAATGATTTCTGAGCCTGTGGTACGTTTGGTGCAAACATGCACCTAACTTGCAACAAGGTTAGCACTATCTCCAAACAAACCTAAACGAGCATCCACTTTAGCCTCGTCACCTCAGAGTACCATCCGTAGCATCCAAAATGATATCTGAGCCTATGGTACGTTTAGCGCAAACCGTGCACCTATCTTGCACCGACAATAACGCTGTCTCCAAATGGACCGAAACGAGATTCCACATGACCCACATCACCAAGGAGAACCATCAGATGCGTCCAAAACAATTTCCGAGCATATGGTATGTTCATCGCATACCGTGCAACTATCTTATGTCAAGATTAGCACTATCTACAAACAGACCGAATCGAGCCTCCACTTGAGCCTCATAACCAAGGAATACCATTAGGTGCGTCCATAATGATTTCTAAGCCTATGGTACATTTTGCGTAAACTGTGCACCTATCTTGTCCCGACACTAATACTGCCTCCAAACGAACTAAATGAGATTCCAAATTGCCCACGTCACCTAGGAGTTTTATTGGGTGTGTCCCAAATGATTTTCAAATGGACCAAAACAAGCAGCCACTTGAGCCTCGTCACCTAGGAGTACCATCGAGTGCGTCCAAAATGATTTCTGAGCCTATGGCTGTTTGGCACAAACTGTGCACCTATCTTGGACCGACAATAACATTGTCTCCAAATGGACCGAGACGAGATTCCACAATACCCACGTCACCTAGGAGATACATGGGATGCGTCTAAAACAATTTTTGAGCCTATGGTACGTTCGACGCATACCATGCACCTATCTTGCATCAAGATTAGCACTATCTCTAAACGGACCGAATCGATCTTCCACTATGGCTCATCACCTAGGAGTACCATTGGGTGCATCCAAAACGATATCTGAGCCTATGGTACATTTGGCGCAAACCGTGTACCTATCTTGCACCGATACTAACACTATCTCCAAACGGTCCGAAATGAGATTCCACATGACCCACATCATCTAGGTGTTTTATCGGTTGTGTCCAAAATGATTTTTGAGCCTATGGAACGTTCGTCACAAACCATGCACCTATCTTGCATTAAGATTAGCACTATCTCCAAATAGACTGAATTGAGCTTCCACTTGAGCCACATCACCTAGGAGTACCATCGGGTGCGTCCAAAATGATTTATGAGCTTATGGTACGTTTGGCGCAAATCGTGCACTTATCTTGCACTGATACTAACAGTCTCCAAACGAACCAAAATGAGATTCTAAATGACTCACGTCACCTAGAAGTTTTATCGGGTGTGTCCAAAATGATTTCTGAGCCTACGGTAGATGCGGCACAAACATGCACCTATCTTGCATCAAGATTAGCACTATCTCCAAACGGACCAAAATGAGCATCCACTTGAGCCTCGTCACGTAGGAGTACCATCGGGTGCGTCTAAAAGGATTTATGAGCCTATGGTACGTTTGGCGCAAACCATGCACCTATCTTGCACTGATACTAACGCTGTCTCCAAATGGACCGAAATGAGATTCCACTTGACCCACGTCATCTAGGTTTCTATCAGATGTATCCAAAAGCATTTTTGAGCCAATGGTACGTTCGATGAAAACCTTGCACCTATCTAGCATCAAGATAAGCACTATCTCCAAACAAACTGAATCGGGCTTTGACTTGACCTTGTCACCTAAGAGTACCATCGGGTGCGTCCAAAATGATTTCTGAGCTTATGGTACATTTGGTGCAAACCGTGCACTTATCTTGCATTGATACTAACACTGTTTCCAAACAGACTAAAATGAGATTCCACAAGACCCACGTCACCTAGGAGTTCCATCGGGTGCATCCAAAACAACATCCGAGCCTATGGCACGTTCGGCGCAAACCGTGCACTTAACTTGCGACAGGATTAGCAATATCTCCAAACGGACTGAAACGAGCACCTCTCTTGCACCGGTACTAGCACTGTCTCTAAACAGACCGAAATGAGATTCCACATGACCCACGTCACCTAGGAGTTCTATCAGGTGTGTCCAAAATGATTTTCGAGCCTGTGGTATGTTCGGCGCAAACCGTGCACCTATCTTGCATCAAGATTAGCAGTACCTCCAAACGGACCGAAATGAGCATCCACTTGAGCCTCATCACCTAGGAGTACTATCAGGTGCTTCCAAAATGACATCAAGATTAGCACTATCTCCAAACAGACCGAATCGAGCTTCCACTTGAGCCTTGTCACCTAGGAGTACCATCAGTGCATCCAAAATGATTTCTGAGCCCATGGTAGTTTGGCGCAAACCGTGCTCCTATCTTGCATCAAGATTAACACTATCTTCAAATTAACTGAATCGAGCTTCCACTTGAGCCCCATCACCTAGGAGTACCATCGGTTGCATCCATAATGATTTCTAAGCCTATGGTACGTTTGTCACAAACCATGCACCTATCTTGCACCGATACTAACGCTGTCTCCAAACAAACTAAGATGAGATTCCACATGACCCACGTCACCTACAATTCGATCGGGTGTGTCAAAAATGACATCGAAGCCTATGGTACGTTTGGCGCAAACCATGCACGTACCTTGCGACAGGATTAGCAATATCTCCAAATGGACCAAATTGAGCTTCCACTTGAGCCTCGTCACCTAGGAGTACCATCAGGTGCGTCTAAAATGATTTCTGAGCCTATGGTACGTTTGGCGCAAATCATGCACCAACCTTGCACCAACACTAACATTGTCTCCAAACGGACTAAAACACATGGCCCGCATCACCTAGGAGATCCATCGAGTGCATCCAAAATAATTTCTGAGCCTATCATATGTTTGACACAATCCGTGCACCTACCTTGCGTCAAGATTAGCTGTATGTCCAAACAGACCGAATCGAGCTTCCACTTGAGCCTCGTCACTGAGGAGTACCATTGGATATGTTCAAACTGATTGCTAAGCCTACGGTACATATGGCACAAACCTTGCACCTATCATGCACTGATGCTAACAGTCTCCAAACGAACTTAAACGAGATTCCAAATGATCCACGTCACCTTGAAGTTCTATCGGGTGTGTCCAAAATGATTTCTGAGCCTATGGTACATTCGGCGAAAACATGCACCTATCTTGCGTCAAGGTAGCACTATCTCCAAATGGACCGAATCGAGCTTCCACTTGAGCCTCATCACCTAGGAGTACCATCGGGTGTGTCCAAAATGATTTCTGAGCCTATGATAGTTTGGCGCAAACCGTGCACCTATCTTGTGTCAAGATTAGCACTATCTTCAAACAGACCAAATCGAGCTTCCACTTGAGCCTCCTCACGTAGGAGTAGCATCGGGTGCATCCATAATGATTTATGAGCCTATGGTACATTTGGCGCAAGCCATGCACCAATCTTGCAATGACACTAACATTGTCTTCAAACGGATGGAAACGAGATTCCAAGTTATCCACATCACCTAGGAGATCCATCGGGTGTGTCGAATTTGATTTTTGAGCCTCTGGTACGTTCAACGCAAACCGTGCACCTATCTTGCATTAAGATTAGCACTGTCTCCAAAAGGACCAAATTGAGCTTCCACTTGAGCCACATCACTTAGGAGTATCATCGGGTGTGTCCAAAACGATTTCTAAGCCTATGGTTCATTTGGCGCACACTGTGCACCTATCTTGCAACGATGCTAACACTATCTCTAAATGAACTGAAATGAGATTCCACATGGCCCACGTCACTTAGGAGTTATCTTTGGTGTGTCCGGAATGATTTTTGAGCCTACGGTATGCTTGGCACAAACCTGCACCTATATTGTATCAAGATTAGCACTATCTCCAAATGGACCCAAATGAGCATCCACTTGAGGCTCGTCACCTAGGAGTACTATCTGGCACATCCAAAAATGATTTCTGCGCCTATGTTACGTTTGGCGCAAACAGTGCACCTATCTTGCGTCAAGATTAGCACTATCTTCAAACGGACTAAAACGAACATCCACTTGAGCTACATCACCTAGGAGTACCATCCGGTGCGTCCAAAAATAATTTATGAGCCAATGGTACGTTTGGCGCAAATGGTGCACCATCTTGCACCGGCACTAACACTATCTCCAAACGGACCAAAACGAGATTTCACATGACCCACGTCACCTAGGAGTTCCATCAGGCGCATCCAAACAATTTTCTGATCCTATGGTACGTTCTACACAAACAGAATTGAGCTTCCACTTGTGCCTTGTCACCAAGAATTACCATCAAGTGCCTCCAAAATGATTTCTGAGCCTATGGTATGTTTGGCGCAAATCGTGCACCTATCTTGCACCGACACTAACACTGTCTCCAAATGGATTGAAACAAGATTCCACATGACCCACGTCACCTGGAGATCCATCAGGTGCGTCGAAATTGATTTCCAAGTCTATGGTACATTTGACGCAAAACGTGCACCTATCTTGTGTCAAGATTAGCATTATCTCCAAACGGACCGAATCGAGCTTTCACTTGAGCCTCGTTACGTATTAGTACCATTAGGTGCGTGCAAAATGATTTCCAAGCCTATGGTACATTTGGCGCAAACCATGCACCCATGTTGTTCGGAAACTAACGTTGTCTCTAAATAGACCGACATGTGATTCTACCTCACCCTTTTCACCTAGGTATCCTATCTGGTGTGTCCAAAATGTTTTTGAGCCTGTGGTATGTTCAACGCAAACCATTCACCTATCTTGTGTCAGGATTACACAATTTCTAAACGGACCGAAATGAGCAGCCACTTGAGCCTCATCACCTAGGAGTAGCATCGGGTGCGTCCAAAATGATTTTCCGTGCCTATGGTACATTAGGCACAAACCGTGCACCTATCTTGCGTCAAGATTAACACTATCTCTAAAACGCCCAAATCGGGCTTCCACTTGAGCCTCGTCAATATGGAGTACCATTGGGTGTGTCCAAAACAATTTCTGAGCTTATGGTACCTTTGGCGCAAACCGTGCACCTATCTTGCATCAGGATTAGCATTATCTCCAAATGGATTGAATTGAGCATCTACTTGATCCTCGTCATACAGAAGTACCATTGGGTGCATCTAAAAAGATTTCTGACCCTATGGTTTGTTCAGCACAAATGGTGCACCTATCTTGCGTCAAGATTAGCATATCTCCAAATAGACCGAATTAAGTTTCAACTTGAGCCTTTTCGCGTAGGAGTACCATTGGGTGCGTCCTGAACGATTTTCTGAGCCTATGGTATGTTTGGTGCACACCGGATAGGATCCATTGGATATCGACATCATAAATATGTGATTTAAATATTCGGATACGAATATGGTATCGGATGTTAAATATCCGAACTCGGATATGGACGGATTAAAACCCCTCTAAATGGATTTGGTCTCGAATACGGTCAGAAAATATCTATACCATTTTCATCCCTACCGAGGAGTACCATCCGGTGCGTCCAAAAATGATTTCTAAGCCTATGGTACGTTTGGAGCAAATGGTGCACCTATCTTGCACCGACACTAACACTATCTCCAAACAGACCGAAATAAGACTCTGCATGACCCACGTCACCTAGGAGTTCCATCAGGCGTGTCCAAAACAATTTCTGAGCCTATGGTACGTTCTACGCAAACAGAATTGAGCTTCCACTTGTGCCTTGTCAGCAAGGTTACCATCGGGTGCGTCCAAAATGATTATGAGCCTATGGTACATTTGGCACAAATCGTGCACCAATCTTGCACCGACTCTAACATTGTCTCCAAACGGATTGAAACAAGATTCCACATGACCCACGTCACCTAGGAGATCCATTGGGTGCGTCCAAAATGATTTCTGAGTCTATGATATGTTTGACGCAAAATGTGCACCTATCTTGCGTCAAGATTAGCACTATCTCCAAATGGACCAAATCAAGCTTCCACTTGAGCCTCGTCACGTATTAGTACCGTTAGGTGCGTGCAAAATGATTTCTAAGCCTATGCACATTTGGCGCAAACCATGCACTTATGTTGCACCGAAACTAACACTGTCTCTAAATAGATCGAAATGAGATTCTACATGACCCTTTTCACCTAGGTGTCCTATCTGGTGTGTCCAAAAAGATTTTTGAGCCTATGATACGTTTAGCGCAAACCATTCACCTATCATGTGTCAAGATTAGCACAATCTCCAAACGGACTGAAACGACCATCCACTTGAGCCTTTTCACGTAGGAGTACCATTGGGTGCGTCCTAAACGATTTCTGAGCCTATGATACGTTTGGCGCACGCCGTGCACCTATCTTGCACCAATACTAACACTATCTCTATATGGGCTGAAATGAGATTCCACGTGACCCACGTCACCTAGGAGTTCTATCTGGTATGTCCAAAATGATTTTAGAGCCTGTGGTACGTTTGGCGCAAACGATGCACCTATCTTGTGTCAAGATTGGCACTATCTCCTAATGGACCAAAACGAGCATCCACTTGAGCCTCGTGACCTAGAAGTACCATCTAGTACATCCAAAATGATTTCTAAGTGCAAACCATGCACCTATCTTGCACCGACACTAACAGTGTCTCCAAACAGACCGAAACGTGATTCCACATGACCCACGTCACCTAGGAGTTACATCGATTGTGTCTAAAATTATTTCCGAGCCTATGGTATGTTTGACAGAAACTGTGCACCTATCTTGCACCGACAATAACACTGTCTCCAAACGGACAGAAATAAGATTCCACATGACCCATGTCACCTAGGAGATCCATCGGATGCATCCAAAACAATTTTTGAACCTATGGTATGTTTGACGCAAACCTTGCACCTATCTTGCATCAAGATTAGCACTATCTCCAAACGAACCAAATCGATCTTCCACTTGAGCCTCATCACCTAGGAGTACATCAGGTGCATCCAAAATGATTTCTAAGCTATGGTACGTTTGGTGCAAACCGTGCACCTATCATGCACTGATACTAACACTGTCTCCAAATGGACTAAACGAGATTCCACTTGACCCAGGTCACCTAGGAGTTCTATCGGGTGTGCCAAAAATAATTTTCAAGCCTATGGTATGTTCGGTGCAAACTGTACACCTATCTTGCGTCAAGATTAGCAATACCTCCAAACGGACCAAAACGAGCATCCACTTGAGCCTCATCACCTAGGAGTACCAGCGGGTGCATCCAAAATGATTTCTAAGCCTATGGTAGTTTGGTGCAAACCGTGCACCTGTCTTGCGTCAAGATTAGCACTATCTCCAAATGGACCGAATCGAGCTTCCACTTGAGCCTCATCACTTAGGAGTACCATCGGTCCGTACATAAAGATTTATGAGCCTATGGTACGTTTGGCGCAAACCGTGCACCTATCTTGTACCAATACTAATACTATCTCCAAACAGTCTAAAACAAGATTTCACATGAACCACATCACATAGCAATTCCATTGGGTGCATTCAAAACAACATCTGAGCCTATAGTACGTTCGGCGCAAACCGTGCAGCTATCTTGCGACAGGATAGCAGTATCTCCATATGGACCGAATCGAGCTTGCACTTGAGCCTCATCACATAGGAGTACCATCAGGTGTGTCTAAAAGCATTTATGAGCCTATGGTATGTTTGGCACAAATCATGCACCTATCTTGCGTCAAGACTAGCACTATCTCTAAACAGACCAAATCGAGCTTTCACTAGATCCTCGTCACCTAGAAGTACCATTGGGTGCGTCCAAAATGATTTCTGAGCATATGGTACGTTTGGCACAAACTGTGCACCTATCTTGCACCAACACTAACACTGTTTCCAAGCGGACCGAAACGAGATTTCACATGACCAACGTCACCTAGGAGATCCATCGAGTGCGTCCAAAACGATTTCTGAGCCTATGGTATGTTCGACGCAAACCATGCGCCTATCTTGCATCAAGATTAGCACAATCTGCAAACGAACCGAATCGAGCTTCCACTCCAGCCTCGTGAGCTAGGAGTACCATCGGGTGCGTCCAAAATGATTTCTGAGCCAAAGGTTTGTTCGACGCAAACCGTGCACCAATCTAGCACTGTCTCCAAATGGACCGAAATGGGATTCCACATGACCCACATCACCTAGGAGTTCAATAGGGTGCGTCCAAAATGATTTTTGAGACTGTGTTATGTTCGACACAAAACGTGCACCTATCTTGCGTCAATATTAGCACTATCTCCAAACGGACCGAATCTTGCTTCCACTAGAGCTTCATCACCTAGGAGTACCATCGGGTGCATCCAAACGACTTCTAGGCCTATGGTACATATGGGGAAACTGTGCACCTGTCTTGCGTTAAGACTAGCACTATCTCTAAACAGACCAAATCGAGCTTCCACTTGATCCTCGTCACCTATAAGTACCATTGGATGCATCCAAAATGATTTCTGAGCCTATGGTACCTTTGACGCAAACCGTGTGGCTATCTTGCATCTAGATTACCACTATCTCTAAACGGACCCAATCGAGCTTCCACTTGAGCCTTGTCACCTAGGAGTACCATCGGGCGCATCCAAAATGATTTCTGAGCCTATGGTACTTAGGCGCAAACCGTGCACCTATCTTGCAATGATACTAACACTGTCTCTAAATGGACTGAATTGAGATTCCACATGACCCACGTCACCTAGGTGTGCTATCGGGTGTGTCCCAATCGATTTTCGAGCCTATGGTAAATTTGGCGCAAACCGCACACCTATTTTGCGTTAAGATTAGCACTATCTCCAAACGGACCAAAATGAGAATCTAATTGAGCCTTGTCACCTAGAAGTACCATCGAGTGCATCCAAAATGATTTCTGAGCCTATGTTATAATTGACGCAAACCGTGTACCTATCTTTGACCAACACTAACACTATCTCCAAACAGACTGAAACGAGATTCCACATGCCCATGTCACCTAGGTGATCTTTCAGATGCGTCCAAAACGATTTCCAAGACTATGGTAAGTTCGGCGCAAACTGGGCACCTATCTTGCGTCAAGATTAGCATTATCTCCAAACAGACAAAATCGAGCTTCCACTTGATCCTCATCGCCTAGAACTATTATTGGGTGCATCCAAAACGATTTCTGAGACTGGTACGTTTGGCGTAAACCGTGCACCTATCTTGCACCAACACTAACACTGTCTCCAAATGTACTAAAATGAGATTCCATATGACCCACATCACCTAGGAGTTCCATCGGGTGCGTCCAAAACGATTTCTGAGCCTATGGTACGTTTGGTGCAAGCCGTGCACCTATCTTGCAACGATACTAACACTGTCTCCAAACGGACGGAATTGTGATTCCACATGACCCACGTCACCTAGGTGTTCTTTCGGGTGTGCCCAAATCGATTTTTGAGCCTATGGTACATTCGGCGAAACCGTGCACCTATCTTGCGTCCAGATTACCACTATCTCCAAACGGACCGAAATGAGAATCCAATTGAGCCTCATCACCTAGGAGTACCATCGGGTGTGTCCAAAACGATTTATGAGACTATGGTAAGTTTGGCGCAAACTGTGCATCTATCTTGCAACGATACTAACACTGTCTCCAAACTTACCGAATTAAGATTCCATATGACCCACGTCACTTAGGTATTCTATCGGGTGTGTCCAAATCGATTTTCGAGCCTATGGTACATTCAGCACAAACCGTGCATCTATCTTGTGTCAAGATTAGCACTATCTCCAACTGGACCGAAACAAGAATCCAATGGAGCCTCGTCACCTAGGAGTACCATCGGGTGCGTCCAAAATGATTTCTGAGCCTATGGTATATTTGGCGCAAACCGGACACCTATCTTGCGTCAAGATTAGCACTATCTCCAAATAGACCAAATCAAGCTTCCACTTGATCCTCATTGCCTAGAACTATCATTGGGTGCATCCAAAACATTTTGACCCTATGGTAATTTGGTGCAAACCATGCACGTACCTTGCGACAGGATTAGCAATATCTCCAAACGGACCAAATCGAGCTTCCACTTGAGCCTCGTCACCTAGGACTACCATCGGGTGCGTCTAAAATGATTTCTGAGCCATGGTATGTTTGGCGCAAATCATGCACCAATCATGCACCAACACTAACATTGTCTCCAAACGGACTAAAACACATGGTCCGCATCACCTAGGAGATCCATCGAGTGCATCCAAAATAATTTCTGAGATACGTTCGACACAATCCGTGCACCTACCTTGCGTCAAGATTAGCAGTATGTCCAAACAGACCGAATTGAGCTTCCACTTGTGCCTCGTCACTGAGGAGTACCATTAGATGCGTCCAAACTGATTCCTAAGCCTACGGTACATATGGCACAAACCGTGCACCTATCATGCACTGATGCTAACAGTCTCCAAACGAACTGAAATGAGATTCCAAATGACCCACGTCACCTTGGAGTTCTATCGGGTGTGTCTAAAATGATTTCTGAGCCTATGGTACATTCGGCGAAAACATGCACCTATCTTGCGTCAAGGTAGCACTATCTCTAAATGGACCGAATCGAGCTTCCACTTGAGCCTCATCACCTAGGAGTACAATCGGGTGTGTCCAACATGATTTCTGAGCCTATGATAGTTTGGCGCAAACCGTGCACCTATCTTGCGTCAAGATTAGTAGTATCTCCAAAATAGACCAAATCAAGCTTCCACTTGAGCCTCGTCACCTAGGAGTACCATCGGATGTGTCCAAAATGATTTTTGAGCCTATGGTACGTTCGGCGCAAACCGTGCACCTATCTTGCAACGATACTAACACTATCTCCAAACAGATTGAAATGAGATTCCATGTGACCCACGTCACCTAGGTGTTCCATCGGGTGTGTCCTAAATGATTTTTGAGCCTGTGGTACATTCGGCGTAAACCAAGCACCTATCTTGGGTCAAGATTAGGACTATCTCCAAACGGACTGAAACAAGAATCCAATTTAGCCTCGTCACCTAGGACTACCATTGGGTGTGTCCAGAACGATTTCTTAGCATGTTGTACATTTGGCGCAAACCATGCACCTTTCTTGCACCGACACTAACACTCCCTCCAAATGGACTGAAACGAGATTCCACATGACTAACGTCACCTAGGAGATCCATCAGGTGCGTCCAAAATGATTTCTGAGCCTATGGTATATTCGATGCAAACTGTGAACCTATCTTGTGTCAAGATTAGCACTATCTCCCTACGGACTCAATACTTAAGCCTTGTCACCTAGGAGTACCATTGGGTGCGTCCTAAATGATTTCTGAGCCTATGGTACATTTGACGCAAGCCGTGCACCTATCTAATACTGTCTCCAAACTGACCAAAATAAGATTCCACATGACCCATGTCACCTAGGAGTTCTATCTGGTGTTTCCAAATCGATTTTCAAGCCTGTGGTATGTTCTACGCAAACCATGCACCTATCTTGCATTAGGATTAGCACTATCTTCAAATGGATCAAAATGAGCATCCACTTGAGCCTCATCATCTAGGAGTACTGTCGTGGGGTCAAAACCGTGGTAAGCATAGTTGTTCGAGTCAGTGTCACAGTACGGGTCTCTGGTGGCTTGGGTGGACTCAAGAACACAAGAATCACAGAGAGAATGCAACAGTTTATCCTAGTTTCGGCCAGTCGATGCCCTACGTCCAGTAGCTGATGATCCTTGTACTCAATAGCACCCAAAATCAGGGGGTTACAATAGAGTGTAGACAGAGATTTGGTAGGGGTTAGCTCGGTGCTAATTCTAAGGTTGCCTTACCTCCGGTGGAGTCTTCCCCTCGTCAGAGAGGAGGAAGATGACGGGATGCGGTGGAGGAGCTCTCAGTGCCCCACTCTGGGTTGCTCTGCTCTTCATGCTAAGTAGGAGTGGATGGAAATGAATGATCTGTCTTGGGTTCCTTTCTTCTCCCTTCCCTCCTAGGTCTAACCTTATCCCTTATATAACGAGATAGGTTGGGTACATGGTGGTTTGGGGAGATAAGTCTATGGTCTACATGCATCGGAGTCTAAGAGGGTCTTGTAGCGGCGCTGTGGACCATGGCAGTGTCATGGAGCCAAGAAGCCTTGGACATCGTCCGGGTGCTCTGTTCTGACACTCAGCATGTCAGGCTGTGTCGGCTTAGACTAGCCTCCCCCAGGTATACCTTCTAGATTTTCCTGGTAGTGAAGGAGGTCGACTCTAGGGGCTGACGCACAGGCCTAGGAGCCACCTAGCTCCTGAAGGCCATGGGAAGCTTGTCTTCTTGTGTCACACCCCGTGCGTGACCCTATTGTAGAAGTGGCTGCTAAGGCGCCCAGGTGTGCTGTCTAGGAGCCCCCAAGCCTCGATGGCCCAGGGCTTGTCTTCTTGTGCCCGAGCCTTGGCTGGCATTGCTAGCCAGGAAGGCCCGAGCTCGAGCGTATCATCGATAGGGAGCCGAAGGCCTAGGCGAGCCCCTGATCCTTGTGCGAGGGCTGCATCATGCCCAAGCTCGGTTAGGTTCGTTCGTCAGAGGGTGCGCATGAGCGTACCTGATGGGTATAGCCCCTAAGCCCTCAGGCGATCCTAGAGGGGTCGGACGGGGGGTCCCTTCATCGGGAACTATTGATCCCAAGGCGTAACATTCCATTTATTAGGATCTCGTCAGGAGCCCCTAAGCCCTTCGTGGCCTCACTTGGCCTGATTTGTGATGGTGACAAAGGGCTAAATTCGATCTTTTGGTGATCGAACTAGCCACGACGGGGATAACTTCTGCTAATGGGAGTACATTGCCTTGTGTGGGGCTAGTTCCCTTAGTGTGATAGGGGTGCTTGGCTATCAAGGCCAAGTGGTAGTGGTGCTGACCCCTTCTCTGCTCCTATGTCGCATAGGTCTGTGGCACGAGCGATGGTTCAGTGAACTCGTCTGGGAGTTACCAACTTTAGGCCCGAAGGCATCCTTCCTTTTGGTTAGGACCTATCGTGGGTCAGGTGATCGAGAGCGTCTGGGCTTTGGCTCAAGGCCACCTGATCACCCGATGAGCCACACCCTTCTAGGGGCTTCAATAGCAGGCCCTGATCCCCTCGGGATGGCCTTCTGGGGCTAACCTTTTGTAGCCATAGGTCGGGGTGTGAGGACGCACCGAGCTTGGGCAGGGGAGCCTCGTTGGATCCATCACTCGGCGGCTCTTGACCCAACTTCGAGGTGTTGGTTGGTTTTGGGGGTGCGCCACTCGAGCACCCGTTGATCAGGGGGTCGAGTTGCTCCATCTAGGGAGCCAACACATCCCCCAAGGCTGTCGTAGGGCCTCCTTATCAGCGGTCATAGCGGCTTCTAGGCATGTCCCATTCGCTGATGCTTTGTGCATGTAGTTTGATGGTGTTTGGGCCATCGTGCCTGATGGAGGAGTTAAGGCATGTGCTCCCACGCCATCCCACTTCATATGGGAGATGGGACATTAGACCACGTGGAGCAGATCTGGTGGAGACGGAGCTGCAACACTTGGTACACGTGGGTCTGGGCCATTGATGGCAACTGGCGGGCCTGATGGGAGTCAGATTCCCTCAAGTCCCATGTGGCGGTGTGCATGGAGTGGGCGACGTGCTTGGTGGAAAGTGGAGTGGGGACTTGACTTGTGTCACTACCCTCCTGGCTCCGCCCTTACTGTGTGTCCTTCATCATGCAACCGCTCAGAGATGTGTTGTGGGGATTTAATGACATCTGCTTAGTACCCTGAGGTCTCTTTAGCCGTCGAAGGCTGATCGGAGGGCTCAGAGCTACCCTTAGTGCATCAACTAGGCCTATAAAGAGGGGCCCTAGGGACATTGTGCCTTCTCTCCCTCTCTGGCTTCTTCTCTTCTTCCTCTCAGATCCAACTTCTGGCGGCCATGCGTTGATGAAGTGCGACGCTTCCCTCTGAGTGAGCTTGGCTTCCTCGGCCGGGCGATCTCTCCCACGAGGGTGGAAGAATTCTAGCAAAGAGAAGGCGATGGCATCGTGCGAAGGGGGATGAGGGTTGATGCCGAGGGACAATGTCCTTTCCTCATGTGCTGCCACCCTCGGCACTTCCCCGACCTCATGTGCCACCACGCTTCTTCCCCGCCGTATCCCTCTAGAGGATAGAAGAATTCTAGCAATGTGGATCACTGGGACTTCCCTCTTTTATCAGAGGAAGAGCTCCCTAGTAGCCTAGGGAGCGATCATCCAGCTCAAAGCTAGAGCCCAGTGGAGGAGTGGATGGGGGCAAGGTGGGATTCTCCCCCTTTGCTCCATCCTTCATCATCGCTACTGCTACGGAGCCACCCCTGCCCCTGGGTCAGAGGAGCACCGCTCGGGTCTCCCTATGCTTGTGAGTGAACTGCACAACCCCAACTATAGGTCGGCAAGGGTCCAGCAGGCCGGCACGGTTGCCACCTCCACGTGGGTGGTTTCTAGGGCAGTAGGTTTTGCCACCATATATTATAATCGGCTCGTTCCCAATTAATGAAATGAAAGTAATTTTGTTTATAATCTCACTACTCGCAAGTCATGCTTAGAGACTTAGGTCCCTCGCTGGGATGGGCTGTTACGACGATGGCCTCGGTGGCCAAGATTGATGTGCATGTGCTACTAGCGGGTAAGTCTATGAGAACCTAGGTTTACAATCGTTTTGTGCCCCGGTCATGTCCCCTAGATGGGAGATCCTTGGCTTCCCGGCCGAGCCACTCGTATAGTCCATGAGCCCGTCTATTGGTGCTTGGGGGCTCGCTACCTCCCTTGGTCGGTCACCACGAGCGGCTCTAGGTTGGTACTTGGACATCATGCGTGGTCGGCTGGCTTCACTTCTAGGCGTCCGGCTAAGGCCTCTAGTGCTCGACCATCGATGTCCCTCGCACTTTAGATGCCTTGAGCGCCTTGAAGCCCGTTAGGTTGGCCTTAGAACCCTTAGTGATGCCCCTTCTTAGGGGTCCCGCGCCAGCATATGGCTAGGAGCGTGATCTGATGAAGGATTGGGAGACAGAGATAGCTACAAATGAATGAAATGAATAGAAGAGAAGGGATAGTGGACATAGCTAGTAACATGGCAGCTAGGGCTGTTCCATCAGTACCTTGCCGATGTTTTGCCTGCTTTTCCTGCTCTATTCGTCCATCCTTGCCTCGCTCAGGGGCGCTGAATGGACCAAAGTGAGGATCCACTAGAGCCTCGTCACCTAGGAGTACCATCAGTGCGTCCAAAATAATTTCTGAGATTATGGTACGATTGGTGCAAACCATGCACTTATCTTGCACTGACACTAACACTATTTCCAAATAGACAGAAACGAGATTCCACATGACCCACATCACCTAGAAGTTCCATCGGGTGCATCCAAAACGATTCCGAGCCTATGGTAGGTTCGGTGCAAACCAAGCTACTATCTTGCATCAAGATTAGCACTATCTCCAAACAAACCAAAATGAGCTTCCACTTGAGCCTCTTCAGCTTGGAGTACCATTGGGTGTGTCCAAAACAATTTTTGAGCCAATGTTATGTTTGGCACAAACCGTGCACTTATCTTGCACTGACAGTAACACTGTCTCCAAACAGACTGAAATGAGATTCCACATGACCCACGTCACCTAGGAGTTACATCAAGTGTCTCCAAAATGATTTCTGAGCCTATGGAACGTTCGGCCCAAACTGTGCGCCTATCTTGCACCAGAATTAGCACTATCTTCAAACGAACCAAAGTGAGCATCCACTAGAGCCTCATCACCTAGGAGTGCCATTGCGTGTGTCCAAAATCTTTTATGAGCCTATGGTACATTTGGTGCAAACCATGCACCTATCTTGCACCAACAAAAACATTATCTCCAAACAAACTAAAATGAGATTCCACATGACCCACATCGCCTTGGAGTTCCATCGGGTGCGTCCAAAATGATTTCCGAGCCTATGGTACATTTGGCCAAACCAAGCAACTATCTTTTGCCAAGATTAGCACTATCTCAAAACAGATCAAAATGACCTTCCACTTGAGCCTCGTCACCTAGGAGTACCATCCGGTGCGTCCAAAATGATTTATTAGCCTATGGTACGTTTGGCGTAAACCGTGCACCTATCGTGTACCGACCCTAACACTGTCTCCAAACGGACCGAAACGAAATTCCACATACCCACATCACCTAGGAGTTCCATCCCGTGCATCCAAAATGATTTCTGAGCCTATGGTATGTTCACACAAACCGAGCAACTTTCTTGCATCAAGATTAGCACTATATCCAAACGGACCTAAACGATGTTCCACTTGAGCCTCGTCAACTAGTAGTACCATCAGGTGCGTCCAAAACGGTTTCTGAGCCAATGGAACGTTTGCTGCAAACCATGCACCTATCTTGCACTGACACTAGCACTATCTCCAAATAGACCAAAACGAGATTACACATGACCGACGTCACCTAGGAGTTCCATCGGGTGTGTCCAAAATGATTTCAGAGCCTGTGGTACGTTCAGCGCAACCATGCACCTATTTTGCATCAAGATTAGCACTATCTCCAAACGGACCGAAGTGAGCATCCACTAGAGCCTCATCACCTCGGAGTACCATCGGGTGCGACAAAGTGATTTCAGAACCTATGGCACGTTTGGCGCAAACCGTGCACCTATCTTGCACCAACACCAACAGTGCCTCCAAATAGACCGAAATGAGATTCCACATGACCCATGTCACCTGAGTTCCATCGGGTGTGTCCAAAACAATTTTCGAGCTTGTGGTACATTTGGCAAAAACCAAGCAACTATCTTGCATTGAGATTAGCACTATCTCGAAACGGATCAAAACAAGCTTCTAATTGAATCTCATCACCTAGGAGTACCATCGGGTGCGTGCAAAAAATTTTCTGAGCCTATGGTACATTTAGCGCAAATCGTGCACCTATCATGCACCGACACTAACACTGTCTCCAAACAGACCGAAACAAGATTCCACATGGCCTACATTACCTAGGAGTTCCATCACATGCATCCAAAATGATTTTTGATCATATGGTACGTTCGGTGCAAACTGTGCACCTATCTTGCATCAAGATTAGCCCTATCTCGAAAAGGACCGAAATGAGCTTCCAGTTGAGCCTCGTCACCTAGGAGTACCACTGGATGTGTCTAAAATAATTTCTGAGCCCATGGTATATTTGGTGCAAACCGTGCAACTATCTCGTACCGACCCTAACATTGTCTCCAAATGGACCAAAACGAGATTCCACCTGACCCACGTCACCTAGGAGTTCCATCGGGTGTGTGCAAAATTATTTTTGAGACAATGGTACATTCGGCGTAAACCGAGCAACTTTCTTGCGTCAAGATTAGCACTTTATCCAAATGGACCGAAACAAGCTTTCACTTGAGCCTCCTCACCTAGTAGTACCATTGGGTGCGTCTAAAACGGTTTCTGAGCCTATGGAATGTTTGGTGCAAACTGTGCACCTATCTTGCACTAACACTAACACTGTCTCCAAATGGACCAAAACAAGATTCCATATGACCAACGTCACCTAGGAGTTCCATCGGGTGCATCCAAAATGATTTCAGAGCCTACAGTTGCCTACGAGACCCACTATCAAGAAGTGTATCCATGGCTTCTTGTACCAATTTTTCCTAGCACATTACTAAATCTGCTGGTGCTAATTCACTTGTTTTTAATAGATAGGGAAGGTTGTTGATTCAAATTTGCCTAAAGATCGTGGATTTACATAGGTGGCTCACAAGGGAAAAACAAGGTGAAATGCCCTAGGGATGGAATGCTGAAGAGAAGAGCGAGGAATGGACAAAAAGGAAAGGGTATATGTTTATCCTTGAAGGAGGCTCAATATCTTGGTGTAGTAAGAAAGAAGATTGTTTCTCTTTGTCTACCATTAAATCTGAATATATAGCATGCACGGCTGCAGTTCAAGAAGCAATATGGCTGAGAAATTCTCTTCTCTTTCTTGATGTGACTAAGCATGCATATGAGACAACCGTCATCTACTGTGATAACACAGCCGCCATTCTTTTCTTCTCGACAAATATCGTACTATGGGCTGTACAAAGAACTGACCTTACTATAAATTTCATTATTGTCGGTATTGACATGTAGAACAGGATTCTCTCTCCATTCACTTTGAGCTAGGTTTCTTGTGATCACCCTCGTATTATGCTAAGGCTATGGACGGATAACAGCAAAACCAAACAGCAAAAGCGAAAGCAGGTACAGTAATGGCGCTATCCCTAAGCGACCCCACAGGCTTGTCTTTCGTGTCTCTAAAATTGCAGTCATGGTCCTTTCTCGGGTTACAGAGCAAATCCTTGTTCTAAAGCTTAATCTACCCCTATGCTATGAATGAACAGATCCACAAGTTGAGAATCCCATATTCTTTAAGCCAATCCGCCATATCTGCTTATATTCAAGCTTTTGAGAGAGCATTTCTCTTTTCAATGCGTGGGAATGGTCTCTAAGACCCTACCCCGCTTCATAAGCAAAAAAATGGCAACCGAAATAATGATTCTAGCGCCTACATATGAAATGAATTGGTTATCCATAAATGAAGAATGTTTTATTCTTGTTCTGCTTCCTGCTCCAAGCAGAAAGATTTCTTTGAACTGGCCTTGGTTTTTCCAAGGAAACTCTATCTTTAGTAGCGATCACATGACGTCGACCAGTATCCAGGTACTATGGCACACCTTAAAGAGTATATTCCTGTTCAGGTGGTTCCAAAACTAGAATCTATTTCTGCAAGGAATAGTGATTTATTATGTTCCCTAATCGCTATGGGTTAAAAGGATATAGGTACTTTTACACTTCTTTTAGAATAGATTCTTTCCAATAGGACAAAAGCATATAGGCACATTTACACATCTTTCACCGGGGTGCAGCACAGTCTGCCAAAATTAGCATAGGTTACAAAATGATGGATCTCCTTCCGTAACTTTCCAATTACGAGTACGAGAATTGAAAGACATGAAAATTCTCAATTCTCTACGGCGTCTAGGAGATAGATCGAATATTTTCAGGATTCCCAAGCACACGTATTAACTAGAAAGTAAATAGATAATAGAAGGCTTGTTATTTAATAGTATAACATAGTCTATACCAATGTCAACCAAGCTAGCCCCAACGATTGGATTTGCATATAACTTCATTTACCAAATCCAATAATTTTGGAAATGAAGTTAGTAAAAATTCAAAACTCAGATTGCTCTTTTATATTTTTGATATGGGTTGCCCGGGCCAGTCCAAATCTCATGGGTGTTGCATGAACTGACATGCTAGGTTTACTGCATATGAGATATCAGGTCTTGTAAAAGTTAAGTACTGTAGAGCACTGACAATTTGTCGATAGGGGATGGATATTAAATGATAGGAAGTGCTAGGAAGTGAAATAGAATGAAATAGAGCCATTTTGGGCTTCCCTATGAAATGAGGCATGGAACGGAGCCACTCCATTCCGAAAGGTAACGGGGTCGGCCCTTAGGTCCAAAGTTGTATGCCACTGCTGTGGTGCCGATAGATTCACTACTAAAGCCCTGTTATCGGACATTGTAGGCTTAGCATCTATTTTTCGTATATCGCTCCACCACACCAAGAAGAGGTATGTGTATGCACTTTAAAAAGCTTTCCAAAATTGGCTAACTGGATTGATTTTCCCTTGTTGGGACTAGAGAGACTTGTGCAATTGGTGGGGCAGTTTGACCCACAAGCTCGTCCATTAATCGTAATGGAACTCTACGCAAAGTTTCCCCCTGTGATATGAGTTACTATCCCTTGATCACTTATAGTACCCCAAACATCCGACTGCATTTTCCAATTAAAATGGAAAATGACTACCAAAATAGAATTGTACATCCAGAATAGACCTAAGAAAACATGATCCCAACTGGAAAAATGTATAAAAGATGATTGGGCCACGAGGGTTCCCCATAATAATTATGTCCCATCCCTTTAGCTAATTTTGCTCTTAATACAGGATCATTTAAGTTAGGTTTCTTTGTTATTGGGATAGGTGAATTCTTTAGGATCCATCCCCCAAAGGAACTGGACATGAGAATTTTTCATCATCTGGCTCAAGCAAGATACATTTTTCTACATTGGGCTCTTTCATCAACTAATGTAAAGATCAGTTAATTTGCCATAGTTTTTCTTTAGGGAAAGATAATAAGATGGCTCCCTGTGCTCTGATTGATTATTTGTCTTATGATCTATCTAGGAACAATACCAAAGTGTTTCAAAGGAGGGTTACCTTGACTTAGGTCTGCCTCCGGCCTAAATTAAATCAACCTAAGTGAAATGGAGTCTCTATCATTCCGCTGCAAGAGTTTACTATGAGACTTCATACACCCTAGAATTCATAGAACGAAAAGAAGTTTTTTGGAGGCCCTTATCCTCATTACGCCTAGCATTGAGTGGGCTGGATATTTACCTTATCGCTCATCGTGAAGGCTGCTCTCCACGGTGACCGTGGAAACTAAAATAGAAAAAAGTAGTTACTCATCTATCTCAACATAAATGAATGAATTCACTTAAGTCTTCCTACTACTACTACTGCTCCTTCTTACTTATACTCATTTTTTTAGGATCTAAAGAAGAAGAGGTTTTCTTAGCGGGCGTGAATCCAGTAGCTTCTACTTCTATTCTGTTTTCTCACTTATGAGGAGCTGGTACTTCTTGATCAAGAGTGTAGTGAGCATAAGTATTGTATTGTTCAGTATTTTCTTTTCAGATGTGGTCTGTAGAGATATTGCCTTTATGAATAATACTTATGTATTGCCTCTTCTTCTTGTTGTAGAAGAATATTGATGTATTGCAAAGACCTGTTGTTTTATTTCTTTATTTCTTCCTTTTCTCGAATAGTAGTTGTTAGCTTTGTCTCTAGTATGTTGGTTTGCTTCTAGCATTTAGTAGAATAAGTTGCATTAGCAAGTTCATTATTTGAAAGTGCTTTTTCCCCTGAGTTTGTTGTCCCATGCCTTTCTGATGGTGAACCTCCTCCCCTAAAAAGCAAGGGTTACTTTCATAGCATCTCCTCAACCTATATTATAGGTTCGTGCCGCTCCCTTACTTATGCTTCCGCTCTATCCAAGACTTTCTGATGATGGCACTGGCTTGGCTAGATCGACATGAACTTCTATTAGGACAACAATTGGCTCGTTTGGAGTCCCAAGAAAGTAAACTAGTAGCCTCCCAAATCAAACATACATTGATAGAGCTTGCCAACAAAAAGAGAGGAAAGAGGCCCTAGCGAATTTGATATGGTACCATACCCCAAGGAAGCCGCTACTACTGTTTTCTTGATTTACCCTATTGGTCAAGGAAGTTTCTCTGATGGTATGCCTTTAGGAATATCTGGTACTTTCAACTTTATGATTGTATTCCAGGCAGAGCACAACATCCTTATGCATCCATTTCACATGTTAGGTGTAGCTGGTGTATTCGACGGTTCCCTATTCAGTGCTATGCATGGTTCCTTGGTAACCTCTAGTTTGATCAGGGAAACCACTGAAAATGAGTCTGCTAATGAGGGTTACAAATTTGGTCAGGAAGAAATAATGTTGTGGCTGCTCATGGTTTTTTGGTCGATTTTTTCCAATACGCTAGTTTCAACAACTCTCGTTCTCCAAGGTCGCATTATTAGTACTTGGGCTGATATCATCAACCGTGCTAATCTTGGTATGGAGGTAATGCACAAACATAATGCTCACCACTTCCCTCTAGACCTAGCTGCCCTTGAAGTTCCATCTCTTAATGGATAAGGTTTTTCTCTCCTAAACATATAGGAATTTTTGAAGGAAGGAAAGCCAGAAATACCCAATATCTTGTTCGAACAGGATATTGGGTATTTCTTTGTTTATTCTAAATCTTTCTAATCTAAATTCAATTAACGATGGATTTAGTATCCTTTCTTGTACTTTCATAACTCATGAAATGCCGAGTAGGCACGAATTCCCCCAATTTGCGACCTACCATAGGATTTGTTATGTAAATAGGGATATGTTCTTTTCCATTATGAATCGTGATTGTATGGCCAACCATTGTGGGTAGAATGCTAGATGCCTAGGACCACGTTACTATTATTTCTTTCTCCTCCATATTGACCTTTTCGATTTTTGCCAATAAATGACGAGCTACAAAAGGATTCGTTTTTTCGTGTCATAGCTGATTACTCCTTTTTTTCATTTTAAAGAGTGGCATCCTATGTCCACTATCTCGATCGAGGTATGGAGGTCAGAATAAATAGAATAATAATGAATGGAAAAAAGAGAAAATACTTTAGCTAGATAAGGGGCGGATGTAGCCAAGTGGATCAAGGCAGTGGATTGTGAATCCACCATGCGAGGGTCAATTCTCGTCGTTCGCCCATCGCATTATTGCAATTTCCAAAAATGCAATTTTCCATATTCCTAGTTACATATTTACTTACGATGACGAAGAATAAAACTATCACTATTTTTTCCCTTTTCCTAGTTCTTCCAAGCGTAGGATAACCCCAAGGGCTTGTGATTTTTTCTACCAGTGGGGGCTTTCCCTTCACCACCCCCATGGGGGCGGTCCACAAGGTTCATAACTACCCCTCTTAGTACGCGGCATTTACCTAGCCAACACTTAGATCTGCCTCTACCCAAACTTTTTTGGTTTGCCCCAACATTACCCAACCTAGCCAACACTTAGATCTGCCTCTACCCAAACTTTTTTGGTTTGCCCCAACATTACCCACTTGTCCGACTGTTGCTAAGCAGTTTTGGGATACCAAATGGACCTCCCCTGATGGTAATCTTAAAGTGGCCAATTTACCCTCTTTTGCAATCAGTTTTGCTACAACACCTGCTTCTCTAGCTAATTGCCCACCCCTTCCGCGTGTGATTTCTATGTTATGTATGGCCGTGCCTAAGGGCATATCGGTTGAAGTAGATTCTTCTTTTTTATCAAAAAAATCCCTTCCCAAACTATACAAGCTTCTTCCAAGGCATACAACTTTCTAGATGTATATGACGATCTCTGGACAGATGGATCTTATATGAATCGTATGATGAAGTACCACATGAGTGGATATATAGAAAAGGAATCCAAATCCATCGAATCACTCATTTTATGATCTTCTACATCCTAGGTCTCCGCGTTCCGTCATCTGGCTTATGTTCTTCATGTAGCATTCAGATCGAATGACTCTATGATATTATGTCGATACTTCCACATATTATGGGTAATGTAGGATACATCCCTATTTTCACCCAGGGGGTCTTAATTACCACTGCTTAGCTTTCAATTTGCCTATGACCATCAAATTAAATGTGAATAACCCGTCCTTCTCTCTTTGAAACAAGGGGCGCTTCTAGTTCTGTGCCCATATTACCATATCTCTAGAGTCAATAACTTTCTATGAGTAACTATTGAACTCAATCACTTGCTGCCGTTACTCAATAGTTTTTTATTGAGGTCTATCCCGTAGAGGTAGTCAAATTCGATCAGTGATCGATTTCTAGGTTTCGTCGTAAACCTAATTGGTTACTTCCAATTACGTAAATCAATAGATCAAACCACACTCAAAGGTAGGGCATTTCCTATTGATATAGAAACTTTTATACCAAAAACAATAGTATCTCCAATTATAGCCCCTCTGGGATGTAAAATATTTCTCTTCTCACCATCCCCATAGTGTATGAGACAAATGTATGCATTTCGATTAGGGTCGTATTCTATGGTTGCGATTCTACCAGATATGTCTTTTTGATTTCGTCAAAAATCAATTTTACGGTATAAGCTCTTATGACATCCCCCTCTATGCCTTGTGTAATGATTCCTCTGGCATTACTATGGTTCCCTTGCATGTGCTCAGGATAGGTGTTTTGTATAAATGTTTTGCTGTATTGTTAAGTATTCTCCTCTAGTTCGTTTCTCTATCTAGAAGTGGAATAGAATAACCCGGTTGAAGGGTAATGATCATACGTCTGTAATGCATTGTATATCCCAGAATAGGTCCCATTTTTCTACCCTTTCCGAGTAGTTGATGGCTATTCACAGCTACTACCTTAACACCAAAGAAGAGTTTGACCTAATGCTTTATTTCTGTCTTAGTGAATCCCGATTCGACATTAAAAGTATATTGATTCTTTCCCAATAAACAAAGACTCTTTTCTATAAATACTGCATATTTGATTCCATCCAAAATACATGAACAAAGAGTTGACACACCCAAAAAATTATTATATATCAGATACATTTGAAGAGGCTAAGAAAACGATCTCGTACGACTCACCAAACATCACAAATTCCGCTTTTTATGGGTCCAAAGATTCTTTCGCAAAACAATCCATCTTTTTCTAGTTTATCGGTTTTATAATAAAAGTGGAGGGCCTTATGACTTCGCCAACGACTTCCCCATTAGGTAGGATTTTTTAGCACAGCCTTTATTTGTTGAGGAGTAGTAAACACAATTTCCCTTTGGAAAGTAGATGATGGTGAAAGTTAGTAGTTCTCATATAGTGAGGAAATCAATGAATAACATTTTCACTAAGTGTTTACCGAGGGTTCGAATCCCTCTCTTTCCGTTTCTCTTAATTCATCAATGTTAGCGATCACAATGTATCAAATTAAATAACAATTTATTCCAACAATAATACCTTTAATTAATAGAAATTCTCTATAGCAAATTACTTTTCTAATTGTTCCAAACTAATAGAAGTAGCATTAATCAAATTTTCTTTTTCTCGTTCTATTTCAGAGTATCCATTCATTCGATACTCATCTGCTTCTAGTTCGACTTTCTGTAATCGAATACGAGCTTTTTCGAGTTGTTCAAGGGTCCCTCTACGCAATTCTTCCGAATTTCGAATAGTACTTAAGATCCTCTCAATTACAGATGGACAAATATTCTTGTAACACCCAAAAATTTTAAAATTTGGAATTAGAAAAAAAAAATAGAGTTAAAAGAGATTTAGTATGAGTTTAAATAATTTAGATAATGATCAATGGGGAATTAAAATTTAAAATTTTAGATGGAATACTTGATGATGCATTCATGCTGTTGCATTTATTTTATTATGTGGTGTGGTTTTTATTTTATTTGATTTGGATTTGCAAATCTATTTAAATGATTTTGAAAACAAATAAAAAAAGAAGAAAGACTTACCTGCTATGGCCAGCGGCCTGGAGGCTCGCCCGAGCCGGCCTGCCTTTCCCTCCCTGAGCTAATGGGCCGACTAAGCCGAGCCCACTCCTTCCACGCCCGCGTGGGCCGGCCCAGTTGATCACCGCACGCGCTCTCCTCTCTAGAGTCGCTGACGAGCCAGGCCCGCCTGTCAGCTGCGCCTTCCTCCTCGAGCCATGACCAAGCCGGAGAAGAACACCGCCTCAACCGAATCCCACCGTATAATCCAGGATCTCCTACCCGTAAATGTCATGTTGGGGGCTATAAAAGGGTAGCTGTGCTTCCCCTCTTCCCTTTTTCCATCTAAAATCCGAGCCTAACCACGTGAAACCGAGCATAGGAGTTTGGGAACCCTAGGATTTTTGGTTGTTCATCGTCGGAGCTTGCGGGTTGATTTGCACCCTTCTTCTTCGCTTTGGTGAGTTCGCCATCTCCTTCTCTCCCTACCCATGCTCTTCTTTAGGTTGTGGTGTTTTGAATCATGAAATTGGGGAGCTCCAGTGAGCCAGCAATGGCGCCACCGCCTTCCCGAGCCGCGTTCCATCCTCGAACCGTCGTAGCTTTCCTAAACCGCGTAAATGTGTTCGTGTTGACCTTCTCTTTCGATTGGTGTTGGTTGCGGGGCGAATCGTGGTCGGAAACGGTGGAGCCAAAGCTCTCCGGTGAGTCATGGGTGCCGGCCATGGCGGCCACCGACCAGCGCTAGAGAAGGAGGCCGCACCCTCTCTCTCTTCAGCCGAAATCGATGACAGCCGTCCATCCTCAGTTCAACGCTCAAGATTAGAACTACCCCTTCGGCTCGGCATTTTTGCTAAAGAAACCCTGGATTTCTTTAAAGCTTAACCCGCGGTCCTTGGCGTATTTCCTGAAGTACGTTTCTTCGTTTTGAAGACGTATTTCTTCTCGGTAAATCAAAAATATGTTTTCTGATATTTACAGTTTTGCCACTAAACTTGTTTTGGTCATAAAATCTTTGTTTTAACTCCAATTTGACCTGTTCAAGTTGCGTTAGGTTCGTATTTGCGAGCTCTACATGTTAGTGTAGCTGTACAGTAGGTTTGGAAAATTTAATTTTTGAGATTATATTAAAGTAATTATTTATCTATAGGAAATCTTAGAAAATTCATACTTTCATGTTTTAAATCTGAATTTTGTGATCTTTACGTCTGTGTGATCGTAGTAACGTGTAGAAGAGTTTTACAAACTTTTTATACTGTTTTGCTACTATTGGTGTACTGTTCTAACTATGTTTCTTTGTTTGCTTCATGTATGATTGCTCGGATGATTGTGTGTTGATGCTTGATGATTGAGTATAGACGGTGAGTAGTTTCTAGACGATCAGGAGTATTATTTTGAGCCAAACCAGCAGTATCATCAGGAAAGCTTTGATCAAGGCAAGTATAACATGGGACCATCCTTGTTGTCCTATTCACTGAAGTTATCGTACATATGCATGTGTCTTCCTTGACAACCTTAGAGATTATAACTTAGTGATTGTTATCTTGATTCCTTGTCAACCTTGGGGATGCATTTGGGTAGCTATTGCTAGTGATTAATTATGAACAAACAATGATCTTGTAATTTGATTAATGGATTAAGCAATCAACCTTTAATGATGATTTTATTACTGTTGAAAAGGGGGCTAGAGCATGTGGGTTATTTAGATGCTCTGGTTTCTCTCCATAAGGACTTATCTGTACGTGATCATCCGGGACATACAATACAGCTGTGAGGGCTATATGGCTCTGGCTTTAGTTGTTTAAAGGACCTTTTCTAGCTTGTTAGTGGTTACCTTAAATGGCGTAAGAATGGCTTGACACGTTGGGTGTAGGACAGCCTCTAGTCAATGAGTATAGCCGAGAAGGAAGTGTGCCATTTGAAAATGGGGGTTCCTACATCTATCTGCCAAGTGAATCTAATGGCCCTAACTTGTTAGACGAACCTTTAAGTGACTTTGTATGATTTCTGGTGTTTTGGGGAGTTGCGAACCCATGCATTTGGAAGTTATGACTCATAGTGAAAGTGTACACCTCTGCGTAGAGTTAACAATTGGTATACTAGCCGTGCCCACAGATACGGGCGGCCTTGGAACATTTACAGATAGATGATCACCATTGTTATATCATGCTTAATTACTATTGATTATTATTATGCTCATGTTAATGCTATTCATTATCTTTATTACAATTGATCATTGGTTCTTTAATGGGAAGTGGATTATCTTGATGCTACTCAATTGCTAAACATATGATGATAAAAAGCTAAACACAGTCACACAGTGTCTAGCCTTTTTGAGCCTCATGAACCCTGTGTTATACTTGTTGAGTTTGACATGGACTCACCCTTGCTATTTCCACCATAACAGATGAAGATTATGAGGAAGATTATCGTAATGAGTACTAGTCTTGGTGTCAACCAGTCAACCGTGTCCCTGTGTTTGGAGTTTTCGCTGGAGATCTACTACTAGTTGCTACTATTTATTGTTCAAGACTATGTGTTAAATATTTATTCGCTATGTAATAAGCACTGTGATGATACTATGTAATTTGTCTACTTGTGTGTGCGATCATATCCTAGGGCGCACATGAGTCTTTTATGCATCCTATTTTTATCCTTAAAAATGGGTGTGACAATTCTTATCCGCGATTAAAGATGATAATATGAAGATAGAATCTCATGAGACAAACAAGACTCAAGCTGTTAAGGAAGGCTGAATACAGACGCCTCTTCCCCCCACATGGATAAAAGTTGACGTAAAACCAATAGTGGATTTGTTTCTATCTTTTGTTGAATCTTTTTCACGGCTCGATAGATAATTTGATAAGCCAATGATTTTTTCCATCTTTCATAATATGGTTAACCACCATGTTAACTAATCGATTACGAAAAATTGGATCAGATTTTGTCGTTCTTTTTTCTGCAGTGCCTCGACATGACATGAGCGTGAAAGGGGTTCAAGAATTCATTTTCTTTTTATAAGCGCTAAAAAATCACTTATTTTTTTGGCTTTTTGGGCTCATATTGTAGATTGGATCTTGAAAGATAGGAAAGATCTCCCTCCAAGCTGTACCTTAATTCACTCTCATCCTGCCAAGCCTTAGTTGCCAGTGCATTGTATGTAAGCACCCTCAACTGATGAGGACATCAACACCGATCATACATCCACGCCGTCCACGCCGACACCTGCTGGTCCTATTACCCATGCTCGTGCTCGAACACTTAATCATCAAGTGAGTTCCTTCTTGAGCTCTTGTCCATCCTGTTTAGATCTTGGAGACACGTGCACTCTTGTTTTGATTAGGAATCAAGGAGAAGACCAAAAGGGAAAAGGACTCGCGTAGGCTGGATTCGGACTGCAGCACACCTCCAACTTGTGACGGTCGCCACGATTACATACGGAGTCGGATTGGGGTGATTCTGGACTTGTTGGAAAGCTAATAAAGTCTACTTTCATACGGATCTGACCTCATACTCATACCTACTCAGAAACGGCGTCAACAGTCCAAAAATCACCGAGAGGTCTATTCTGTCCAGGGTGCTGCGCCACCTTAAGTTAGCCCAATGGGCTTGTATCTTTTAGAGTCCAGTAGGGACGCGTCCTAGGGTTGGAGCACGACCCAAACTCTCTTGTGGTCGTCCTCCACACATCATATACCCCTTAGCCGCCACCAGGAACACTTGGGTTTTGTTTAGATCAAGTTTAGCCTTTGCTACTTGCTTGTAGGCGCGTGTGCTGATCCAGCCACCCGTCTCCTTGTCTTCAGAACTCCACTCATAATAAGATTCAGTTTGAGGCTTTCAATTTCATCTTGCAAATTCAGTGCTTGTTTCCTTGTTCTTGCTAGTTCTTCGATTGCTTGCAGGACGGGAGCCCTAGTGGCTGGTTGTCGCACTCCACAAGATCGTGACAGCCTTTGGAGGTGGTGTATCGGTTGCTAAGGCGCGGTCTTGGAAGGCTGTAGTCGGGCCGTGAACGTCATCTCCATCCACCAAATCGAGTGATCTCACGCCTCTGATCGAAAGATCGTCCATAAACCCTAGCGGGTTCATATCAATTGGTAATCAGAGCAAGGTTTATCGGTGAGAGACTTGTAAATTCTTCGCTGTTTTTATTTTTCCTACAGTCCAAAAAAAAGCCAAAAAAAAAGTAGATTAGTTTCCTACAATCCTATAGACTTTTGGGCCGTGGCTAGTGCTACCTAGTTAGGGCTTGTTGAGTCGTCGGTTGCATCGGTTGTGTCAAGTTGCTGGTCTTAGTTTTAGTCCTTTAGAGTTTCGAGTTCTTGTCACGTTCTATCACAACACACGCTATCATATAGTCTCTCTGTTGGTCGAATCCAAGTAGGGTTTGAAGTTTGAATCGGACAAGGAATCGGCTGTTCCTCTCTGTTGGCCGAATCCAAGTAGGTTTTCAAGTTTGAGTCGGATCAAGGAATCGGGTATTCCTCGCTGTTGGCCAAGTCCGAGTAGAATTGGAAGTTCCAATCAGACGAGGAATCAGTTCACCCTGTGCTACAAATATCAAACGAACCACGCAGCAAGTATTCATACCCCTGCCCTTTTGGAAAAAGTGTGTGTGCTGAGTTGCTCTTTGGGAGTGTTCTTATTCATATAATCAGTTTTGAGTGCCCCTGAAAAAAAAATATATTCAAAAAAAAAGAAAAAGAAAAAAAAAGAAAAAGAAAAAAAAAAGAAAGAAGCAAAAGAAAAGAAGAGAAAGGGGCTGATCTTAGAGATTCTTCGTTCACTTTGGGTGGTGTGTTGTGCTCTCCTTTGTGTCCAGGCTCGCGTCTCTAGCACGGTCTAGACTAGGACCAACACAGTACCGCCGGTTGAACGATTATTCAGCTTGCTTTTTGTAACTAACGTGGTGCTAGTTCGTTCCTTGTTTCAGCCCACCTATAGCTCCACATATTCTACAGCTTGACAGGTCTCGTGCTGCGGCACCGATACATCCATTGCTGCAGACTTGTTGGTAGATGACCCCTCCTGTCGAGCAAGGTAAGAACTGGTAAGAACTTGTGTAATAGGTGGAGAGTGAGCGACTTGCTGTAGCTACATCCTAGTAGTTGTAGGGCTTTTATTTCTTCACTTGTCTTCTTGTTGTCTTTGTCTTTGAACCATGTCAGGGACCGACGAAGATAACCAAATTCCACAGTCGCCTCGCACAAAGGGCATCATACAACATTTTGAAAGGAAAGTGAAGTTGCACACGGAGGGACTTGATAATGACTTGCAGGTGACAAATGACAAACTTGGGCAGTTGGAGGCTACTCAGATTGCCGCAAACAACAAGCTTGCAGGTTTGGAGCAGTCCATTGCTAGTGTGGACAAAAGCCTTGCTGCTCTGCTGAGGCGTTTTGATGACCTCCACAACAATGATAAAGACCAGCATAAAGAAGAAAAGAAGGAGGAAGATCGAGAGGATGGTAGTTATGATGAAGAATACACAGGTGATACTGAACATGATGATCGAGACACTCGTGATCGACGTCGTCTACGTCACAACCGTAGAGGTATGGGTGGCCGCCGCCGACGCGAGGTACACAATAATGATGATGCTTTCAGTAAGATTAAATTTAAAATACCTCCTTTTGATGGTAAATATGACCCTGATGCATACATTACTTGGGAGATTGCTGTTGATCAAAAGTTTGCATGCCATGAATTTCCTGAGAACACACGTGTTAGGGCTGCTACTAGTGAGTTCACAGATTTTGCTTCTGTTTGGTGGATCGAATATGGCAAGAAAAATCCTAATAACATACCTAGAACTTGGAATGCACTGAAACGAGCCATGAGAGCTAGATTTGTTCCATCTTACTATGCCCGTGATATGATAAATAAGTTGCAGCAATTGAGACAAGGTTCTAAATGTGTAGAAGAATACTATCAGGAATTACAAACGGGTATGTTGCGTTGTAATTTAGAGGAGGATGAGGAACCTGCTATGGCTAGATTTTTAGGTGGATTAAATCGGGAAATTCAGGATATCCTCGCTTACAAAGAATACAATAACGTAACCAAACTGTTTCATCTTGCTTGTAAAGCTGAACGGGAAGTGCAGGGACGACGTGCTAGCGCAAGGACTAATGTTTCTACAGGGAAAGCTAGTTCATGGCAGCCGCGCCCATCTACAACTCCGTCTACACATACTCCTACGCCATCATCTAGTGACAAGACTCGAGCTGCCCCCACCAATTCAGTAGTGAAGACAGCGCAAAAGCCGGCTGTGAGTACTTCATCCGTGGCATCGACAGGTAGAACAAGCAACATACAATGTCATCGGTGCAAGGGATATGGCCATATGATGCGTGACTGCCCAAACAAGCGTGTTATGATTGTCAAAGATGATGGTGAGTGTTCATCTGCTAGTGATTTTGATGAAGATACACTTGCATTGCTTGCGGCTGACTATGCAGGTAGTGAGGAACACATAGAAGAACACATCAATGCAGGTGACGCGGAGCACTATGAGAGCTTGATTGTACAGCGAGTGCTTAGTGCACAAATGGAGAAGGCTGAGCAAAATCAGCGACACACTTTATTCCAAACAAAGTGTGTCATCAAGGAGCGTTCGTGTCGCATGATCATTGATGGAGGTAGCTGCAACAACTTGGCAAGTAGCGACATGGTACAGAAGCTCACCCTCACCACCAAACCACATCCCCATCCCTACTACATCCAATGGCTGAACAACAGTGGTAAGGCAAAGGTAACGAGACTGGTGCGAATCAATTTTGCAATCGGATCATACAAAGATATTGTTGAATGTGATGTTGTGCCTATGCAAGCTTGCAATATTCTGCTAGGTAGACCATGGCAATTTGATAGAGATTCGATGCATCATGGTAGATCAAATCAATATTCGTTTCTATACCATGATCGAAAAATTGTGTTGCATCCTATGTCTCCTGAAGCTATTATGCAATCTGATGTTACTAAAGCTGCAAAAGCAAAGAGCGAGAGTGACAAATCTGTTGTTGATGACAAAGATTAGATAACATTGAAAGGACGTTGTATGCTTGCTACAAAATCTGATATTAATGAGTTCAATGCATCCACCTCTGTTGCTTATGCTTTGGTATGCAAGGATGCTTTGATTTCATTTGAGGATATGCAACGTTCTTTGCCCCCTGCTGTTGCTAACATTTTGCAGGAGTATTCTGATGTGTTTCCCATTGAGATACCAGCGGGGCTGCCACCAATACGAGGGATTGAGCACCAAATTGATCTTATCCCTGGAGCATCTTTGCCAAACCGTGCGCCATACAGGACAAATCCGGAGGAAACGAAGGAAATTCAGCGACAAGTGCAAGAACTACTAGACAAAGGTTATGTGCGTGAGTCTCTTAGTCCTTGTGCTGTTCCAGTGATTTTAGTGCCTAAGAAAGATGGAACATGGCGCATGTGTGTTGATTGTAGGGCTATTAATAATATCACCATTCGATATCGACACCCTATTCCACGATTAGATGATATGCTTGATGAATTGAGTGGTGCTGTTGTGTTTTCAAAGGTTGATTTGCGTAGTGGGTACCACCAGATTCGTATGAAATTGGGAGATGAATGGAAAACTGCTTTCAAAACCAAGTTCGGTCTATATGAGTGGTTAGTCATGCCTTTTGGGTTAACTAATGCACCTAGTACTTTCATGAGATTAATGAACGAGGTTTTGCGTGCTTTCATTGGGAAATTTGTTGTCGTCTACTTTGATGATATACTGATTTATAGCAAATCCATTGATGAACACCTTGATCACTTACGTGCTGTTTTCAATGCTCTACGTGATGCACGTTTGTTTGGTAACCTTGAGAAGTGCACTTTCTGCACCGATCGAGTATCGTTTCTTGGCTATGTTGTCACTCCACAGGGAATTGAGGTTGATAAAGCCAAGGTGGAAGCTATACAAGGATGGCCTGTACCCACGACGGTCACACAAGTGCGGAGTTTCCTAGGACTTGCTGGTTTCTATCGCCGTTTTGTGAAGGACTTCAGCACCATTGCTGCACCATTGAATGAGCTTACAAAGAAGGGAGTGCCCTTTTCTTGGGGCAAAGCACAAGAGCACGCCTTCCATGTGCTGAAAGATAAGTTAACACATGCACCTCTACTCCAACTCCCTGATTTTAATAAGACTTTCGAGCTTGAATGTGATGCGAGTGGAATTGGATTGGGTGGTGTTTTGTTACAAGAAGGAAAACCTGTTGCATACTTTAGTGAGAAATTGAGCGGGCCTATTCTTAATTATTCTACATATGATAAGGAATTATATGCTCTAGTGCGGACATTAGAAACATGGCAGCATTATTTGTGGCCTAAAGAATTTGTTATACATTCTGATCATGAATCTTTGAAGCATATTCGTAGTCAAGGAAAACTGAATCGTAGACATGCAAAATGGGTTGAATTTATTGAATCTTTTCCTTATGTTATCAAACACAAGAAAGGGAAGGATAATATCATTGCAGATGCATTGTCTAGGAGATATAATTTGCTGAATCAACTTGATTACAAGATCTTTGGGTTAGAAACAATTAAAGAACGATATGCTCATGATGCTGATTTTAAAGAAGTGCTGCTGCATTGTAAAGATGGGAAAACATGGAACAAATTCATCCTCAATGATGGGTTTGTGTTTAGAGCTAACAAGCTATGCATTCCAGCTAGCTCCGTTCGCTTGTTGTTGCTGCAGGAAGCGCATGGAGGTGGCTTGATGGGGCATTTTGGAGCCAAGAAGACGGAGGACATTCTTGCTGGTCATTTCTTTTGGCCAAAGATGCGACGAGACGTGGAGAGATTTGTTGCTCGCTGCACAACATGTCAAAAGGCTAAGTCCCGGTTGAATCCACACGGTTTGTATATGCCTCTTCCTGTTCCTAGTGCTCCTTGGGAGGATATTTCTATGGATTTTGTGTTGGGATTGCCACGGACTAGGAAAGGGCGAGATAGTGTTTTTGTGGTTGTGGATCGATTCTCTAAAATGGCACATTTCATACCATGTCATAAAACTGATGATGCTACAAATATTGCTGATTTGTTCTTTCGAGAAGTTGTTCGCTTGCATGGTGTGCCAAATACAATTGTTTCTGATCGTGATGCTAAATTTCTTAGCCATTTTTGGAGAACTTTATGGGCCAAATTGGGGACTAAGCTTTTATTTTCCACCACTTGTCACCCCCAAACTGATGGTCAAACTGAAGTTGTGAATAGAACTTTGTCTACTATGTTAAGGACTGTTTTAAAGAAGAATATTAAGATGTGGGAAGATTGTTTGCCTCATATTGAGTTTGCTTATAATCGTTCGCTGCATTCTACTACGAAGATGTGTCCCTTTGAGATTGTTTATGGCTTGTTACCACGTGCTCCTATTGATTTAATGCCATTGCCAAGTTCTGAAAAGTTGAATTTTGATGCTAAGCAACGTGCTGAATTGATGCTAAAACTACATGAAACCACTAAAGAAAACATAGAGCGCATGAATGCTAAGTACAAATTTGCTGTAGATAAAGGTAGAAGGGAATTGATTCTTGAACCTGGAGATTGGGTTTGGTTGCATTTGCGAAAGGATAGGTTTCCTGAATTAAGAAAATCTAAATTGATGCCTAGAGCGGATGGTCCTTTTAAAGTGATGCAACGAATAAATGAGAATGCATATAAGCTTGATCTTCCTGCAGATTTTGGGGTTAGTCCCACATTTAACATTGCAGATTTGAAGCCTTATTTGGGTGAGGAAGATGAGATTGAGTCGAGGACGACTCAAATTCAAGAAAGGGAGGATGATGAGGACATCAACACCGATCATACATCCACGCCGTCCACGCCGACACCTGCTGGTCCTATTACCCGTGCTCGTGCTCGAACACTTAATCATCAAGTGAGTTCCTTCTTGAGCTCTTGTCCATCCTGTTTAGATCTTGGAGACACGTGCACTCTTGTTTTGATTAGGAATCAAGGAGAAGACCAAAAGGGAAAAGGACTCGTGTAGGCTGGATTAGGACTGCAGCACACCTCCAAATTGTGACGGTCGCCACGATTACATACGGAGTCGGATTGGGGTGATTCTGGACTTGTTGGAAAGCTAATAAAGTCTACTTTCATACGGATCTGACCTCATACTCATACCTGCTCAGAAACAGCGTCAACAGTCCAAAAATCACCGAGAGGTCTATTCTGTCCAGGGTGCTGCGCCACCTTAAGTTAGCCCAATGGGCTTGTATCTTTTAGAGTCCAGTAGGGACGCGTCCTAGGGTTGGAGCACGACCCAAACTCTCTTGTGGTCGTCCTCCACACATCATATACCCCTTAGCCGCCACCAGGAACACTTGGGTTTTGTTTAGATCAAGTTTAGCCTTTGCTACTTGCTTGTAGGCGCGTGTGCTGATCCAGCCACCCGTCTCCTTGTCTTCAGAACTCCACTCATAATAAGATTCAGTTTGAGGCTTTCAATTTCATCTTGCAAATTCAGTGCTTGTTTCCTTGTTCTTGCTAGTTCTTCGATTGCTTGCAGGACGGGAGCCCTAGTGGCTGGTTGTCGTGCTCCACAAGATCGTGACAGCCTTTGGAGGTGGTGTATCGGTTGCTAAGGCGCGGTCTTGGAAGGCTGTAGTCGGGCCGTGAACGTCATCTCCATCCACCAAATCGAGTGATCTCACGCCTCTCATCGAAAGATCGTCCATAAACCCTAGCGGGTTCATATCATCAACAAAACCTTTGGATTGTCTTTAATTGGATGGGGAAATCGAATTGACAGCCTCGACTCGTATCCTCGCTCGTCTGAGAGCTAGCTTCACTTCAACCAATTCTTTCGTACCCTTAGCTTTACTCAAGTTAGCTTCGGCTATTTCAAGTGCTTGTTGAGCTTCTTCTGGATCAATGTCACTACCCAGTTCTGCATCATTTCTAAAATGATGATCTCATTATTAACTATTCTCACAAAACCACTCCAAAGAACCACTGTTAACCATTGGTCGTTGAGGAGGCGTATTCTCAAAGGACCCATATCTATAGCTATGTTAATAGGGGCGTGGTTTGGTAATACACCAATTTGGCCACTATTAGTAGATAAAATGATTTCTTTCACTTCACAATCCCAAATAATTCATTTAGGGGCTCGTTGGGTTTCTTTGGGACATTTTCCATTAAGTAATTTATATGAGTCATTGATCTTCCTTTCATGGACTCTGTATATTCTTCATACTATTCCTAAGATATAGAACTCAAAAAATGATTTAAGCATAGCATCTGATATTGTTGTTCTGAGGTAGCCCATTTGTCTCTATTTACTGGTGGGGAGGTATATGAAAGAAGGGAATGAATAAGTGGATTGAGGAATAAAAGCTCGAAGACAAAGAGAACTTTTCATAAAAGAGAACAAAATCCTATTTAATATTAGCAATTCACATATAATCTTAAATAATGATATTCAGGTTTAGGACGCATAGACAGAGTGAGTCTGCTTTCGGTAGCATGGGATGGCTATTGATGTCGCAGATCAGTGGCAACTCCCATCTAAGTATGATGCCGCATATTGGTTGTCTAACTAGAAGGGTGGAACCTTTTCTTTTTAACTAGACTTAAAGTGGATGTCGCAGCCTTGAGTTCTTTTTATTGAATTCATGAGATTAAAAATTAGGATTGAATGAATAACCTGGAGATATATTCCTCTGTTCGCAGTACATAAAATACTCAGCCAGAGCTAAATTACTTTGAAATCGGGAGAACCTATTTTGTGACTTGGTCGGCATCATGCTCTCTTTCACACACTCAAGTCACTAATGACACAACAACAGGAACAAGTACACAATTGAATAAAAAAGGAATTCACAATAAGGTAGCAAGATCCTTGTCCGTGGCCCGTGCATGCTATTTTCGTGTTCATGATCCATCTTAGCCTTTTGGATTCCCCTATTGGTAGTACCCACTAGCAGATGTGTGTTTCTATGGCATAAATAGTTCCTAGACTCCATTGCACTGCCAGAATCCATGTTCGATATTTGAAGCGGGTTGACCTCTATGCTTCCGGTTCAATGAAGACTATGCTTACTTTCTTTTCTCTTACTAGTCTGTGTTTTTCATCCGCTTATCTTTTTTATATCATATTCTTTTTTTGGCGGAGTGGGAGCACTCGATGAGGCCTCTATGACAGAAGAGCCCCGTTTCTAGCCGGACGATTCCATCAAATAAATGACACCCTGTAGGCACGGTATAAAGAAGATACTACTTAGACAGCATGTTAATAGAGATTGTGCTTAAACAAGAGATTCTCATGATCTTTTAATGGTCGACCTGATCAAACTATTTCACTTATGATCTGGCCTAGTTGACCCAATCATGATATTGAAGGATGGGACCTTTTCTCGAAGGTTGGAAAGTTCCATTCGTTTAGTATGAGATCGCTTCACACCTTGTGGTGCTTACACCTCTCGCCTATCAAAGTCCTGTTCAAAAACCTCGTACGAGAACTTGTATAGAGAAGGATTTCCCGTGGCATAGCAGTTCTTCCATACCAACTTAGCTGCCTGGTGCTGCTATTGGCATAACAACCGGTACACCATAGGTTGACCCAACCCAGCCTCTCATACAAGGGTTGGCTCCTCGTAGTTCTCCCTTTAACACCAATGGAAGATAGGAACCGAACTGTCTCACGACATTCTAAACCCAACTCACGTACCACTTTCATCGACAAACAACCAAACCCTTGGGACCTTCTTCAACCCTAGGATGTGATGAGTCGACATCGAGGTACCAAATGACTCTGTCGATAAGAGCTCTTAGGAGTCATCAGCCTGTTATCTGTGGCGTACCTTTGATCCATTGAGCGAGAGCCCTTTCACATGGACTCTCGAATCACTATGACTGACTTTTGTCTCTATTTGACCAGTCGGTCTCATAGTCAGGAAGGCTTATACCATTACGCTCACAAGTAGAATCAATGCTTGAGCCTACCTTCGCACACCTCCATTACTCTTTAGGAGGCATTCGCCCTAGATAAACTACCCACCTTGCAGTGTCATGCCCTTCCCCGAATGATCGGTGCGGCGATAGGCATCCTTAGACGAAAGACTGGTCTTTCAAGATTGGTCATTGTGTGTCACCACCTCCCACCTATCCTACACATTCGATCAAGGTTGTCACTACAAAGCTATTGTTAAGATGCATGGGGTCTTACCATCTAGCCATTGGTACTCTACATCTTAACGGAGAATTCAATTTCACCGGGTCCATGTCGGAGACAGCGGGGCAGTCGTTACACCATTCATGCAGGTCGCTACTTATGCGACAAGGAATTTCACTACCTTAAGACAGATAGAGTTACTGCTACCGTTTACCGGGGCTTCCATTCAAAGCTTATCACACTTCTCCTTCAAACCTTCCAACACCAGGCAGGTGTCAGACTCTATACATTGTGTTACCACTTAGCAGAGTCCTGTGTTTTTAATAAACAGTTGCTACCCCTGGTATGTGCCACTTTCCTAATCAAAAGATAGGGGAGCACCCCTTCTCCCGAAGTTATGGGGTCATTTTGCTGAGTTCCTTCGACATGGTTCTCTCAACGCGCCCTAGTATACTCTACTTGTTCACCTGTGTCGGTTTGGGGTATGGTCAGTTCACCGGGACGATTGCCCTCCCAATTCAAAGTTTTCCTAGAAGTTTCAACTGTCGTTGACTACGACAACACCTGATGGAACTCCTAGGTGACTTGGGTCAGGTGGAATACCGTTTTGGTCCATTCGAAGACATTTAGTGTCGGTCCAAGATAGGTGCGCGGTTTGTGCCAACTGTACCATAGGCTCAGAAATCATTTTGGATGCACCCATTGGTACTCCTAGGTGACGAGGCTCAAGTGGATGCCTGTTTCGGTCCGTTTGGAGATACTGCTAATCCTGACACAAGGTAGGTGCACGGTTTGCGTCGATCGTACCATAGGCTCAGATGTCGTTTTGGACACACCCGATGGAACTCCTAGGTGACTTGGGTATGTGGAATCCCATTTCATTCTGTTTGGAGACAATGTTAGTGTCGTTGCAAGATATACACGGTTTGCGTCAAATGTACCATAAGCTCATAAATCGTTTTGGATGCACCTGACGGTACTTCTAGGTGATGTGGCTCAAGTGGAAGCTCGATTCCGTCTATTTGCAGATAGTGCTAATCTTGATGCAAGACAGGTGCACGGTTTGTGTCGAATCTACCATAGGCTCAGAAATCATTTTGGACACATCGAATAGAACTCTTAGGTGACGTAGGTCACGTGGAATATCGTTTCGATCCATTTGGAGACAGTGTTAGCATCAGTGCAAGATAGGTGCACGGTTTGCGCCAAATGTACCATAGGCTCTGAAATCGTTTTGGACACACGCGTTGGTACACCTAGGTGACGAGGCTCAAATGGATGCTCAGTTCGGTCCATTTGGAGATAGTGCTGATCCCGACACAAGATAGGTGCACAGTTTGCACTGATCGTGCCATAGGCTCGGATGTCATTTTGGACACACCCAATGGAACTCTTAGGTGACTTGGGTCTATGGAATCTCATTTCAGTCCGCTTGGAGACAATGTTAGTATCGGTGCAAGATATGCACGGTTTGCGCCAAACGTACCATCAGCTCAAAAATCATTTTGTATGCACCTGAGGTACTCCTAGGTGACGAGGCTTAAGTGGAATCTCAATTTCGTCTATTTGCAGATAGTGCTAATCTTGATGCAAGATAGGTGCATGGTCTATGCCGAATGTACCATAGGCTCAGAAATCATTTTGGACGCCCCGATGGAACTCCTAGGTGACAAAGGTCATGTAGAATATTGTTTCGGTCCATTTGGAGACAGTGTTAGTGTCGGTGAAAGATAGGTGTGCGGTTTGCGCCTAACGTACCATAGGCCCAGAAATCATTTTAGATGCACCCGATGGTACTCCTAGATGACGAGGCTCAAGTGGATGCTCGTTTTGGTCCGTTTGGAGATAGTTTTAATCTTGATGCAAGATAGGTGCATAGTTTGCACCGAACGTACCACAGGCTCAAAAATCATTTTGGACACACCCGGTGGATCTCCTAGGTGACGTGGGTTGTGTGGAATCTCGTTTTGGTCTGTTTGGAGATAGTGTTAGTGTCGGTGCAAGATAGGTGCACGGTTTGCACTAAACAGAGCATAGGCTCTAAAATTGTTTTGGACCCATCCGATGGTACACCTAGGTGACGAGGCTCCAATGGAGCTCATTTTGGTCCATTTGGAGATAGAGCTAATCTTGATGCAAGGTAGGTGCACGGTTTGTGCCAAACGTACCACTGGCTCAAAAAATTTTTTGGACACAATCGATAGAACTCCTAGGTGATGTGGGTCATGTGGGATCTCATTTCTGTCAGTTTGGAGACAGTGTTAGTATCAGTGCAAGATAGGTGCCTGGTTTGCGCCGAACGTACCTTAAGCTCAGAAATGATTTTTGAGCCTACGGTAAACCATGCACCTATTTAGCACTAATACTAACACTATCTCCAAATGAGATTCCACGTGACCCACGTCACCTAGGAGTTCTATCATGTGTGTCCAAAATGATTTTCAAGCCTGTGGTATGTTCAGCACAAACAGTTCACCTATCTTGTGTTAAGATTGGCACTATCTCCAAACGGACTGAAACGAGCATCCACTTGAGCCTCGTCACCTAGGAGTACCATCGTGTGTGTCCAAAACAATTTCTAAGTCTATGGTACGTTTGGTGCAAACCGTGCACCAACCTTGCACCAATACTAACATTATCTCCAAATGGACTGAAATGAGATTGCACATGACCCATGTGCACCTATCTTCATCAAGATTAGCACTATCTCCATACGGACCAAAATGAGCATTCACTTGAGCGTAGTCATCTAGGAGGACCATCCGGTGCGTCCAAAACGATTTCTGAGCCTATGGTACGTTTAGCACAAACCATGCACCTATTTTGCACTGACACTAACATTGTATCCAAATGGACCAAAAGGAGATTCCACATGACCCACATCACCTAGGAGTTCCATCGGGCACATCCAAAATGATTTCTGAGCCCACGGTATGTTTGGCAAAACCATGAACCAATCTTGTATCAAGATTAGCACTATCTCTAAACAGACCAAACTGAGCTTTCACTTGAGCCTAGTCACCTAGGAGTACCATCAGGTGCGCCCAAAATGATTTGAGCCTATGGTACATTTGGTGCAAATTGTGCACCTATCTTGCACCGCCACTAACACTGTCTCCAAGCAGATTGAAACAAGATTCCACATGACCCACATCACCAAGCGGATCCATCAGATGCGTCCATACCGTGCACCTATCTTGCATCAGGATTAGCACTATCTCCAAATGGACCGAATCGAGCTTCCACTTGAGCCTCGTCACCTAGGAGTACCATCGGGTACATCCAAAATGATTTCTGAGCCTATGGTACGTTTGACGCAAACCGAGCACCTCTCTTGCATTGACCCTAACACTAATCTCCAAACAGATCAAAACAAGATCCACATGACCCACGTGGAGTTCCATCGGGTGAGTCTAAAATGATTTCTAAGCCTATGGCACATTCAGCGCAAACCATGCACCTATCTTATGTCATGATTAGCACTATCAACAAATGGACCAAACCGAGCATCCACTTGAGCCTCATCACCTAGGAGTATCATCAGGTGCATCCAAAATAAATTTTGAGCCTACAGTACATTTGACGCAAAGCATGCACCTATCTTGTATCGACACTACACTGTCTCCAAACGGACTAAAACAAGATTGTTCATGACCCACATCACCTAGGAGATCCATCGGGTGCACCCATAACAATTTGAGCCTATAGTATATTCGACGCAAAATATGCACCTATCTTGCGTCAAGATTTGCACTTTCTTTAAAGGACTGAATCCAGCTTCCACTTGAGTCTCATCACATAGGAGTACCATCGGGTGCGTTCAAAATGATTTCTAAGCCTACGGTACGTTTGGTACAAGCCGTGCACCTATGTTGCACCGATACTAACACTATCTCTAAATTGACAGAAATGAGATTCCACATGACCCACATCACCTAGTAGTTCTATCTGGTGTGTCCGAAATGATTTTCAAGCCTGTGGTATGTTCGATGGAAACCGTGCACCTATCTTGCGTCAACATTAACACTATGTCCAAACGGACCGAAACGAGCATCCATTTGAGACTTGTCACCTGGGTGTACCATCGGGTGTATCCAAAATGATTTCTAAGTCTATGGTACGTTCAGTGCAAACCATGCACCTATCTTGATATGAACCCGCTAGGGTTTATGGACGATCTTGCGATGAGAGGCGTGAGATCACTCGATTTGGTGGATGGAGATGACGTTCACGGCTCGACTACAGCCTTCCAAGACCGCGCCTTAGCAACCGATACACCACCTCCAAAGGCCGTCACGATCTTGTGGAGCGCGACAACCAGCCACTAGGGCTCCCGTCCTGCAAGCAATCGAAGAACTAGCAAGAACAAGGAAACAAGCACTGAATTTGCAAGATGAAATTGAAAGCCTCAAATTGAATCTTATTATGAGTGGAGTTCTGAAGACAAGGAGACGGGTGGCTGGATCAGCACACGCGCCTACAAGCAAGTAGCAAAGGCTAAACTTGATCTAAACAAAACCCAAGTGTTCCTGGTGGCGGCTAAGGGGTATATAATGTGTGGAGGACGACCACAAGAGAGTTTGGGTCGTGCTCCAACCCTAGGACGCGTCCCTACTGGACTCTAAAAGATACAAGCCCATTGGGCTAACTTAAGGTGGCGCAGCACCCTGGACAGAATAGACCTCTCGGTGATTTTTAGACTGTTAACGCCGTTTCTGAGCAGGTATGAGTATGAGGTCAGATCCGTATGAAAGTAGACTTTATTAGCTTTCCAACAAGTCCAGAATCACCCCAATCCGACTCCGTATGTAACCGTGGCGGCCGTCACAATTTGGAGGTGTGCTGCAGTCCGAATCCAGCCTACGCGAGTCCTTTTCCCTTTCGGTCTTCTCCTTGATTCCTAATCAAAACAAGAGTGCACGTGTCTCCAAGATCTAAACAGGATGGACAAGAGCTCAAGAAGGAACTCACTTGATGATTAAGTGTTCGAGCACGAGCACGGGTAATAGGACCAGCAGGTGTCGGCGTGGACGGCGTGGATGTATGATCGGTGTTGATGTCCTCATCATCCTCCCTTTCTTGAATTTGAGTCGTCCTCGACTCAAGCTCATCTTCCTCACCCAAATAAGGCTTCAAATCTGCAATGTTAAATGTGGGACTAACCCCAAAATCTACAGGAAGATCAAGCTTATATGCATTCTCATTTATTCGTTGCATCACTTTAAAAGGACCATCCGCTCTAGGCATCAATTTAGATTTTCTTAATTCAGGAAACCTATCCTTTCGCAAATGCAACCAAACCCAATCTCCAGGTTCAAGAATCAATTCCCTTCTACCTTTATCTACAGCAAATTTGTACTTAGCATTCATGCGCTCTATGTTTTCTTTAGTGGTTTCATGTAGTTTTAGCATCAATTCAGCACGTTGCTTAGCATCAAAATTCAACTTTTCAGAACTTGGCAATGGCATTAAATCAATAGGAGCACGTGGTAACAAGCCATAAACAATCTCAAAGGGACACATCTTCGTAGTAGAATGCAGCGAACGATTATAAGCAAACTCAATATGAGGCAAACAATCTTCCCACATCTTAATATTCTTCTTTAAAACAGTCCTTAACATAGTAGACAAAGTTCTATTCACAACTTCAGTTTGACCATCAGTTTGGGGGTGACAAGTGGTGGAAAATAAAAGCTTAGTCCCCAATTTGGCCCATAAAGTTCTCCAAAAATGGCTAAGAAATTTAGCATCACGATCAGAAACAATTGTATTTGGCACACCATGCAAGCGAACAACTTCTCGAAAGAACAAATCAGCAATATTTGTAGCATCATCAGTTTTATGACATGGTATGAAATGTGCCATTTTAGAGAATCGATCCACAACCACAAAAACACTATCTCGCCCTTTCCTAGTCCGTGGCAATCCCAACACAAAATCCATAGAAATATCCTCCCAAGGAGCACTAGGAACAGGAAGAGGCATATACAAACCGTGTGGATTCAACCGGGACTTAGCCTTTTGACATGTTGTGCAGCGAGGAACAAATCTCTCCATGTCTCGTCGCATCTTTGGCCAAAAGAAATGACCAGCAAGAATGTCCTCCGTCTTCTTCGCTCCAAAATGCCCCATCAAGCCACCTCCATGCGCTTCCTGCAGCAACAACAAGCGAACGGAGCTAGCTGGAATGCATAGCTTGTTAGCTCTAAACACAAACCCATCATTGAGGATGAATTTGTTCCATGTTTTCCCATCTTTACAATGTAGCAGCACTTCTTTAAAATCAGCATCATGAGCATATCGGTCTTTAATTGTTTCTAACCCAAAGATCTTGTAATCAAGTTGATTCAGCAAAGTATATCTCCTAGACAATGCATCTGCAATGATATTATCCTTCCCTTTCTTGTGTTTGATAACATAAGGAAAAGATTCAATAAATTCAACCCATTTTGCATGTCTACGATTCAGTTTTCCTTGACTACGAATATGCTTCAAAGATTCATGATCAGAATGTATAACAAATTCTTTGGGCCACAAATAATGCTGCCATGTTTCTAATGTCCGCACTAGAGCATATAATTCCTTATCATATGTAGAATAATTAAGAATAGGCCCGCTCAATTTCTCACTAAAGTATGCAACAGGTTTTCCTTCTTGTAACAAAACACCACCCAATCCAATTCCACTCGCATCACATTCAAGCTCGAAAGTCTTATTAAAATCAGGGAGTTGGAGTAGAGGTGCATGTGTTAACTTATCTTTCAGCACATGGAAGGCGTGCTCTTGTGCTTTGCCCCAAGAAAAGGGAACTCCCTTCTTTGTAAGCTCATTCAATGGTGCAGCAATGGTGCTGAAGTCCTTCACAAAACGGCGATAGAAACCAGCAAGTCCTAGGAAACTCCGCACTTGTGTGACCGTCGTGGGTACAGGCCATCCTTGTATAGCTTCCACCTTGGCTTTATCAACCTCAATTCCCTGTGGAGTGACAACATAGCCAAGAAACGATACTCGATCGGTGCAGAAAGTGCACTTCTCAAGGTTACCAAACAAACGTGCATCACGTAGAGCATTGAAAACAGCACGTAAGTGATCAAGGTGTTCATCAATGGATTTGCTATAAATCAGTATATCATCAAAGTAGACGACAACAAATTTCCCAATGAAAGCACGCAAAACCTCGTTCATTAATCTCATGAAAGTACTAGGTGCATTAGTTAACCCAAAAGGCATGACTAACCACTCATATAGACCGAACTTGGTTTTGAAAGCAGTTTTCCATTCATCTCCCAATTTCATACGAATCTGATGGTACCCACTACGCAAATCAACCTTTGAAAACACAACAGCACCACTCAATTCATCAAGCATATCATCTAATCGTGGAATAGGGTGTCTATATCGAATGGTGATATTATTAATAGCCCTACAATCAACACACATGCGCCATGTTCCATCTTTCTTAGGCACTAAAATCACTGGAACAGCACAAGGACTAAGAGACTCACGCACATAACCTTTGTCTAGTAGTTCTTGCACTTGTCGCTGAATTTCCTTCGTTTCCTCCGGATTGGTCCTGTATGGCGCACGGTTTGGCAAAGATGCTCCAGGGATAAGATCAATTTGGTGCTCAATCCCTCGTATTGGTGGCAGCCCCGCTGGTATCTCAATGGGAAACACATCAGAATACTCCTGCAAAATGTTAGCAACAGTAGGGGGCAAAGAACGTTGCATATCCTCAAATGAAATCAAAGCATCCTTGCATACCAAAGCATAAGCAACAGAGGTGGATGCATTGAACTCATTAATATCAGATTTTGTAGCAAGCATACAACGTCCTTTCAATGTTATCTCATCTTTGTCATCAACAACAGATTTGTCACTCTCGCTCTTTGCTTTTGCAGCCTTAGTAACATCAGATTGCATAATATCTTCAGGAGACATAGGATGCAACACAATTTTTCGATCATGGTATAGAAACGAATATTGATTTGATCTACCATGATGCATCGAATCTCTATCAAATTGCCATGGTCTACCTAGCAGAATATTGCAAGCTTGCATAGGCACAACATCACATTCAACAATATCTTTGTATGATCTGATGGCAAAATTGATTCGCACCAGTCTCGTTACCTTTGCCTTACCACTGTTGTTCAGCCATTGGATGTAGTAGGGATGGGGATGTGGTTTGGTGGTGAGGGCGAGCTTCTGTACCATGTCGCTACTTGCCAAGTTGTTGCAGCTACCTCCATCAATGATCATGCGGCACGAACGCTCCTTGATGACACACTTTGTTTGGAATAAAGTGTGTCGCTGATTTTGCTCCGCCTTCTCCATTTGTGCACTAAGCACTCGCTGTACAATCAAGCTCTCATAGTGCTCCGCGTCACCTGCATTGATGTGTTCTTCTATGTGTTCCTCACTACCTGCATAGTCAGCCGCAAGCAATGCAAGTGTATCTTCATCAAATTCACTAGCAGATGAACACTCACCATCATCTTTGACAATCATAACACGCTTGTTCGGGCAGTCACGCATCATATGGCCATATCCCTTACACCGATGACATTGTATGTTGCTTGTTCTACCTGTCGATGCCACGGATGAAGTACTCGCAGCTGGCTTTTGCGCTGTCTTCACTACTGAATTGGTGGGGGCAGCTCGAGTCTTGTCACTAGATGATGGCGTAGGAGTACGTGTAGACGGAGTTGTAGATGGGCGCGGCTGCCATGAACTAGCTTTCCCTGCAGAAACATTAGTCCTTGCGCTAGCACGTCGTCCCTGCACTTCCCGTTCAGCTTTACAAGCAAGATGAAACAGTTTGGTTACGTTATTGTATTCTTTGTAAGCGAGGATATCCTGAATTTCCCGATTTAATCCACCTAAAAATCTAGCCATAGCAGGTTCCTCATCCTCCTCTAATTTACAACGCAACATACCCGTTTGTAATTCCTGATAGTATTCTTCTACACATTTAGATCCTTGTCTCAATTGCTGCAACTTATTTATCATATCACGGGCATAGTAAGATGGAACAAATCTAGCTCTCATGGCTCGTTTCAGCGCATCCCAAGTTCTAGGTATGTTATGAGGATTTTTCTTGCCATATTCGATCCACCAAACAGAAGCAAAATCTGTGAACTCACTAGTAGCAGCCCTAACACGTGTGTTCTCAGGAAATTCATGGCATGCAAACTTTTGATCAACAGCAATCTCCCAAGAAATGTATGCATCAGGGTCATATTTACCATCAAAAGGAGGTATTTTAAATTTAATCTTACTGAAAGCATCATCATTATTGTGTACCTCGCGTCGGTGGCGGCCACCCATACCTCTACGGTTGTGACGTAGGCGACGTCGATCACGAGTGTCTCGATCATCATGTTCAGTATCACCTGTGTATTCTTCATCATAACTACCATCCTCTCGATCTTCCTCCTTCTTTTCTTCTTTATGCTGGTCTTTATCATTGTTGTGGAGGTCATCAAAACGCCTCAGCAGAGCAGCAAGGCTTTTGTCCACACTAGCAATGGACTGCTCCAAACCTGCAAGCTTGTTGTTTGCGGCAATCTGAGTAGCCTCCAACTGCCCAAGTTTGTCATTTGTCACCTGCAAGTCATTATCAAGTCCCTCCGTGTGCAACTTCACTTTCCTTTCAAAATGTTGTATGATGCCCTTTGTGCGAGGCGAATGTGGAATTTGGTTATCTTCGTCGGTCCCTGACATGGTTCAAAGACAAAGACAACAAGAAGACAAGTGAAGAAATAAAAGCCCTACAACTACTAGGATGTAGCTACAGCAAGTCGCAAACTCTCCACCTATTACACAAGTTCTTACTAGTTCTTACCTTGCTCGACAGGAGGGGTCATCTACCAACAAGTCTGCAGCAATGGATGAAGTGTATCGGTGCCGCAGCACGAGACCTGTCAAGCTGTAGAATATGTGGAGCTATAGGTGGGCTGAAACAAGGAACGAACTAGCACCACGTTAGTTACAAAAAGCAAGCTGAATAATCGTTCAACCGGCGGTACTGTGCTAGTCCTAGTCTAGACCGTGCTAGAGACGTGAGCCTGGACACAAAGGAGAGCACAACACACCACCCAAAGTGAACGAAGAATCTCTAAGATCAGCCCCTTTCTCTTCTTTTCTTTTGCTTCTTTCTTTTTCTTTTTTTTTTCTTTTTCTTTTTTTTGAATTTTTTTTTCAGGGGCACTCAAAACTGATTATATGAACAAGAACACTCCCAAAGAGCAACTCAGCACACACACTTTTTCCGAAAGGGCAGGGGTATTCCGGTAAAAAAAAGAGTAAGCCACTTGCTGCATTTAGATATGAACTCTCTCTCTCTCCACCTATTACACAAGAACTCTCTCTCTCTCTCTAGAGTAAGCCACTCGTTTAGATATGAATACTTGCTGCGTGGTTCGTTTGATATTTGTAGCACAGGGTGAACTGATTCCTCGTGTGATTGGAACTTCCAATTCTACTCGGACTTGGCCAACAGCGAGGAATACCCGATTCCTTGATCCGACTCAAACTTGAAAACCTACTTGGATTCGGCCAACAGAGAGGAACAGCCGATTCCTTGTCCGATTCAAACTTTAAACCCTACTTGGATTCGGCCAACAGAGAGACTATATGATAGCGTGTGTTGTGATAGAACGTGACAAGAACTCGAAACTCTAAAGGACTAAAACTAAGACCAGCAACTTGACACAATCGATGCAACCGACGACTCAACAAGCCCTAACTAGGTAGCACTAGCCACGGCCCAAAAGTCTATAGGATTGTAGGAAACTAATCTACTTTTTTTTGGACTGTAGGAAAAATAAAAACAGCGAAGAATTACAAGTCTCTCACCGATAAACCTTGCTCTGATTACCAATTGATACATCCGGCCCAGGTGGGGTTGGCCGAGGCCCAATAAATTAAGGTTGTCCGGACCCCAACAGTTCTTATGCACACCCACTCGGGGAAAGGCCCAATGTCCCTAAAAGACTAGTCTGATAAGGGAAGGGTGGCTCTCTCTTTTAAGGTGGCTTCCTCCTCCCAAGCTAAGCAAGGTGGGATTATTCAGAGGCTCACACGGTTGTCGCCCGACTACAACTAGACCACTTGGCCTTTTTTTGTTGCGTCTTTGCCAGCGGGTAATAGTGGAGGATGTCCTCATGAGGACCCTCGTCACCTAGGAGTACCATTGGGTGCGTCTAAAACAATTTATGACCCTATTGTACATTGACGCGAACCGAGAACCTATCTTGCACCGATAGAAATTCTGTCTCAAAACAGATCGAAACGAGATTCCACATGGGACATTCTAAACCCAACTCACGTACCACTTTCATCGACAAACAACCAAACCCTTGGGACCTTCTTCAACCCTAGGATGTGATGAGTCGACATCGAGGTACCAAATGACTCTGTCGATAAGAGCTCTTAGGAGTCATCAGCCTGTTATCTGTGGCGTACCTTTGATCCATTGAGCGAGAGCCCTTTCACATGGACTCTCGAATCACTATGACTGACTTTTGTCTCTATTTGACCAGTTGGTCTCATAGTCAGGAAGGCTTATACCATTACGCTCACAAGTAGAATCAATGCTTGAGCCTACCTTCGCACACCTCCATTACTCTTTAGGAGGCATTCGCCCTAGATAAACTACCCACCTTGCAGTGTCATGCCCTTCCCCCGAATGATCGGTGCGGCGATAGGCATCCTTAGACGAAAGACTGGTCTTTCAAGATTGGTCATTGTGTGTCACCACCTCCCACCTATCCTACACATTCGATCAAGGTTGTCACTACAAAGCTATTGTTAAGATGCATGGGGTCTTACCGTCTAGCCATTGGTACTCTACATCTTAACGGAGAATTCAATTTCACCGGGTCCATGTCGGAGACAGCGGGGCAGTCGTTACACCATTCATGCAGGTCGCTACTTATGCGACAAGGAATTTCACTACCTTAAGACAGATAGAGTTACTGCTACCGTTTACCGGGGCTTCCATTCAAAGCTTATCACACTTCTCCTTCCAACCTTCCAACACCAGGCAGGTGTCAGACTCTATACATTGTGTTACCACTTAGCAGAGTCCTGTGTTTTTAATAAACAGTTGCTACCCCTGGTATGTGCCACTTTCCTAATCAAAAGATAGGGGAGCACCCCTTCTCCCGAAGTTATGGGGTCATTTTGCCGAGTTCCTTCGACATGGTTCTCTCAACGCGCCCTAGTATACTCTACTTGTTCACCTGTGTCGGTTTGGGGTACGGTCAGTTCACCGGGACGATTGCCCTCCCAATTCGAAGTTTTCCTAGAAGTTTCAACTGTCGTTGACTACGACAACACCTGATGGAACTCCTAGGTGACTTGGGTCAGGTGGAATACCGTTTTGGTCCATTCGAAGACATTTAGTGTCGGTCCAAGATAGGTGCGCGGTTTGTGCCAACTGTACCATAGGCTCAGAAATCATTTTGGATGCACCCATTGGTACTCCTAGGTGACGAGGCTCAAGTGGATGCCTGTTTTCGGTCCGTTTGGAGATACTGCTAATCCTGACACAAGGTAGGTGCACGGTTTGCGTCGATCGTACCATAGGCTCGGATGTCGTTTTGGACACACCCGATGGAACTCCTAGGTGACTTGGGTATGTGGAATCCCATTTCATTCTGTTTGGAGACAATGTTAGTGTCGTTGCAAGATATACACGGTTTGCGTCAAATGTACCATAAGCTCATAAATCGTTTTGGATGCACCTGACGGTACTTCTAGGTGATGTGGCTCAAGTGGAAGCTCGATTCCGTCTATTTGCAGATAGTGCTAATCTTGATGCAAGACAGGTGCACGGTTTGTGTCGAATCTACCATAGGCTCAGAAATCATTTTGGACACATCGAATAGAACTCTTAGGTGACGTAGGTCACGTGGAATATCGTTTCGATCCATTTGGAGACAGTGTTAGCATCAGTGCAAGATAGGTGCACGGTTTGCGCCAAATGTACCATAGGCTCTGAAATCGTTTTGGACACACGCGTTGGTACACCTAGGTGACGAGGCTCAAATGGATGCTCAGTTCGGTCCATTTGGAGATAGTGCTGATCCCGACACAAGATAGGTGCACAGTTTGCACTGATCGTGCCATAGGCTCGGATGTCATTTTGGACACACCCAATGGAACTCTTAGGTGACTTGGGTCTATGGAATCTCATTTCAGTCCGCTTGGAGACAATGTTAGTATCGGTGCAAGATATGCACGGTTTGCGCCAAACGTACCATCAGCTCAAAAATCATTTTGTATGCACCTGAGGTACTCCTAGGTGACGAGGCTTAAGTGGAATCTCAATTTCATCTATTTGCAGATAGTGCTAATCTTGATGCAAGATAGGTGCATGGTCTATGCCGAATGTACCATAGGCTCAGAAATCATTTTGGACGCCCCGATGGAACTCCTAGGTGACAAAGGTCATGTAGAATATTGTTTCGGTCCATTTGGAGACAGTGTTAGTGTCGGTGAAAGATAGGTGTGCGGTTTGCGCCTAACGTACCATAGGCCCAGAAATCATTTTAGATGCACCCGATGGTACTCCTAGATGATGAGGCTCAAGTGGATGCTCGTTTTGGTCCGTTTGGAGATAGTTTTAATCTTGATGCAAGATAGGTGCATAGTTTGCACCGAACGTACCACAGGCTCAAAAATCATTTTGGACACACCCGGTGGATCTCCTAGGTGACGTGGGTCGTGTGGAATCTCGTTTTGGTCTGTTTGGAGATAGTGTTAGTGTCGGTGCAAGATAGGTGCACGGTTTGCGCTAAACAGAGCATAGGCTCTAAAATTGTTTTGGACCCATCCGATGGTACACCTAGGTGACGAGGCTCCAATGGAGCTCATTTTGGTCCATTTGGAGATAGAGCTAATCTTGATGCAAGGTAGGTGCACGGTTTGTGCCAAACGTACCACTGGCTCAAAAATTTTTTTGGACACAATCGATAGAACTCCTAACCCACGTCACTTACGAGTTCCATCGGGTGCGTTCAAAACTATTTATGAGCCTATGGTTCGTTCCATGCAAACCATGCACCTATCTTGTGTCAAGATTAGCACTATCTCCAAACAGAATGAACAGAGCTCCAGCAGACCCTCGTCACCGAGGAGTACCATCAGGTGCATCTAAAACGATTTATGAGCCTATGGTACGTTTGACACAAACCAAGCACCTATCTTGCACCGACGCTAACACTGTCTCAAAACAGAGCGAAACGAGATTCCACATGACTCACGTAACCTAGCAGTTCCACCGGGTGCCTCCAATACTGTTTCCGAGGGTATGGTACGTTCGACGCAAACTATGCACCAATCTTGCATCAAGAGTAGCACTATCTCCAAACAAACCGAACCGAGCTTCCACTTGACCCTCATCACCAAGGAGTCCCATCGATGCGTCCAAAACGATTTCTATGCCTATGGTATGTTCGGTGCTAACCGTGCACCTATCTTGCACTGACACTAACACTATATCTAAATGGACTAAAACGAGATTCCACACGACCCACGTCACTTACGAGTTCCATCGAGTACATCCAAAACTATTTATCAGCCTATGGTTCGTTTCGTGCAAACCATACACCTATCTTGTGTCAAGATTAACACTATCTCCAAACAGACCAAACAGAGCTCCACCAGACCCTCGTCACCTAGGTGTAACATTGGGTGCATCTAAAATGATTTATGAGCCTATGTTACATTTGACACAAACCGAGCACCTGTCTTGCAACGTCACTAACACTATCTCAAAATAGATCAAAACAAGATTCCACATGACTCACGTCTCCTCGGAGTTCCGTCGGGTGCCTCCAATACTATTTCCGAGCCTACGGTACATTCGACGCAAACCGTGCACTAATCTTACATCAAGGGTAGCACTATCTCCAAATGGACCGAACCAAGCTTCCACTTGAGCCTCGTCAACTAGGAGTTCCATCGAGTGTGTCCAAAACTATTTCTATGCTTATGATATGTTGGGTGCAAACCGTGCACCTATCTTTGCACCGACACTAGCACTGTGTCTAAACGGACTAAAACGATATTCCACATGACCCACGTCACTTACGAGTTCCATCGGGTCCGTCCAAAACTATTTATGAGCCTATGGTTCATACTGTCCAATCCATGCACCTATCTTGTGTCAAGATTAGCACTATCACCAAACAGACTGAACAAACCTCCACCAGATCCTCGTCACCTAGGAGTACCATCGGGTGCATCTAATACAATTTATGAGCCTATGGTACGTTTGACACAAACTGAGGACCTATCTTGCACCGATGCTAACACTGTCTCAAAACAGATCGAAACGAGATTCCACATGACTCACGTCACCTAGGAGTTCCATCAGGTGCCTCCAATACTATTTTCGAGCCTACGGTACGTTCGATGCAAACTGTGCACCAATCTTGCACCAAGAGTAGCACTATCTCCAAACAGACCGAATTGACCTTCCACGTGAGCCTCGTCACCGAGGAGTCCCATCGAGTGCGTCGATAATGATTTCTATGCCTATGGTATGTTCGGTGCAAACCGTGCACCTATCTCGCACTGACACTAACACTGTGTCCAAACGGACTAAAATGAGATTCCACACGACCCACGTCACTTACGGGTTCTATCGGGTGCGTCCAAACCTATTTATGAGCCTATGGTTCATTCAATGCAAACCATGTACCTATCTTGTGTCAAGATTAGCACTATCTCCAAACGAACCAAACAGAGCACCACCAGACCCTCGTCACCTAGGTGTACCATCAGGAGCGTCTAAATCGATTTATGAGCCTATGTTACGTTAGACACAAACCGAGCACCTGTAACACCCCAGGTGTTTATCACCAATTAGGCAGTGGGTTTGAGCTCAAACATGATAGATTAGTGGAGATGACGATGCCAAAGTCAAACCTATGGAAATAAACCCTAACCTGAACTTGGATATTGCACCCCTGCTTACATATAGGCTCAATTAAAAGATATATGCTTGGGTTTTGTTATCAAAGTATCTTCACATGTCTCACATCAATAACTATCTATATTGATCCCTGGAAAAGTTTCGTAAAGTTTGGAATCAAAAAGTCACATGAAATGATAAGTTATATGCTTGTTTGGATTATGACTAAAACATGCCTTACATCCCATGGGAACTAGTGTTTGTGCAATATACAATGCAACATGTGCAACACATCTTGGACACATGTGGAACAACCTAGTGGAACATGTGTAGCATGTATCTTGAAACAACCACATGAAATGACTATAGCATTTCACTTGAGTTCTATGTTTCAAGTCATGTGAGGCCTACACTTTTGTGCAACCTATGCATGGTGGGTATGTTTGGCCTCTACAACACCTTAACTACACTTAGGACACATAATGGAACAATGTTCATGTTGATCATTTTGCCTAATTGTGCTTCTAAGTGATGGTTGACCATGTATGGACCCTGAAACACTTTTGTTTGATCATTTCAAAAGTGTGACTTAAAAACTTTGTATGGCTGTGCACCCTTTAGCAAAGTTGTAGAAAATTTTATAAGGAACAAAAGTTGTAAAGGTGACAAATCTTGAAAAGGTGCACAACATGTCCAAAAATGTCTAACAACCCAGAAATTCCCTGCTGTTAGCCATCCTGAAAATTTCTAAGTGTTGGGGTCGAATTTCAGTTTCATGTACCTTACTTTGGAGCTTTATATCTTGCAACACAAGCTGATACAGACCTTGATCCTTAAATAAAAGTTGTAGAACATATCATGGGGAACAAAATTTGTTTAATGTCACAGAGCTAATTCAGTACCTAGCTTGGTCAAATCGAGCTCACGAAACTGAATCCAGTGCTGTTTTGAAGCTTCGAAAATCGGCTAAGTCTGGAATGACTGAAATTCGCGATTTCTGTTTCCATGTACCTGTCTTTGGTGATTTTTAGTTTGCAAACCAGGCCGAATCAATCCTAGGTCCCTTAATCAAAGTTGTAGTATGCGTGTAGCTCTACACAACGGTGTAATCAGTGGAACAAATCATCAACCGGTTAGAGAGTTACGCAGTGGAGAAAAACGATGTTCAGTTGTACATTTGAGGTGGTATTGAAAATTGAATTTTCAGCTGTAACAGTGCCGTGCCGACCGGAGCAGACAGCTTCCGCCGCGTGCCTCGCGTGCTCGCCCCGCGCTCGCCACCTTGCCCTTCATTTACCACGCGCCCCACTCCCCAACGCCATACAGAGGTGGAGCCGAGCTCCCCACTCCCCAGCGCTCTCTCTCACTCGCTCTCCCTCGCCTCTCTCCTTGCGCCGCGACCATCAGCCATGGACGCGAGCAGAGCTCGCTGCCGCTGCTGCGCTACCGCCGCTGCTCCCCTCCATCACCACTCCCTCCTCACCATGCAGGCCGCTGCCCTATCATCGAGTCGAGCTAAGGCACCGCACGCGTGACCTGCCGCAGGCCGCCGCGGTCAGGCAGCCGCAGGTCGCAGCCGGCCGAGCCAAGGCCACGGTTGGTCATGGCCAAGCCTGGCTGGCCTTCCCCGCTGCTCCTGACAGCTTCTTGCCGGGCATCGGCTCCTCCCCCGCGCCTTCCTCCAGTCAACAAGGCGCCGGAAAGCACCACTGCCGGAGCAGCAGTCGCTGCAGCTGCCTGTCTCCATGGACAGGACACTACGGGCCACCTCGGGCCGAGCGGAGCAGCCCTACGCGTGCGCGCCAGCTCCCTGGTGCTCCACCGCCACTTCCCCGACACCGGCCTGGCCCCCAACGGCCGGAGCCACGAGTCTGGCCATCCTCTGCTCTGATTTCCGACCAAGGGCTTCGTCCTCAAATTCGACTAGAGGGAAGGGCCTAACTGCATTGTCATTGACTCAAGTGAATAGTACCCCGAGGGACCTATTTGTTTTAAATCGGCTGGAAGTTTGAAAAATCATAGTAATTCATAGGAAATTCGTTAAATAGAAAATGTGGACTTTTTGGAATCCTTGTGAAATTTTCTATGCAGTAGATCTATAAGATGGCATGTTTTAGTTTAAAGTTTTAGCTGCAAAAACAGATTTGTGCAGTAGGGTTTTAATGCTAGTTGAATTTGTTATTTTTCATAACTACATATCTAGGGCTCCAAATGAAGTGAAATTTTTATGGCATGCTACTCATGTGATGATTGATGTGTGGTAAAAATTTCAGGAGTATTGGATGAAGTATGAGTGAGTTATTGGTTTATCTTGCTCTCACATGATTTCTTGCTTTAGAAACTTGTCTTTTTCATAGAGGTTGCTATACTTATGCAAATGGAGTGAAATTTATACAGTAGACTATTGAGAGGATATGTAGGCCACTGTAATTTTGGTAGAATTTATTGTGCACTTTTGATAGGTGTTCATAATTCCACCTAATTATCTAAATAAATTAAGAAATGTATTAAAAGAATTTATTTAGATGGTGACACTATGTTTTCTGGTGTTCATCAGTCATGTGGAATATGTTGGTAAAGTTGGGTTGGTCCAATTATATGTTTGCAACATAAGTTAATAATTATTTCTTGCAAATGAGGTTTCTGAACAGATTTGAGAATATTGTTAATTACCCTATGCAATTGATGTTTTCATGTCTTGTGTGCTATAACAAAGTTGTTATGAATTTCATGATCTAGCTGCTGTTAAATTTTTGTGGCATTTGGCCATATGGTTTAGAAACTACAGCTGTTCTAAGTTGGGTTCAGATTTATGTTGCTCTCTGTCCTTCCAGGACAGATTTTGTACCTTCTGTATTTCGACCTTGTAAATGTTAGAATCAGGTTTAGATGTTTATAAATGAAATGTGGACAATTTCAGAAGCTTTCTAGAATGTCTTCTTACAAGTCATTTGGAGTTATAGATCTCCAGTTATGATTAAATTACTCAGCTGTTGGTCTGATGTCCAGAAGGTAGCAATTTCTAGTTCTAGTACCTTAATTAACTTTGTCATGCTTGGGTTTGATGATACCTGGGTGGTACCCTAAGATCTTATAAGACTTGTGTCTTGGTGATGTGCTTGCAATCTTCTATGTTATGCCCTAATAAGGATTGAGTTAATTAGCTCTAGATGTTTATACGAACTTTGGTATGCTTGTTGGATTACTTTGTTTATTTCACTTATATGCATTCATACACATGCATTATTGCACCTCATTTAGGTACGCTAGCTAAAGCACGTGAAGGACCTGATGTGGAGTCAAACCGAAGATGGAGTTAGTGGATCCATCCCGAAGATAGAAGGACCGGACAAGTGTTAGATGGAGGGAATGCTCGCCAAGCGAGTTTCTTCTGACATACTCTAACTTGAGTCGGATCCCAGGCAAGCCCCGGAGCATTATAAGCCTCCTATCTTTAAAGCAATTAATTATATATATGTTATAAGTATTGTTGCATTAAGTGGTAGGAGTTGGTTGAAACCCTTGCTGCATTGTATCATTCCTTGTCCAGAGATATGAATCCTTGAAGAATCCTACATAGACTAGGATCGAGTAGATGCTTAGCCCTGCTTTAAGCGGTAGAAGTCAGGTGATTTCCTGTCACCTGCGAGATATAGGAATATTCATATATGGCATGGTTGGCTATATTTGCTATCGTAGAATGGAACCATGTGTTAATAAAATGAAATAAGACCGGGCGGGATGACGATAGTGAAGCAACAAGGCATGGAGGTCTTGGGTGTAGAACTATCCCCGTCTGAGTCGTTTAAGGACCAATTCGCTGTACGTCCTTGAGTCATGTTGAACGCAGTCTAACACTTAGTTGGCCGGATAAGTCGTTCCGACCGCGAAGTCGAGTAGTATGGTTCAGGCCGGGAATCGAATGGTAGGTTGCATCTTGGAGGAGAGAAAGGATGTGCTTGGGGACATTGGCGTGAGACCAAGGGGGGTTAGAGTCCCTATCACCTGGCAGAGTGTCGCCCTTGGGGACGCGACATCATTCGGACCCGCGATTCCTGAACTGTACGAAAGATGACCTGAGCAGCCCTCGCCAGGCGTGACTCGGTGAGTGTTAGAAATACCCCTCCAGCTGGATAGGAATTCGATTCGAATTGCCGTCGCTCCCGGTTAGTGAGCACTTGACTTGAGCAGCGGCAACGTAGATTCCATTAAATTGAACGGATGGTTAATTGGATAACGATGGAAAGGTTGCCTCAATTTATACCTGCTATGGTTAATATTGTTTGCTCCTAATAAAGTGAGTGCTCTAGTACAGGTTCTAATATAGATGATAGGTTAATGATAATTAACTTGATGCTTAAGCATTAATGATTACTTATCCATAATAAGCTTTTATGCAAAATGTTGTCAAGCTAGCCCACTTTATATCAGCCTTGCATGATCCTTGGTGTCACTTTATTTCTGGTTTCTGACGGGTAAGTCTAGCTGAGTACCTTCTTGTACTCAGGGTTTTATCCCCACTTGTTGCAGGTTGTGATGTATCTTGGCGGCTGCAAGAGTTGGTTGGCTCCTGCCGTAGAGGCGGAGTGTGATCACGGGCATGATCCTTCTGAGTTATCTTCTCTCTAATTCTTTTGTTGGAAGTTGACCTTAGTATTGGCATATATTTGAAATAAAGGTGTTGTTAGTTTCAAATTACTTTGCTTCCGCTACTTTTTAATTTAAGTTGTAATAACTATGTTGAACTCCGATGTATATTTTGAATTACTTGTGAAATGGTTGTAACATGTGACTTGTTATGTTGAATCACTACGATCTTGGCTTGTATGTTGGTTGGTTTGAAATCCCTCGTGATTTCATTGGACTACCGGAGTTATATGGGCTCAAGTGCGAGAATTTGATCACTCCGGTGATTGTTTTTGTACTTGTGCTCTTATAATTTGGACGGTTCCGTTACAGCTGGTATCGGAGTAAGATTCAACATTAAACATGTCATATGTGTATTTAAAACAAAGGTTTTGTTTTCTAAAACCAGTTTTATCAACTTATAGTTATATATAGGTTTGTGAAATCTAATTTTAAACCTAAGTATGCCAGTGGTCAATTTCCTTATGCCCATATAAGGATTATTAGGTGGCTTATGTAAGTACTAACTTTGGGGTTTTTCATTTATGCATCTACGCCTAGGCCAAGGTATGTATGTGTGATGACTCTGCCACACTATGCTACCCGGTGTGTTAGATTGGTGGTAGCCTTCATATATGAGATAGTCATATATGTCGCTAGTTTACTTTTATGTAACATCGCACCTACGCTCAGGTAAGTGTGAGTTGTGAGAGCATGACCGTACAACCTGCGGTCTAGGGGAGAGCTAGTTTTGGTTACTGGATTATTTACATGTTACACACATGTATATATGAAGGTACTTAATTGTGGGTGATTGATGATTCGGGTAGTTTTGGTGCTACATGTATATGTACAGGGGTATATGTACATGGGAGTACTTAGAATTTTACTTCTCTGCTTTCATTGTGTGCTATATTGGGAAATGTTGGGCTGCAATGAAACTTTTCTGCAGGTACGCTAACCACGAATGCGTAAGTCGAATGTAGTTGACGACTAGCTATATATCGAGAGAGTGCGTGTTATGCCACCGACATAGAACGTGATCGCCATCTTAGGTTGGCAATCTCGTGAGGACGAATAGGACGAAGCATGCATCTTCATGATTGTTGCCTTATGCATAGTTATGCTCCTCTCACCCTTGTTCGATATTAAGTGACTTGTGATTGATGTTATGTAGTCTCTTCCTTGTGTGGAGTTAGACATGAATGCTTTGTTCCATGTTGCTTGAATAGGAAATGTTTGAGAAAAATGTGTTCTTAGTCTCGCTAGAATTAAGTGTGGTTACATGCTTGAACTTAGAGATATCCTCTAGCTTAGCCAAGTGGTGGATACATTGTTCACCCAAGCGTTTGCCAATGCTTTAGACCTCACCTAAGTAATTGTGATTCTTATTAATGAATTAAATTGGTTGGTCTAAGGTAATAATGTTTAGAGCTACTAGAATGACAGGTTTGTGTGCTCTCTTGTTAAGTAGAACAAAGGCAAGCTTTGTTTTGCTTGTGGAATGTTGGCTGCTAGAACAGTTTCTGTTGTAGTGATGCTTTTGTGGTCATAATGGTGTTTTCTGTAGTTATAGAGAATACCAAAGCTATAGATAACTTACTTATCTATCTTGTCCTAAAATTTTATGACACTAGGCCTTATGGTTTGGGAGTTATAAATTTTAGAAGTTTGTTGTCAAAATCTGCTCATGTTCAGAATAGATCTGAATGTTTGGTTTATTTGACCTATGTGCATAAGGAATCATGTCTTGGAAATAATAGAAGAAGTGTAGTACTTTTTCTAAGCTTTTCAAAATGTCCTGTAGCACTAATTGTGGTGGTCTAAATCTCTAGTTATGAGCTTGCAAAATGAAATGACAGAATCTGTCCAAATTAGGGCAGAGATGTCTTCTTTGTCTTGTTTAGCCTTGTTGGCTATAGAATCATCTTAATATGATATTAATAAAGTTATAGAAAACTTAATAAGCTTTACATAAAGTTAAGGCTCAGCCTTGTTGGGTCCCTAAAACTCCAGTTACGCATTTTCGAAGTTCTTGTCAAATTTTCTATCTATATTGGTACGAATAACAAACATGTGGAAAACTTTCTAAGCCTTCTAGAAAGTCTAGGATCACCTTTGTGGGATGTCTACAACCTCAGTTATGGTTGGAACAAGTAACTGCTGTGCTAATGTCTAGATTCTGTGCCCAAGCTACGTTAGTCACCTTAGCCAGCGTTTGTTTTGAGCTAAACTTGTAGTTAGTTCATGCTTGAGATAAATGCTTATTTGGGTGAGCCTTGTGCTTTGTATTGGTTGCTTAAGCCCATTCATTTGAATTTTCTCAAACGACTGCTTGACTGTAATGTTGTATGTATGCTTGTTATCTAGGTAGTGCCCTAGTTGTCACCTCGTTTGTCCTCGGTGAGCATACGAGTGTCACATAGCTTTATCCTAGAACAACGTTCGCGTACATAATTATATGGTTGTTGTCTTCCATTAGGTTCTCTATCTTAGGAGCCTGAGCCTGTAGACTTGGTGTTAGTCCTTGAATGTTTGTATCCATGCCTTTGCTTGACCGAAAGTCCAAAAGTTTAGTTCTCCTATATGTTTGCATAAGCCGTGGATGTTTTGCAACTATTTTTGTGAAGACCCTTATCGACTGACCAACCAAGTTAACTTTTATCAACGTTAGCCTTTGACCATGGTTCGTACGTTGCTAGTTGTGGAGACCGTACCCAAATCCATGTTGGACCTTCCGGTTGCCTCTCCCAAAGGTTAGCTAGTATGACGCAGTGTATCTCTGCTATGGTCTCTAAATCGTGTGCTTGCAAATTCGTGCATCTACCTTATCAACTCAATCTATGACTACGTGTCGGTTTTCGCCCTTAAAATTTGCTTAATCCGTCCCCAACCTTCTCAAGTCTCGAGATGTTTATCAGTCTTGATCTCATGTTGTTGCCCAACATGAATGAATCTCCTGTTAATCTTTTATCTGGTACTCCCCTCGGTGGACGCAAGTCGTACGTAGAATTTAAGCAAGAGTCTCTTGCTCAGTTATCCTTGGCAATTGTGCGATGTTCTCTTGTGCTATATTTTGATCTTCAGATCATTTTCGTGTTGATTTTAAACCTTGTGACTACTTTTGCTTGCTATCCCTCCTTGTATGGCGCTTGCTCTTACAGCCCATTGGTGCCACTTGAAATTTCACTTTCGTTGTGCGTTTAGTAATGGTGTTATGAGTAGCTGCTGATGGTGCCGCGACGAAACCAAGGGCCTCCTGTGGCTGCAGACACATGGCTGGCTGCTTGGCACGTGCTGGTATTACGGTTTCTAGTCATAATCCATTATGAAACGACAGTCGATGTGTTATTTTCTCGTGTTCCTTTTCTTGATCATCTCTCCAAATCGTATCGTAAGATCCATATCTTAGACCGAAAGTAGTGGAACTTCCTTCTAAAGTTGCTAAGAGGAAAATCTTTGAAGAATAGATCACCGACATAAACATTAACAGACTGCAATAGGTGGTAGACAAGTGACTCTACTTAGTTGTCCCAGTATTGACGAACGTCATCTAGTGAGCAAAGTATCTCATCTCTGTTGGATAAACAGGACACACACAACACTTACTGTTGGACAAGTCATACGTTGGATAAGACTCGATCGTCACATTATGCAAGTTTTAACTTTTGTGTGCATAATGACCATACAATCGAAATCAACCATCTCTAGAATAACTTTGATAGCAACCATCTGTTCTGCATCAACCACAGTTGTTGTGGTTAAGAGTGAAGATTTGGAATTTTTTTTAGTGTTGAGAGACAACTGATTAGTTACCAATAGGAAGGTTAATCTCCAGCTAGGTAACGACTCTTTGGTAGCTACGAAGGCTATGTCTTACAGAGCAATAACCAATAAGAAGTTAATCAACTAGCCAACAACTTGAGAGATATTCTATCTTCTAGAGCCATTGTGACCAAGTCAATTCCATCTTGGACAATCACACAGATAGTGCAAGGTGTTCTATCAGCTAAAGCAAAGAATTAGAGAAAGCATGACCTCATTTCAAATTAGTATCCATGTGCCCTTAGGTGCCACAAATGGTTTGTTCATCACTCTATTGGACGATCTCTTAAGTGGTCTTAAGGATCTTGTTGGACACCTTTTCACTTTGCTTTGATGTTCTCTCATCAATAATTATTGGAACAATCAAGGGTTCTACGAGTAAATTTGCAAATCAAAAGCAATTTGAGAAGTGTCAAACAACAGATTTCCTATCTTAGAGCTGCTGTTGATCCCAAAGAGGAAGCCTCAGATGAAAGTTGGCCTGACGAAGTTGTTATGCTGCAAGTCAACTCAACTTACAGTACAACTAAGTCACCTAGGAAAAATTTTACTCAATCGCGTGGTGGTAGACTACTTCCTACGGTTTAGTGAATATTTACAACTTTTGTTGTCCTTAAGGCCTCGCTACATCCTTCTTTGGGAATTATTTTCCAATAATGACATACTTTGGTACCTTATAAATGTTTTTACCCAAGAGGTTGCATCTGATTCAACTCAGATAACTGTTACCTTTGGATAGAAGAATCTTCTTAGATAACTGTTGGCAGAAATAGGAAGCCGACAGAGTCAGCTATCACATTCACTGACCATCGATAGACTCAGATAATACAGTGTTGTCGTCAGAGAAAGAGAACTGCACACATGGAACCGCAAGTAGTTTTCCATTAGTTGGTGTCTAAATGAATGAACATTTACGACCAACATAGACCTTGTCTATTGGTTAGTCAGTATCCTATGGCCTCAGAGAATGTTTGTCGTCTATGATCTCACCCTTTTGGAAGGTTGTGCTCAAGCCATTTTTGGTAGAGAACTGTTTTTCAAACTTTGTGAACATAGGATCACTTCAATGAGTATCTTTTTGAAGAATTCAGTCTAGTGTAAAGTTCATACAGACTATGCTGTGCTCACTTAAGAATCAGATACTTATGAGTGGTCAGCTCACGGACCGAATGATCTCCGTACACTGAGAATGCAGTATGTGCTATCTTGGATTCCTCCCAAAGTAACAATGCTTCATGGAAGTCAATGAAGGAAATTCTTCAGACAAATTTTACCATAAAGAGTAAGTATCAGAAAGTGCCTTTGACCAAATTGTTCACCAATGTTGAAGCTTTGTAGTTGAATGCTATAGCACATGTTGGGAACTAGACAACGTGACTCTCTTCCTTAAAAGGTCTTCCATTCCGAATCTCGGGACGCGATTCTTTTAAGGGGGGAGGGCTGTAACACCCCAGGTGTTTATCACCAATTAGGTAGTGGGTTTGAGCTCAAACATGATAGATTAGTGGAGATGACGATGCCAAAGTCAAACCTATGGAAATAAACCCTAACCTGAACTTGGATATTGCACCCCTGCTTACATATAGGCTCAATTAAAAGATATATGCTTGGGTTTTGTTATCAAAGTATCTTCACATGTCTCACATCAATAACTATCTATATTGATCCCTGGAAAAGTTTCGTAAAGTTTGGAATCAAAAAGTCACATGAAATGATAAGTTATATGCTTGTTTGGATTATGACTAAAACATGCCTTACATCCCATGGGAACTAGTGTTTGTGCAATATACAATGCAACATGTGCAACACATCTTGGACACATGTGGAACAACCTAGTGGAACATGTGTAGCATGTATCTTGAAACAACCACATGAAATGACTATAGCATTTCACTTGAGTTCTATGTTTCAAGGCATGTGAGGCCTACACTTTTGTGCAACCTATGCATGGTGGGTATGTTTGGCCTCTACAACACCTTAACTACACTTAGGACACATAATGGAACATTGTTCATGTTGATCATTTTGCCTAATTGTGCTTCTAAGTGATGGTTGACCATGTATGGACCCTGAAACACTTTTGTTTGATCATTTCAAAAGTGTGACTTAACAACTTTGTATGGCTGTGCACCCTTTAGCAAAGTTGTAGAAAATTTTATAAGGAACAAAAGTTGTAAAGGTGACAAATCTTGAAAAGGTGCACAACATGTCCAAAAATGTCTAACAACCCAGAAATTCCCTGCTGTTAGCCATCCTGAAAATTTCTAAGTGTTGGGGTCGAATTTCAGTTTCATGTACCTTACTTTGGAGCTTTATATCTTGCAACACAAGCTGATACAGACCTTGATCCTTAAATAAAAGTTGTAGAACATATCATGGGGAACAAAATTTGTTTAATGTCACAGAGCTAATTCAGTACCTAGCTTGGTCAAATCGAGCTCATGAAACTGAATCCAGTGCTGTTTTGAAGCTTCGAAAATCGGCTAAGTTTGGAATGACTGAAATTCGCGATTTCCGTTTCCATGTACCTGTCTTTGGTGATTTTTAGTTTGCAAACCAGGCCGAATCAATCCTAGGTCCCTTAATCAAAGTTGTAGTATGCGTGTAGCTCTACACAACGGTGTAATCAGTGGAACAAATCATCAACCGGTTAGAGAGTTACGCAGTGGAGAAAAACGATGTTCAGTTGTACATTTGAGGTGGTATTGAAAATTGAATTTTCAGCTGTAACAGTGCCGTGCCGACAGGAGCAGACAGCTTCCGCCCCGTGCCTCGCGTGCTCGCCCCGCGCTCGCCACCTTGCCCTTCCTTTGCCACGCGCCCCACTCCCCAACGCCATACAGAGGTGGAGCCGAGCTCCCCACTCCCCAGCGCTCTCTCTCACTCGCTCTCCCTCGCCTCTCTCATTGCGCAGCGACCATCAGCCATGGACGCGAGCAGAGCTCGCTGCCGCTGCTGCGCTACCGCCGCTGCTCCCCTCCATCACCACTCCCTCCTCACCATGCAGGCCGCTGCCCTATCATCGAGTCGAGCTAAGGCACCGCACGCGTGACCTGCCGCAGGCCGCCGCGGTCAGGCAGCCGCAGGCCGCAGCCGGCCGAGCCAAGGCCACGGCTGGTCATGGCCAAGCCTGGCTGGCCTTCCCCGCTGCTCCCGACAGCTTCTTGCCGGGCATCGGCTCCTCCCCCGCGCCTTCCTCCAGTCAACAAGGCGCCGGAAAGCACCACCGCCGGAGCAGCAGTCGCTGCAGCTGCCTGTCTCCATGGACAGGACACTACGGGCCACCTCGGGCCGAGCGGAGCAGCCCTACGCGTGCGCGCCAGCTCCCTGGTGCTCCACCGCCACTTCCCCAACACCGGCCTGGCCCCCAACGGCCGGAGCCACGAGTCCGGCCATCCTCTGCTCTGATTTCCGACCAAGGGCTTCGTCCTCAAATTCGACTAGAGGGAAGGGCCTAACTGCATTGTCATTGACTCAAGTGAATAGTACCCCGAGGGACCTATTGTTTTAAATCGGCTGGAAGTTTGAAAAATCATAGTAATTCATAGGAAATTCGTTAAATAGAAAATGTGGACTTTTTGGAATCCTTGTGAAATTTTCTATGCAGTAGATCTATAAGATGGCATGTTTTAGTTTAAAGTTTTAGCTGCAAAAACAGATTTGTGCAGTAGGGTTTTAATGCTAGTTGAATTTGTTATTTTTCATAACTACATATCTAGGGCTCCAAATGAAGTGAAATTTTTATGGCATGCTACTCATGTGATGATTGATGTGTGGTAAAAATTCAGGAGTATTGGATGAAGTATGAGTGAGTTATTGGTTTATCTTGCTCTCACATGATTTCTTGCTTTAGAAACTTGTCTTTTTCATAGAGGTTGCTATACTTATGCAAATGGAGTGAAATTTATACAGTAGACTATTGAGAGGATATGTAGGCCACTGTAATTTTGGTAGAATTTATTGTGCACTTTTGATAGGTGTTCATAATTCCACCTAATTATCTAAATAAATTAAGAAATGTATTAAAAGAATTTATTTAGATGGTGACACTATGTTTTCTGGTGTTCATCAGTCATGTGGAATATGTTGGTAAAGTTGGGTTGGTCCAATTATATGTTTGCAACATAAGTTAATAATTATTTCTTGCAAATGAGGTTTCTGAACAGATTTGAGAATATTGTTAATTACCCTATGCAATTGATGTTTTCATGTCTTGTGTGCTATAACAAAGTTGTTATGAATTTCATGATCTAGCTGCTGTTAAATTTTTGTGGCATTTGGCCATATGGTTTAGAAACTACAGCTGTTCTAAGTTGGGTTCAGATTTATGTTGCTCTCTGTCCTTCCAGGACAGATTCTGTACCTTCTGTATTTCGACCTTGTAAATGTTAGAATCAGGTTTAGATGTTTATAAATGAAATGTGGACAATTTCAGAAGCTTTCTAGAATGTCTTCTTGCAAGTTATTTGGAGTTATAGATCTCCAGTTATGATTAAATTACTCAGCTGTTGGTCTGATGTCCAGAAGGTAGCAATTTCTAGTTCTAGTACCTTAATTAACTTTGTCATGCTTGGGTTTGATGATACCTGGGTGGTACCCTAAGATCTTATAAGACTTGTGTCTTGGTGATGTGCTTGCAATCTTCTATGTTATGCCCTAATAAGGATTGAGTTAATTAGCTCTAGATGTTTATACGAACTTTGGTATGCTTGTTGGATTACTTTGTTTATTTCACTTATATGCATTCATACACATGCATTATTGCACCTCATTTAGGTACGCTAGCTAAAGCACGTGAAGGACCTGATGTGGAGTCAAACCGAAGATGGAGTTAGTGGATCCATCCCGAAGATAGAAGGACCGGACAAGTGTTAGATGGAGGGAATGCTCGCCAAGCGAGTTTCTTCTGACATACTCTAACTTGAGTCGGATCCCAGGCAAGCCCCGGAGCATTATAAGCCTCCTATCTTTAAAGCAATTAATTATATATATGTTATAAGTATTGTTGCATTAAGTGGTAGGAGTTGGTTGAAACCCTTGCTGCATTATATCATTCCTTGTCCAGAGATATGAATCCTTGAAGAATCCTACATAGACTAGGATCGAGTAGATGCTTAGCCCTGCTTTAAGCGGTAGAAGTCAGGTGATTTCCTGTCACCTGCGAGATATAGGAATATTCATATATGGCATGGTTGGCTATATTTGCTATCGTAGAATGGAACCATGTGTTAATAAAATGAAATAAGACCGGGCGGGATGACGATAGTGAAGCAACAAGGCATGGAGGTCTTGGGTGTAGAACTATCCCCGTCTGAGTCGTTTAAGGACCGATTCGCTGTACGTCCTTGAGTCATGTTGAACGCAGTCTAACACTTAGTTGGCCGGATAAGTCGTTCCGACCGCGAAGTCGAGTAGTATGGTTCAGGCCGGGAATCGAATGGTAGGTTGCATCTTGGAGGAGAGAAAGGATGTGCTTGGGGACATTGGCGTGAGACCAAGGGGGGGTTAGAGTCCCTATCACCTGGCAGAGTGTCGCCCTTGGGGACGCGACATCATTCGGACCCGCGATTCCTGAACTGTACGAAAGATGACCTGAGCAGCCCTCGCCAGGCGTGACTCGGTGAGTGTTAGAAATACCCCTCCAGCTGGATAGGAATTCGATTCGAATCGCCGTCGCTCCCGGTTAGTGAGCACTTGACTTGAGCAGCGGCAACGTAGATTCCATTAAATTGAACGGATGGTTAATTGGATAACGATGGAAAGGTTGCCTCAATTTATACCTGCTATGGTTAATATTGTTTGCTCCTAATAAAGTGAGTGCTCTAGTACTGGTTCTAATATAGATGATAGGTTAATGATAATTAACTTGATGCATTAATGATTACTTATCCATAATAAGCTTTTATGCAAAATGTTGTCAAGCTAGCCCACTTTATATCAGCCTTGCATGATCCTTGGTGTCACTTTATTTCTGGTTTCTGACGGGTAAGTCTAGCTGAGTACCTTCTTGTACTCAGGGTTTTATCCCCACTTGTTGCAGGTTGTGATGTATCTTGGCGGCTGCAAGAGTTGGTTGGCTCCTGCCGTAGAGGCGGAGTGTGATCACGGGCATGATCCTTCTGAGTTATCTTCTCTCTAATTCTTTTGTTGGAAGTTGACCTTAGTATTGGCATATATTTGAAATAAAGGTGTTGTTAGTTTCAAATTACTTTGCTTCCGCTACTTTTTAATTTAAGTTGTAATAACTATGTTGAACTCCGATGTATATTTTGAATTACTTGTGAAATGGTTGTAACATGTGACTTGTTATGTTGAATCACTACGATCTTGGCTTGTATGTTGGTTGGTTTGAAATCCCTCGTGATTTCATTGGACTACCGGAGTTATATGGGCTCAAGTGCGAGAATTTGATCACTCCGGTGATTGTTTTTGTACTTGTGCTCTTATAATTTGGACGGTTCCGTTACAGCACCTATCTTGCACCGACGCTAACACTGTCTCAAAATAGATCAAAACGAGATTCCGCATGACTCACGTCACATAGGAGTTCCATCGTGTGCCTCCAATACTATTTCTGAGCCTACGGTACTGATGAATCCAGCCCAGGTGGGGTTGGCCGAGGCCCAACAAATTAAGGTTGCCCGGACCCCAACAGTTCTTATGCACACCCACTCAGGGAAAGGCCCAATGTCCCTAAAAGACTAGTCTGATAGGGGAAGGGTGTCTCTCTCTTTTAAGGTGGCTTCCTCCTCCCAGGCTAAGCAAGGTGGGATTATTCAGAGGCTCACACGGTCGCCGCCCGACTACAACTAGGCCACTTGGCCCTTTTTTTCGTTGCGTCTTTGCCAGCGGGTAATAGTGGAGGATGTCCTCATCATTCTCACCCCCTTAAACAAGGGCCCAGCTCTGATACCAACTGATATGAACCCGCTAGGGTTTATGGACGATCTTTCGATGAGAGGCGTGAGATCACTCGATTTGGTGGATGGAGATGACGTTCACGGCCCGACTACAGCCTTCCAAGACCGCGCCTTAGCAACCGATACACCACCTCCAAAGGCTGTCACGATCTTGTGGAGCGCGACAACCAGCCACTAGGGCTCCCGTCCTGCAAGCAATCGAAGAACTAGCAAGAACAAGGAAACAAGCACTGAATTTGCAAGATGAAATTGAAAACCTCAAACTGAATCTTATTATGAGTGGAGTTCTGAAGACAAGGAGACGGGTGGCTGGATCAGCACACGCGCCTTCAAGCAAGTAGCAAAGGCTAAACTTGATCTAAACAAAACCCAAGTGTTCCTGGTGGCGGCTAAGGGGTATATAATGTGTGGAGGACGACCACAAGAGAGTTTGGGTCGTGCTCCAACCCTAGGACGCGTCCCTACTGGACTCTAAAAGATACAAGCCCATTGGGCTAACTTAAGGTGGCGCAGCACCCTGGACAGAATAGACCTCTGGGTGATTTTTGGACTGTTGACGCCGTTTCTGAGCAGGTATGAGTATGAGGTCAGATCCGTATGAAAGTAGACTTTATTAGCTTTCCAACAAGTCCAGAATCACCCCAATCCGACTCCGTATGTAATCGTGGCGACCGTCACAAGTTGGAGGTGTGCTGCAGTCCGAATCCAGCCTACGCGAGTCCTTTTCCCTTTTGGTCTTCTCCTTGATTCCTAATCAAAACAAGAGTGCACGTGTCTCCAAGATCTAAACAGGATGGACAAGAGCTCAAGAAGGAACTCACTTGATGATTAAGTGTTCGAGCACGAGCACGGGTAATAGGACCAGCAGGTGTCGGCGTGGACGGCGTGGATGTATGATCGGTGTTGATGTCCTCATCATCCTCCCTTTCTTGAATTTGAGTCGTCCTCGACTCAAGCTCATCTTCCTCACCCAAATAAGGCTTCAAATCTGCAATGTTAAATGTGGGACTAACCCCAAAATCTGCAGGAAGATCAAGCTTATATGCATTCTCATTTATTCGTTGCATCACTTTAAAAGGACCATCCGCTCTAGGCATCAATTTAGATTTTCTTAATTCAGGAAACCTATCCTTTCGCAAATGCAACCAAACCCAATCTCCAGGTTCAAGAATCAATTCCTTTCTACCTTTATCTACAGCAAATTTGTACTTAGCATTCATGCGCTCTATGTTTTCTTTAGTGGTTTCATGTAGTTTTAGCATCAATTCAGCACGTTGCTTAGCATCAAAATTCAACTTTTCAGAACTTGGCAATGGCATTAAATCAATAGGAGCACGTGGTAACAAGCCATAAACAATCTCAAAGGGACACATCTTCGTAGTAGAATGCAGCGAACGATTATAAGCAAACTCAATATGAGGCAAACAATCTTCCCACATCTTAATATTCTTCTTTAAAACAGTCCTTAACATAGTAGACAAAGTTCTATTCACAACTTCAGTTTGACCATCAGTTTGGGGGTGACAAGTGGTGGAAAATAAAAGCTTAGTCCCCAATTTGGCCCATAAAGTTCTCCAAAAATGGCTAAGAAATTTAGCATCATGATCAGAAACAATTGTATTTGGCACACCATGCAAGCGAACAACTTCTCGAAAGAACAAATCAGCAATATTTGTAGCATCATCAGTTTTATGACATGGTATGAAATGTGCCATTTTAGAGAATCGATCCACAACCACAAAAACACTATCTCGCCCTTTCCTAGTCCGTGGCAATCCCAACACAAAATCCATAGAAATATCCTCCCAAGGAGCACTAGGAACAGGAAGAGGCATATACAAACCGTGTGGATTCAACCGGGACTTAGCCTTTTGACATGTTGTGCAGCGAGCAACAAATCTCTCCACATCTCGTCGCATCTTGGGCCAAAAGAAATGACCAGCAAGAATGTCCTCCGTCTTCTTCGCTCCAAAATGCCCCATCAAGCCACCTCCATGCGCTTCCTGCAGCAACAATAAGCGAACGGAGCTAGCTGGAATGCATAGCTTGTTAGCTCTAAACACAAACCCATCATTGAGGATGAATTTGTTCCATGTTTTCCCATCTTTACAATGCAGCAGCACTTCTTTAAAATCAGCATCATGAGCATATCGTTCTTTAATTGTTTCTAAACCAAAGATCTTGTAATCAAGTTGATTCAGCAAAGTATATCTCCTAGACAATGCATCTGCAATGATATTATCCTTCCCTTTCTTGTGTTTGATAACATAAGGAAAAGATTCAATAAATTCAACCCATTTTGCATGTCTACGATTCAGTTTTCCTTGACTACGAATATGCTTCAAAGATTCATGATCAGAATGTATAACAAATTCTTTGGGCCACAAATAATGCTGCCATGTTTCTAATGTCCGCACTAGAGCATATAATTCCTTATCATATGTAGAATAATTAAGAATAGGCCCGCTCAATTTCTCACTAAAGTATGCAACAGGTTTTCCTTCTTGTAACAAAACACCACCCAATCCAAATGATGAGGACATCAACACCGATCATACATCCACGCCGTCCACGCCGACACCTGCTGGTCCTATTACCCGTGCTCGTGCTCGAACACTTAATCATCAAGTGAGTTCCTTCTTGAGCTCTTGTGCTTTGCCCCAAGAAAAGGACACTCCCTTCTTTGTAAGCTCATTCAATGGTGCAGCAATGGTGCTGAAGTCCTTCACAAAACGGCGATAGAAACCAGCAAGTCCTAGGAAACTCCGCACTTGTGTGACCGTCGTGGGTACAGGCCATCCTTGTATAGCTTCCACCTTGGCTTTATCAACCTCAATTCCCTGTGGAGTGACAACATAGCCAAGAAACGATACTCGATCGGTGCAGAAAGTGCACTTCTCAAGGTTACCAAACAAACGTGCATCACGTAGAGCATTGAAAACAACACGTAAGTGATCAAGGTGTTCATCAATGGATTTGCTATAAATCAGTATATCATCAAAGTAGACGACAACAAATTTCCCAATGAAAGCACGCAAAACCTCGTTCATTAATCTCATGAAAGTACTAGGTGCATTAGTTAACCCAAAAGGCATGACTAACCACTCATATAGACCGAACTTGGTTTTGAAAGCAGTTTTCCATTCATCTCCCAATTTCATACGAATCTGGTGGTACCCACTACGCAAATCAACCTTTGAAAACACAACAGCACCACTCAATTCATCAAGCATATCATCTAATCGTGGAATAGGGTGTCGATATCGAATGGTGATATTATTAATAGCCCTACAATCAACACACATGCGCCATGTTCCATCTTTCTTAGGCACTAAAATCACTGGAACAGCACAAGGACTAAGAGACTCACGCACATAACCTTTGTCTAGTAGTTCTTGCACTTGTCGCTGAATTTCCTTCGTTTCCTCCGGATTTGTCCTGTATGGCGCACGGTTTGGCAAAGATGCTCCAGGGATAAGATCAATTTGGTGCTCAATCCCTCGTATTGGTGGCAGCCCCGCTGGTATCTCAATGGGAAACACATCAGAATACTCCTGCAAAATGTTAGCAACAGCAGGGGGCAAAGAACGTTGCATATCCTCAAATGAAATCAAAGCATCCTTGCATACCAAAGCATAAGCAACAGAGGTGGATGCATTGAACTCATTAATATCAGATTTTGTAGCAAGCATACAACGTCCTTTCAATGTTATCTCATCTTTGTCATCAACAACAGATTTGTCACTCTCGCTCTTTGCTTTTGCAGCCTTAGTAACATCAGATTGCATAATAACTTCAGGAGACATAGGATGCAACACAATTTTTCGATCATGGTATAGAAACGAATATTGATTTGATCTACCATGATGCATCGAATCTCTATCAAATTGCCATGGTCTACCTAGCAGAATATTGCAAGCTTGCATAGGCACAACATCACATTCAACAATATCTTTGTATGATCCGATGGCAAAATTGATTCGCACCAGTCTCGTTACCTTTGCCTTACCACTGTTGTTCAGCCATTGGATGTAGTAGGGATGGGGATGTGGTTTGGTGGTGAGGGCGAGCTTTTGTACCATGTCGCTACTTGCCAAGTTGTTGCAGCTACCTCCATCAATGATCATGCGACACGAACGCTCCTTGATGACACACTTTGTTTGGAATAAAGTGTGTCGCTGATTTTGCTCCGCCTTCTCCATTTGTGCACTAAGCACTCGCTGTACAATCAAGCTCTCATAGTGCTCCGCGTCACCTGCATTGATGTGTTCTTCTATGTGTTCCTCACTACCTGCATAGTCAGCCGCAAGCAATGCAAGTGTATCTTCATCAAAATCACTAGCAGATGAACACTCACCATCATCTTTGACAATCATAACACGCTTGTTTGGGCAGTCACGCATCATATGGCCATATCCCTTGCACCGATGACATTGTATGTTGCTTGTTCTACCTGTCGATGCCACGGATGAAGTACTCGCAGCCGGCTTTTGCGCTGTCTTCACTACTGAATTGGTGGGGGCAGCTCGAGTCTTGTCACTAGATGATGGCGTAGGAGTACGTGTAGACGGAGTTGTAGATGGGCGCGGCTGCCATGAACTAGCTTTCCCTGCAGAAACATTAGTCCTTGCGCTAGCACGTCGTCCCTGCACTTCCCGTTCAGCTTTACAAGCAAGATGAAACAGTTTGGTTACGTTATTGTATTCTTTGTAAGCGAGGATATCCTGAATTTCCCGATTTAATCCACCTAAAAATCTAGCCATAGCAGGTTCCTCATCCTCCTCTAAATTACAACGCAACATACCCGTTTGTAATTCCTGATAGTATTCTTCTACACACTTAGAACCTTGTCTCAATTGCTGCAACTTATTTATCATATCACGGGCATAGTAAGATGGAACAAATCTAGCTCTCATGGCTCGTTTCAGTGCATTCCAAGTTCTAGGTATGTTATTAGGATTTTTCTTGCCATATTCGATCCACCAAACAGAAGCAAAATCTGTGAACTCACTAGTAGCAGCCCTAACACGCGTGTTCTCAGGAAATTCATGGCATGCAAACTTTTGATCAACAGCAATCTCCCAAGTAATGTATGCATCAGGGTCATATTTACCATCAAAAGGAGGTATTTTAAATTTAATCTTACTGAAAGCATCATCATTATTGTGTACCTCGCGTCGGCGGCGGCCACCCATACCTCTACGGTTGTGACGTAGGCGACGTCGATCACGAGTGTCTCGATCATCATGTTCAGTATCACCTGTGTATTCTTCATCATAGCTACCATCCTCTGGATCTTCCTCCTTCTTTTCTTCTTTATGCTGGTCTTTATCATTGTTGTGGAGGTCATCAAAACGCCTCAGCAGAGCAGCAAGGCTTTTGTCCACACTAGCAATGGACTGCTCCAAACCTGCAAGCTTGTTGTTTGCGGCAATCTGAGTAGCCTCCAACTGCCCAAGTTTGTCATTTGTCACCTGCAAGTCATTATCAAGTCCCTCCGTGTGCAACTTCACTTTCCTTTCAAAATGTTGTATGATGCCCTTTGTGCGAGGCGAATGCGGAATTTGGTTATCTTCGTCGGTCCCTGACATGGTTCAAAGACAAAGACAACAAGAAGACAAGTGAAGAAATAAAAGCCCTACAACTACTAGGATGTAGCTACAGCAAGTCGCTCACTCTCCACCTATTACACAAGTTCTTACCAGTTCTTACCTTGCTCGACAGGAGGGGTCATCTACCAACAAGTCTGCAGCAATGGATGAAGTGTATCGGTGCCGCAGCACGAGACCTGTCAAGCTGTAGAATATATGGAGCTATAGGTGGGCTGAAACAAGGAACGAACTAGCACCACGTTAGTTACAAAAAGCAAGCTGAATAATCGTTCAACCGGCGGTACTGTGCTGGTCCTAGTCTAGACCGTGCTAGAGACGCGAGCCTGGACACAAAGGAGAGCACAACACACCACCCAAAGTGAACGAAGAATCTCTAAGATCAGCCCCTTTCTCTTCTTTTCTTTTGCTTCTGTCTTTTTCTTTTTTTTTCTTTTTTTTTTTTTTTTTTTTTTTTTTTTTTTTTCAGGGGCACTCAAAACTGATTATATGAACAAGAACACTCCCAAAGAGCAACTCAGCACACACACTTTTTTCAAAAGGGCAGGGGTATTCCGGTAAAAAAAAGATATGAACTCTCTCTCTCTCCACCTATTACACAAGAACTCTCTCTCTCTCTCTAGAGTAAGCCACTCGTTTAGATATGAATACTTGCTGCGTGGTTCGTTTGATATTTGTAGCACAGGGTGAACTGATTCCTCGTCTGATTGGAACTTCTAATTCTACTCGGACTTGGCCAATAGCGAGGAATACCCGATTCCTTGATCCGACTCAAACTTGAAAACCTACTTGGATTCGGCCAACAGAGAGGAACAGCCGATTCCTTGTCCGATTCAAACTTCAAACCCTACTTGGATTCGGCCAACAGAGAGACTATATGATAGCGAGTGTTGTGATAGAACGTGACAAGAACTCAAAACTCTAAAGGACTAAAACTAAGACCAGCAACTTGACACAACCGATGCAACCGATGACTCAACAAGCCCTAACTAGGTAGCACTAGCCACGGCCCAAAAGTCTATAGGATTGTAGGAAACTAATCTACTTTTTTTTTTGGCTTTTTTGTTGGACTGTAGGAAAAATAAAAACAGCAAAGAACTAGAAGTCTCTCACCGATAAACCTTGCTCTGATTACCAACTGATAAATCCAGCCCAGGTGGGGTTGGCCGAGGCCCAACAAATTAAGGTTGCCCGGACCCCAACAGTTCTTATGCACACCCACTCAGGGAAAGGCCCAATGTCCCTAAAAGACTAGTCTGATAGGGGAAGGGTGTCTCTCTCTTTTAAGGTGGCTTCCTCCTCCCAGGCTAAGCAAGGTGGGATTATTCAGAGGCTCACACGGTCGCCGCCCGACTACAACTAGGCCACTTGGCCCTTTTTTCGTTGCGTCTTTGCCAGCGGGTAATAGTGGAGGATGTCCTCATCAGGTACGTTCAACGCAAACGGTGCACCAATTTTGCATCAAGAGTAGCACTATCTCCAAACAGACTAAACCAAGCTTCCACTTGAGCCTCGTCACCTATCTTCCACTTGAGCTCTATTCGGTGGCATCAAGATTAGCGCTATATCCAAACGGACCGAACAGAGCTCCACCAGACCCTCGTCACCTAGAAGTACCATCGGGTGCATCTAAAACGATTTATGAGCCTATGGTATGTTTGATGCAAACCGAGCACCTATATTGCACCGATGCTAACACAGTCTCAAAACAGATCGAAACGAGATTCTACATGACCCATGTCACCTAGGAGTTTCATCGGCTGCCTCCAATTCTATTTCTGAGCCTACAGAATGTTCGACGCAAACCATGCACCAATCTTGCATCAAGAGTAGCACTATCTCCAAATGGACCAAGCCGATCTTCCGGAGCCTCGTCACCTAGGAGTCCCATCGAGTGTGTCCAAAACGATTTCTATGCCTATGGTATGTTCGGAGCAAACCGTGCACCTACCTTTGCACTGACACTAGCCTGCGAGGTTTGACGGCGGCAGCGGTGGCCATGGCATTCCACCGGCGGAGGGTGATGCCTCTGTCTCAGCGTCGACTCCGGCTCGACCAGATGACACCGGAGGCGTCACTGGAGGGGAGCAGGATGTCGCACGAGTCCCTCACCCTCGAGGAGGTCCTCCGGTGTGCACGCCGGATGGTGGGGAACTTCAAGGTGGAGGACGTCGACAAAGTGCCGATGCGGCCTACCAAGGGGTTCGAGCCTCTGGTAAGTGCTATCGTTAGCATATTTGTTTATTTTGTCCGCTTTTGGATTCTTTCGAATTAGTCGAGGTTGATGCGTAGGATTTGTCGACGGTGAGGGAGACGTGGCTGTCGCTCCCAGAGGACCAGCCGGCTCGAGAGGTACGACGCCAGTAGGCGTCCAAAAAGAAGAAGAAGGACACCGCCAAGAAGCGCCAGATCCGCAAGGCCAAGGAGCGGGAGGAGCTGATGAAGCACCAGCGTCAGCAGAGCCTCGAGGGGCTTCCCCTCGAGGAGTCCTCCTCCGAGATAGTCTCGGGGGAGGACGACGACGACGATGACAGCGATGGGGACGACGCCCTATCGCGGTACGACGCCGTGACTGGGCTGGCGGACCTTCCTGATGTGCGCCCCTATCTGGAGCCCGTCTGGGGTTCGTCCTCCTAGGCATCGGGGCTAGCCCCCATGACCGTCGTCGTGGAAGAGGAGGAGGTGGAGGAAAAGGTGGGCGAAGAGGCGGGCCCCTTGACGAGAGGGGCCGCCCCATCCTGGACCCCACAGGAGGGGTCGACGGTGCCACCCCCGCAAGTCCAGGCCCCGTGGGCTCAGCCGGCGGTTGGGACGGCGGTGTCGGCGTCATCATCGGGGGTGCCGCCTGCGGGCGTGAGGACCCGAGGCCAGCTGGCCTCGGAGGCGCAGAGGACCCAAGGCGGCCCCTCAACCAGGGCCCCAAGGAGCACCCGGTCCGCAGGGGGACCAGCGGTGAGGCCGCCGCAGGCGGCATCGGGGGTTTCTGACTGGCCGGGGTCGAGGCCCCTGCTACCCCTTTCTGGGTAAGGTTTCATGCCCCGTCTTTTGCTACTTAATGGTCTCGTTTCTAATGTACTTGCATACTTCATAGGCTTAAGCGCAAGGCGGAGCTGGCAGGGCCGACCCCCGTGAAGTCGCTCCGGGCGAGTGCCGCCCTCATCAATCAGACGGCGGCGAACGACCTCACCTAGGTCGAAAGACTTCAGGCCGCGAAGGAGCGCCTGAAGAAGCAGGAGGCGGCCGCCTAGGCTGAGGCGGGCGCTCAGGCGGTCACCGGTTCTGACCCTGCCGCGCAGGAGTCGGGGCCGTCAGAAGTGGCGGTGCCCAGCACGGGCGGGGCGAAGCCAGGGTCGACATCGACCGCCGAGGCCTCCGTCGAGGCCACAGCGGCCGAGGCATCCACCCGTGACACGGGGCGGGCGGATGTGGACGAGGTGATGGTGGAGGTCCCGCTAGAGGCGGGACAGGAGGCGGCGCAGCTAGGGGAGCTGCAGCCACAGCAGGACCTGTCGGCGGAGCCAGCGGCTGAGGTGGAGGGTGGGGCTGTCGTGGCCCCGCCCGTGGTCCCAGAGTAGGTACCGGCGACCAAGGGGCCAGCCCTGGCGGAAGGGTCGACCCCGGCCATGGTCGACCTCACCCTCGACGACTCCCCCATCGACAAGGGGAAACAGGTGGTGGGCGTCGAGGAGGTCAAGGCCGTGGACCAGGCCGGTCCCTCTGTGGCGGTTGAGGGGGCCGGAGCTGCGGGTCAGGCCGGGCCTTCCGTAGCGCCGGAGAGCGCCCCGGTCGGACCGTCGTCCGGGTGGCCGGACCTTGCCGCACTAGCCCTGGTCCGGGCGGAGGAAGAGCTGCCGCGCTGGGGGAGCGTCCCTTGAGTTCAGGGACGCCTCCAACCCCGACGCAGAGCCAGTCTTCGCCTGCATGACGGAGATGAGGTGCACCATTGGTAGTACCTCGAGGGTATCCGGTGACACATGGAACGATCGCTTCGTGTGGCGTCGGAGGCCGTGTCGCGAGGCATGCTGGACGCCATCAAGGTAAGTTCGGGTTAATGGTTCTTTTTTGCTATCCTTTTGTTGTCCTTTTGCCCCCTTTCTTTTGGTTCTAACCTCTTTGGTTTTCGAACCATGGTCAGGAGCTTAAGGAGCACTCCCGCTGCAAGTCGCTCTTCATCCGTAATGAGAGCGACGTGTGGGCGGCGCTTGCTCGGCAATGGGATCTGGTCGAGGAAGCCAACCAGCGGCTTTCTCGTTAGAGTGCCGAGGCGGCCGAGCTCCGCGTTGCCTACGCAGCGGTCAAGGAGGAGGCGGTACAGGCTTGGGCGGCCGAGGCTGTGCCACGCAAAGACGTGACCAAGGCCCAGGAGGAGGCAGCCAAAGCCCACGAGGATCTCATGCCCCTGTCAGCACGGGTGAAAGAGCTCGAGGAGGATGTCGCCCTTGTTAGCAGGCATCGCGACGCCCTTAACGTCCAGATCGGGGAAGTGAGCGCTCGCTTCGGGGCCCTGAAGGACGAGGTCGCCACGCTGAGTGGAGCCATCCAAGAGAGGGACGAGGCTCTCTCGAACGCCCGCCAGGAGATCGAGACGTTGAGGGCGGCCATTCGTGACAGGGATGACGCTCTCCAAGCGCTCGAGAGGACGTGCGGGGGACTTCGCGACGAGGTCATGGGCTGGCAGACCCACTCCGAGGGTGAGTTTTTTGTTGCACTACGGCCTTGGCGTCGAGGTCCCGTATTTGTGCTAACTAGACACTTGTGTTCCAGGAGTTGGAGAGGGAGTAGCGGGTGGCTCAGGCGGCGGCCAACTCCTTCCAGAGCCTCTTCGAGGCCGAGGCCCAGCGGACTCAGTTGCTCTAGGGCGCGATCTCCTCCGTGTGTGATGGCCTGGGGGTCGAGCCTGATGCCGATGCAGAGGAGGACGCCCCAGGGAACTCCTTCATCCGCCGGATGGTGGAGCTGGGCCGCCTTGTCCGGGAAAGGATACGAGGCAGCCTTCACCACGGCGTGAAGAGAGCGCTGGCCGTCATTCGGTCTGGGTTCGTGTACGACATGGAGCTCGTTGCTGATGGCTTCATCACCGACCCAGACCGGACGGACGAGGAGAATGAGGACGCCTGCCTGGACCTGATCGGAGCCGCCGAGGAGCCTGGAAGTCGCTTGGCCAAGCTTTTTGAAGCCGAGGTGGTTTCGCCCACCGACGACGAGGGCCTGTGAGCCAAATCTGGGCGCAGAGGCCCATGTAATAAGTTAGTGTTTTGAATTTTGGTCGTAGTGGCCTCGGAGGCCTTGAACACTCGAAATGTAAACCTGCACTGGTTGTTTAAGTTTTGTTCGAGTTTTTCTTCCCTTTATCGCTTGAATCACGTTCTCGCATGATTTACTTGACACGTGGTCGCGTCCCTTGGCGTAAGGGAGTGAGTGGAGGTACCATAGCCTCGGAGGCGTAAGTGATCTCGCGGCTCGACTACCCTTGAGCTTCAGGGTGCTCTTGCGGCCTCGCAGATCGTGTAAGAAACTGATTTAAGCGACGGGGGATGTACTCTTTTTCAAAATTATGAACCGCCATTAGGTCTACTTAGCATAGGTTCGTGCCCCTAGGCATGAGGGGTTAGTGGAGGTACCGTAGCCTCGGAGGTGTAAGTGATCTCGCGGCTCGAGAGCCCCTTTGAGCCTCAGGGCGCTCCTGCAGCGTTATCGACTTAAGTGGCAGTTTTTCAACTTTGATGTTTTTTCGGGGACCGGGGGTTCCCCCTTGTAGCCCCCGAGGGAGGTTCGATTCTGGGAGAACAGAGTCGATCCTTCCTATTTGTTTGTAAAGCGAAACTTTGAACACTGTTGTATTCTTTATTAATGAGATTGGAAAGAAATTACAGAGCCTCGAGGCTTTTTAAGGGAAAAAGCGACGTAGCTGTTCAATGTTCCAAGCGTTGGTGAGGATTTCGCCCTTCTCGTTGGATAGCATGTAGGTGCCCGGCTTTAGTACTTCTACGATGATGTACGGTCCTTCCCACGGGGGCATGAGCTTCTGCCGTCCCTTGGTGTTCTGGCTTCGACGTAGCACCAGGTCACTGACGTTGAGGTCACGCCTGTGGACGTGTCTGTCGTGGTAGCGTCGGAGACTTTGCTAGTACCTGGCAGAATGTAACAGAGCCACATCTCGGGCTTCGTCGAGCTGGTCGAGGGCGTCCTCTCTTGTGGCGTCGTTATTTCTTTCACTATAGGCCTTCAACCATGGGGATCCATATTCTATATCAGTTGGGAGCATAGCCTCAGACCCGTAGACTAAGAAGAACGGAGTGAACCCCGTGGCTCAACTCGGCAATGTTCTTAGGCTCCACAGGATCGAGGGAAGCTCGGTAGCCCATCTCTTGCCATGTTTGTTTAGCTTGTCAAAGATTCTGGGTTTCAGGCCTTGTAGGACCATGTTGTTGGCATGTTCCACTTGGCCATTTGTTTTTGGATGAGCAACGACCGACCAGAGCACACGGATGTGGTGGTTGTCGCAAAAATCCAGAAACTTTTTACCAGTAAACTGGGTGCCATTGTCCATGATGATACAGTTGGGAACCCCAAAGCGGTGGATGATGTCGGTGAAAAAGAGCACAGCTTGCTCGGACCTGATGCTGGTGATAGGATGGGTCTCGATCCACTTGGAAAATTTGTCAATGGCAACGAGCAAGTGGGTGAAACCGCCAGTGGTCCTTTTCAATGGTCCGACAAGGTTAAGCCCCCAAATGGCAAATGGCCATGTGATGGGGATGGTTTGCAGGGCATGAGCTGGAAGATGGGTCTGTCTCACATAGTACTGGCAACCTTTGCAGGAGTGTACTAGCTTGACAGCGTCGGAGACCGTGGTCGGCCAATAGAAACCTTGTCGGAAAGCTTTCCGACAAGGGTTCGAGGCGCCACGTGATGACCACAAGCCCCCGAGTGTAGATCGTTGAGCAGGTCTCTGCCTTTCTCATTTGTGATGCAGCATTGGAGGACGCCAATAGGGCTGCGGTGGTACAGCTCCCTAGTATCGCCAAAGATCACGAAGGTTTTGGCCCGGCGAGCGATCTGTCGAGCCTCGGTCCTATCCGAGGGGAGGTCCCCTCAGATGAGATGGTCGAGGTACGGAACGCGCCAGTCAGGCACGGGGTCCGATGGTGGGATCGAGCCTTCCACCTGCATGGCTTCAGCCCGGTCGAGGGGGCTTCTGCCACAGGTGGAGGGTCGAGTGACGGCCCGTCGACCCCACCGTCCGACCCGAGGTCGACGGATGGTTGCTGGAGATCTTTTGCGAAAACGTCTGGTGGAACCGTAGTTCGATTGGACGCGATTTTTGCCAGTTCATCGGCGGCCTCATTATACCTGCGTGCGATGTGGTTGAGCTCGAGGCCGTGAAACTTGTTCTCAAGGCGCCACACTTCTTCGCAGTAGGCTTCCATCTTGGGATCACGGCAGCTTAAGTTCTTCATGACCTGGTCGATCGGGGTCAGCCATCCAGGAAAAATGGCGGGAAAGCGATGTTGGCACGCAGCGTCCCCTACCTGGCGCGCCAACTGTCGGTGTTCGGTCCCATGGGGGTCCTAAACCGACGAGTGAGTGCTACGTGTCCCTAACCTGGATGGTGATGCAAGGAAAACACACGGGGGTTTATCCTGGTTCGGGCAGAAGAAGGCCCTACGTCCAGCGGGGGGAGAGTTTTGTATTTCCTTGCACCGAGGTGCTTGCGTAGGGGTTACAAGCTTGTGAGAGAGGGCACCGAGCCCAAGTCTCAAGGGGAGAAAAAAGAGTAGAAGGGTGATTGCTTGAGATGTTGATCTCTGAGATGGAAGCCTTTGCTTGCTAGTGCTTGGCTTTGGACTTGTGTCTCTTTCATTGTCTGTCGTCCCCTTGTAGAGCCCCGGCCTGCCCTTTTATAGGGTAAGAGGAGGCCAGGACACCGGGGCACCTTGAGGTGATGTTTTGTCGGTCCCTGTAGGAGTTACTGTAGCGGCGTGCTCCAGGAATGGCCGGCCATCCCTGGACACCATGGTGACGTCGGGGATGAGACGGTGAAATGACCTGGAACCCTGTGCCATGTCAGCCTTTCTTTCCTGTCGAACAGCGCTAGGCGTCGAGGCTGGGTCGAGGCCTGACGGATAAGGCCGAATCCTCCCTCGAGGGTGATTGGTGATAAACAGTGCATGGTAAGGCGCGCACAGTGACAGGTTTCACCTCCCATCATGGGATGGGCAGTAAAACAGTGAGGACTGACACCGGCGTTGCTCCCACGTCGATCACTGTTGTAGCCATGTCGGTAGATGGTAGTAGGTAATCGCATTAAATGCCCTGACTTTTGTCTCAGGGTAGGTGGATAGAGGGGGTCGATCGCTTCGACCCGGCGTCATGCGAGTCGGAGTTTTGCTAGTGGCCGAACGAGCCTCGTGCGAGTCGGAGCGCAGTCGAGGCGCCTTGTTGTACGGGACGGGGCACGGTCGAGGCGTTCCCGTTAGGGGTGCCTCGTACGAGTCAGAGTTGGAGCACGGTCGAGGCACTCCATCGAGCTGGCCTCGTACGAGATGGACCCGGTATGCAGTTGAGGCGGGCTGCCTTTTGCTGTGGTTTAATCGTTTTGTTTTTTATTATCGTTAGCTGTGGGTACCCCCATACTGTTGGTACCGATAGGTATGTACTTCGTATCATGAAAATTCTGTCTCATTTTGTGATCTTGTAATGTGTCTTGAGGTTGCACATCTAGTTCAACTTCATTATTATTCTCTTCTTCTGCCACTGGTGGTACTACTGGTGCTCTTCTCACTCCTTTTGGATAGGGAGGATCCTTGGTGGATCTCCCTCCTCTCGTAGTAATAGCTCTTACTTGCTCAGGGTTAGTGGCAATGGGCAATACCGCAACTAGCTGTTTTATCTTCTCTTCTATCTTCTTATTAAACTTGAGCTGATCTTCGATGGCAATTGAGAAACTATCCAATTTAACATTTATATCCTCTAGGATTCTGTCATTGGTGGCAAGCTTTTCTTTGATTTCACTGTTCATTCTGATCTACTGCTTGACTAAATCCCTCAATGTTGGTTGTCGATTTGATTTTTGATTTGGCTGATACAAAGGCTTCTGGGCTGTGGAATTTATATCTTGTTTGTATGCTGCTTCAATCACCCTTTGATCTTCCTTATACTTAGCCCTCTAGTCAAGCCACTTGAGCAAGTCATCCATCTTGGTAGACAGTGCATTCACTTCTTCAATTGTTTCTTCACTCTGATGACAATGTTGAGTGTGGTCTTGGGACCATCCTTGATTTTTTGATATTTTCTCCATAAGCAACTTGGCTTTCCCAACTGTAAGTGACAAAAAATGATCCTCCAGCAGTTGTGTCTAGGTGCTCACGTGCTTTCTGAGTTAATTCATGATAAAAGCATTGCATGAGTAACCATTCTTCCATTCCATGATGAGGACAATCTAAGATGTATTCTTGCAAATGCTCCCATGCTTCTAAAATGGTGTGTCTTCTGCTATTGAAAATTGATAATCTTTCCTCTTAAGGCATTAGTCTTGCCTATTAGGAAGAATTTTGCTAGAAAGGCCTTTGAACACTTTGCCCATGTGTTGATGTCTTCTTTGTTGGCATAAAACCACTGCTTCGCTCTTCCCACTAGTGAGAATGAAAAAAGGAGAAGTAGTATGATATCTTGATTGACTTCTTTACTGACGATAGTGCTCCCAATTTCCAAGAAATTCTGCAAATGTGCACTTGCATCTTCATGATCCTTTCCATTAAATTGGGTAGCTTGCACCATATTAATGAGGCTTGGCTTGAGCTCAAACTCAAGATTATTTGTTTCTAATACTGGACCTATACGGATATTCTCAACTGTAGGAGCAGAGAATTCACATAGGGTTTTTATAGCCATAACTTTAGGAATTGGAGATAAGCTCCTTCTTAGGTTGATCCAATTCTGATGATGGAGAGTTGAGTGAATCAGAACCAATCCTGCTAATACCTTTTATAAAATATAAACAAAGAAAAACAACAGGGGGTGAACCTGCCAAAGTAGAGGTGCCTTGTTATGATTTCTCATTTTCTAAGTATCTATTTTCGCAATTTTTCTCAAAGGTTTATTCCTTTCCCCGGCAACGGCGCCAGAATGCTTGTTGACACTTCTAACACCACTTAAGCTAAGTTGTCATCCCTAGCATGGCACCAGAAGTGTTGGTATAGAACTGTTCCTCTTAGAATAAAAATGGGATCCATAAGCGTACAGATAAAATAACATCGTAGCACTTCACCGAAAAATATTCTAGGTATCGTTAATTTATATTTAGCTCAAGGGAAAGAACTAAGGACTTAAACCTAAAGGGATGGATTTGCAAAATATGACAACATATGAGAAATCAATCACACAGTCACTTACTTTGGCAGGGGGTAAACCATGATAAATAAGTATAAATGAATTATAAAGCATAGGGATAAATCACGCAGATATTAGAGATAGACTACTCATCATAAAGGTAGGTTGAAACGTCTGATTAGTTCAAGAGATTGAATTCTAGGTAGGTTCTAATCTACTAAGACATTCATCTACTCTAGCAAACACACCATCATATATAGCATAAAAGACTCTTCACTTATGTATAAGGAATATTACTGAAGAAAGCCAGGACATAGCATGACTTCCTACATAACGTTGTTTCTGCCTGTCCTATCAACGGGGGGTGGAATAAGACTTAATAGAACTGTCACTTTCATGATCTACCACACGACCTGGCCAATAGGGTGCATTTGCAGGTAAATAGCATCTAAGCACCACGCTTACATGTGATCTACCACTTAACCCCCTCGCGAAGAGAGCTAAGCGCTTTGCAAACATATACATAAACTCATTATCTATCATAACCATATCAAATGTACTACTAGAGCAAACTAGGAACATAATAAATAGAAACATAATGATATTAGAATAAAGCCGTAGAGCAATGATACAAAATAATACCAATACTTTGAGGACGAAGATCTGAATCCCGAGCACAAGTTGCCCGACTCTTCCTCTATCTAGTCTAAACCTATGTAGAACTTAAAGAATTGGAGTAGCTATTCTAATTCTCTGGTGGAGATAAACTCTCTAAACCCTAGCTCTGCTGGTGGCTCCCTCTGCTAATAAATTGCTAATGAATTAGGGTTTCCCCTGGGGTTTGGGGGCCTTGCTTATATAGTCCTCTAGGAAACACCACAGCCCTTGGATCAAACCGACCTTGATCTACGATTTTTATTCATCCTCAAAGGCGGTGGATGCAGGATCCATGAGGTTGCACCTGATTGGCTCCATGGCCTAGGCGGCCGCCCATGAGGTGGGGGCAGGCGCCCCACCTGTCAACCCAAATGGCCCTCCCCTTCGAGGGGGTGCCTTCTCGAGTCTTCTAGATTATTCTTTTTCGTAGTAAGGTTGATTTCTCTCTATGTAAATCTGACATGTGGGTCTCCTTTAATCTTTTCCTGATAACCCCCTGCAGAAATAGACATTCACCAAAACTCATGGAAATTATTAGTTTAAAACCCCTAAGTCTATGGTGAAGCTCATTTTAACCCTTTTTTATTCTTATTGACTTATAAAGTTGATGGTTAATTATCGTCAATAGGTACGTTCGGTGCAAACCGTGCACCTATCTTGTACTGACACTAACACTGTCTCCAGGCGAACTAAAACGAGATTCCACACGACCCACGTCACTTACGAGTTCCATCGGGTGCATCCAAAATTATTTATGAGCCTATGGTACGTTCAGTGCAACCATGCACCTATCTTGCATCAAGATTAGCACTATCTCCAAACGGACCAAACACTATCTCCAAAAGTACCATTAGGTGCGTTTTAAACGTTTATGAGCCTATGGTACGTTTGATGCAAACTGAGCACCTATCTTGCACCGACGCTAACACTGTCTCGAAACTGATCGAAATGAAATTCTACATGACCCACATCACCTAGGAGTTTTATCGGTTACCTCCAATTGTATATCCAAGCCTACAATACATTTGACATAAACCGAGCACCAATCTTGCATCAAGAGTAGCACTATCTACAAACAGATCGAACTGAGCTTCCACTTGAGCCTCGTCTCCTAGGAGACCCATCGAGTGCACCCAAAATGATTTCTATGCCTAGGTATGTTCGGTGCAAACCGTGCACCTATCTAGCACTGACACTAATACTGTCTCCAAACGGACTAAAATGAGATTCGACAGGATCCACGTCACTTACGAGTTCCATCAGGTGCGTTCAAAACTATTTATGAGCCTATGGTATGTTCAGTGCAAACCGTACACCTATCTTGTGTAAAGATTAGCAATATGTCCAAACAGATCGAACAGAGCTCCACCAGACCCTCGTCACCTAGGAGTACCATCGGGTGCGTCTAAAACGATTTATGAGCCTATGGTACGTTTGACACAAACCAAGCACCTATCTTGCACCGATGCTAACACAGCCTCAAAACAGATCGAAACAAGATTCCATATGACCCACGTCACCTAGGAGTTCCATCGGGTGCCTCCAATACTATTTCTGAGCCTATGGTACGTTCGACGCAAACCGTGCACCAATCTTGCATCAAGAATTGCACTATCTCAAAACGGACCGAACCAAGCTTCCACTTGAGCCTCGTCACCTAGGAGTCCCATCGAGTGCGTCCAAAACAATTTCTATGCCTATGGTATGTTCGGTGCAAATCGTGCACCTATCTTGCACTAACACTAACACTGTTTCCAAATGGGCTAAAATGAGGAGCCTATGGTACGTTTAGTGCAAACCATGCTACTATCTTGCATCAAGATTAGCACTACCTCCAAACGGACCGAACAGAGCTCCACCTGACCCTTGTCACCCCAAAGTACTAGTAGCACTATCTCCAAATGGACCGTGCCGAGCTTCCACTTGAGCCTCATCACGTAGGTGTCCCATCGAATGGATCCAAAATGATTTCTATCCCTCTGGTATGTTCGGTGCAAACTGTACACCTATGTTGCACTGACACTAACACTATGTCGAAACGGACTACAACGAGATTCCACCACCCACGTCACTTACGAGTTCCCATCAGGTGCGTCCAAAACTATTTATGATCCTATGGTTCGTTCCGTGCAAACCATGCACCTATCTTGTCTCAAAATAGATCAAAACGAGATTCCACAAGACTCACGTCACATAGGAGTTCCATCGTATGCCTCCAATACTATTTCTGAGCCTACGGTACGTTCAACACAAATGGTGCACCAATCTTGCATCAAGAGTAGCACTATCTACAAACAGACTAAACCGAGCTTCCACTTGAGCCTCGTCACCTATCTTCACTTGAGCTCTATCAGTGCATCAAGATTAGCAATATATCCAAACGGACCGAACAGAGCTCCACCAGACCCTCGTCCCCTAGAAGTACCATTGGGTGCATCTAAAACGATTTATGAGCCTATGGTATGTTTGATGCAAACCGAGCACCTATATTGCACCGATGCTAACACAGTCTCAAAACAGATCGAAATGAGATTCTACATGACCCATGTCACATAGGAGTTTCATCGATTGCCTCCAATTCTATTTTCGAGCCTACAGAACGTTCGACGCAAACCGTGCACCAATCTTGCATCAAGAGTAGCACTCTTGCATCAAGAGTAGCACTATCTCCAAATGGACCGAGCCAACCTTCCGGAGTCTCGTCACCTAGGAGTCCCATCGAGTGTGTCCAAAACGATTTCTATGCCTATGGTATGTTCGGAGCAAACCGTGCACCTATCTTTGCACTGACACTAGCACAGTGTCTAAACGGACTAAAACGAGATCCACATGACCCACGTCACTTACGAGTTCCATTGGGTGTGTCCAAAACTATTTATGAGCCTATGGTTCATTCCGTGCAAACCATGCACCTATCTTGTGTCAAGATTAGCACTATCTCCAAACAGAACGAACAGAGCTCCACCAGACCCTCGTCACCTAGGAGTACCATCAGGTGCATCTAAAACGATTTATGAGCCAATGGTAGACACAAACCGAGCACCTATCTTGCACCGACGCTAACACTGTCTCAAAACAGAGCGAAACGAGATTCCATATGACTCACGTAACCTAGCAGTTCCACCGGGTGCCTCCAATACTGTTTCCGAGGGTACGGTACGTTCGATGCAAACAATGCAACAATCTTGCATCAAGAGTAGCACTATCTCCAAACAGTCTAAACCGAGCTTCCACTTAAGCCTCGTCACCAAGGAGTGCCATCGATGCGTCCAAAATGATTTCTATGCCCATGGTATGTTCGGTGCTAACCGTGCACCTATCTTGCGCTGACACTAACACTATGTCTAAATGGACTAAAATGAGATTCCACACGACCCACGTCACTTACGAGTTCCATCGAGTACGTCCAAAACTATTTATGAGCCTATGGTTCGTTCCGTGCAAACCATGCACCTATCTTGTGTCAAGATTAACACTATCTCCAAACAACCAAACAGAGTTCCACCAGACCCTCGTCACCTAGGTGTAACATTGGGTGCATCTAAAATGATTTATGAGCCTATGTTACATTTGACACAAACCAAGAACATGTCTTGTATTGACACTAACACTATCTCAAAATAGATCAAAACAAAATTCCACATGACTCACGTCTCCTCGGAGTTCCGTCGGGTGCCTCCAATACTATTTCTGAGCCTACGGTACATTCGACGCAAACCGTGCACTAATCTTGCATCAAGGGTAGCACTATCTCCAAATGGACCGAACCAAGCTTCCACTTGAGCCTCATCAACTAGGAGTTCCATTGAGTGTGTCTAAAACTATTTCTATGCCTATGATATGTTTGGTGCAAACTGTGCACCTATCTTTGCACCGACACTAGCACTGTGTCTAAACGGACTAAAATGATATTCCACATGATCCACGTCACTTACGAGTTCCATCGGGTCCGTCCAAACTATTTATGAGCCTATGGTACATTCTGTCCAATCCATGCACCTATCTTGTGTCAAGATTAGCACTATTGCCAAATGGACCGAACAGAGCTCCACCAGACCCTCGTCACCTAGGAGTACCATCGGGTGCATCTAATACAATTTATGAGCCTATGGTACGTTTGACACAAACTGAGGACCTATCTTGCACCGACGCTAACACTGTCTCAAAACAGATCGAAACGAGATTCCACATGACTCACGTCACCTAGGAGTTCCATCAGGTGCCTCCAATACTATTTCTGAGCCTACGGTACGTTCGATGCAAACTGTGCACCAATCTTGCATCAAGAGTGCTATCTCCAAACAGACCGAACCGACCTTCCACTTGAGCCTCGTCACCTAGGAGTCCCATCGAGTGCGTCGAAAATGATTTCTATGCCATGGTATGTTCAGTGCAAACCGTGCACCTATCTCGCACTGACACTAACACTGTGTCCAAACGGACTAAAACAAGATTCCACACGACCCACGTCACTTACGGGTTCTATCGGGTGCGTCCAAAACTATTTATGAGCCTATGGTTTGTTCTGTGCAAACCATGCACATATCTTGTGTCAAGATTAGCACTGTCTCCAAACGGACCGAGTCGTGCTCCACTAGACCCTCGTCACGTAGAAGTACCATCGGGTGCATCTAAAATAATTTATGAGCCTATGGTATGTTTGATGCAAACCGAGCACCTATATTGCACCGATGCTAACACATTCTCAAAACAGATTGAAACGAGATTCTACATGACCCACGTCACCTAGGAGTTTCATCGGTTGCCTCCAATTCTATTTCCGAGCCTACATAACGTTCAACGCAAACCATGCACCAATATTGCATCAAGAGTAGCACTATCTTCAAATGGACCGAGCCGAGCTTCCAAAACCTCGTCACCTAGGAGTCCCATCGAGTGTGTCCAAAATGATTTCTATGCCTATGGTATGTTCAGAGAAAACCGTGCACCTATCTTTCACTGACACTAGCACATTGACTAAACGGACTAAAACGAGATTCCACACGACCCACGTCACTTACGAGTTCCATCGGGTGCGTCCAAAACTGTTTATGTGCCTATGGTTCGTTCCGTGCAAACCATGCACCTATCTTGTGTCAAGATTAGCACTATCTCCAAACAGAACGAACAGAGCTCCACCAGACCTCATCACCTAGGAGTACCATCGGGTGCCTCTAAAACAATTTTTGAGCCTATGGTACGTTTGACACAAACCGAGCACCTATCTTGCACCGATGCTAACACTGTCTCAAAACAGATCAAAACAAGATTCCACATGACCCACGTCACCTAGCAGTTCCACCGGGTGCCTCCAATACTATTTCCAAGGGTATGGTATGTTCGACACAAACTATGCACCAATCTTGCATCAAGAGTAGCACTATCTCCAAACAGACCGAACCGAGCTTCCACTTGAGCCTCATCAACTAGGAGTCCCATCAATGCGTCCAAAATGATTTCTATGCCTATGGTATGTTCAGTGCTAACCATGCACCTATCTTGCACTGACACTAACACTGTGTCCAAATGGACAAAAACGAGATTCCACAAGACCCACGTCACTTACGAGTTCCATCGAGTACGTCCAAAACTATTTATGAGACTATGGTTCGTTCCGTGCAAACCATACACCTATCTTGTGTCAAGATTAACACTATCTCCAAGCGGACCAAACAGAGCTCCACCAGACCCTCATCACTTAGCTGTAATATTGGGTGCGTCTAAAATGATTTATGAGCCTATGGTACGTTTGACACAAACCGAGCACCTATCTTGCACCGACGCTAACACTATCTCAAAACAGATCGAAACGAGATTCCACATGAATCACGTCACCTAGGAGTACCATCGGGTGCCTCCAATACTATTTCCGAGCCTAAGGTACATTCAACACAAACTGTGCACCAATCTTGCATCAAGAGTAGCACTATCTCCAAACAGACCGAACTGAGCTTCCACTTGAGCCTCGTCACCTAGGAGTCCCATCGAGTGCGTCCAAAATGATTTCTATGCCTATGGTAGGTTCGGTGCAAACCGTGCACCTATCTCGCACTAACACTAACACTGTGTCCAAACGGACTAAAATGAGATTCCACACGACCCACGTCACTTATGAGTTCCATCGGGTACGTTCAAAACTATGTATGAGCCTATGGTTTGTTCCGTGCAAACCATGCACCTATCTTGTGTCAAGATTAGCACTATCTCCAAATGGACCGAACAGATCTCCACTAGACCCTTGTCACCTAGGTGTACCATCAGGTGCGTCTAAAACAATTTATGAGCCTATGGTACTTTTGACATAAACCGAGCACCTATCTTGCACCAACACTAACACTATCTCAAAACAGATCGAAACAAGATTCCACATGACTCACATCACTAGGAGTTCAATCGGGTGCCTCCAATACTATTTTTGAGCCTATGGTACGTTCGACGCAAACTGTGCACCAATCTTGAATCAAGAGTAGCACTATCTCCAAACAGACCGAACTGAGCTTCCACTTGAGCCTCATCACCTAGGAATCCCATCGAGTGCATCCAAAATGATTTCTATGCCTATGGTATTGTTGACACTTCTAACACCACTTAAGCTAAGTTGTCAACCCTAGCTTGGCGCCAGAAGTGTTGGTATAGAACTGCTCTTCTTAGAATAAAAATGGGATCCACAAGCGTACAGATAAAATACCATCGTAGCACTTCACCGGGAAATATTCTAGGTATCGTTAATTTATATTTAGCTCAAGGGAAAGAAGTAAGGACTTAATCCTAAAGGGATGGATTTGCAAAATATGACTACTTATGAGAAATCAATCACATAGTCACTTACTTTGGCAGGGGGATAAACCATGATAAATAAGTATAAATGAATTATAAAGCATAGGGATAAATCACGCAGAGATTAGAGATAGACTACTCATCATAAAGGTAGGTTGACGTCTGATTAGTTCAAGAGATTGAATTCTAAGTAGGTTCTAATCTACTAAGTCATTCATCTACTCTAGCAAACACACCATCATATATAGCATAAAAGACACTTCATTTATGTATAAGGAATATTACTGAAGAAAGCCAGGACATAGCATGACTTCCTACGTAACGTTGTTTCTGCCTGTCCTATCAACGGGGGGTGGACTATATAAGACTGAATAGAACTGTCACTTCCATGATCTACCACACGACCCGACAATAGGGTGCATTTGCAAGTAAATAGCATCTAAGAACCACGCTTACATGTGATCTACCACTTAACCCCCTCGCGAACAGAGCTAAGCGCTTTGCAAACATATACATAAACTCATTATCAATCATAACCATATCAAATGTACTACTAGAGCAAACTAGGAACATAATAAATAGAAACATAATGATATTAGAATAAAGTCATAGAGCAATGATACAAAATAATACCAATACTTTGATGACGAAGATCCAAATCCCGAGTACAAGTTGCCCGACTCTTCCTCTATATAGTCTAAACCTATGTAGAACTTAAAGAATTGGAGTAGCTATTCTAATTCTCTGGTGGAGAGAAACTCTCCAAACCCTAGCTCTGCTGATGGCTCCCTCTGCTAATAAATTGCTAATGAATTAGGGTTTCTCCTGGGGTTAGGGGCCTTGCTTATATAGCCCTCTAGGAAACACCACAGCCCTTGGATCAAACCGACCTTGATCTACGATTTTTATTCATCCTCAAAGGCAGTGGAGGCAGGATCCGCGAGGTTGCACCTGATTGGCTCCGTGGCCTAGGCGGCCACCCATGAGGTGGGGGCGGGCACCCCACCTGTCAGCCCAAATGGCCCTCCCCTTCGAGGGGGTGCCTTCTCGAGTCTTCTAGATTATTGTTTTTCGTAGTATGGTTGATTTCTCTCTATGTAAATCTGACATGTGGGTCTCCTTTAATCTTTTCTTGATAACCCCCTGTAGAAATAGACATTCACCAAAACTCGTGGAAATTATTAGTTTAAAACCCCTAAGTCTAAGGTGAAGCTCATTTTAACCCTTCTTTTGATTCTTGTTGACTTATAAAGTTGATGGTTAATTATCGTCAACAAACTCCCCTAAGCTTACCTTTTGCTCGTCCCTGAGCAAACAGCTAAACCTAAGATGGATCAGGAGTTGCTGCAATGCTTTCATGCCTTAAAAGTACACATGCATTCAAACAAGAATTCTTCTTTCGGACTAGAGTGGATTGCACTGACTTTCAAACTTACTCGTGTTTCTTTCAACCATGGTGCTTTTACATGCACTTGGGTCTTCAGCAATTGAAAGACAGAACAATTTAAGTCAAGCACTATAACTCATGCTCTTTGTTCCACCTCTGTCCTGGAGTTTTCATAAATGTTTGCAAATAAAACTCAGAGTTCCTTAAATGACTCTCACAAGTCTCTCAATATGTGGTATTTGTGGATCCTTACTAAGGCATTTGGAAGGTTATGCCTTATCTCTCCTCTCAATATGTGGTATTTTTGACTAAAGGCAAATCTTGGGTATGCCTTCTCTCTCACACCCTATAACTAATAAGGCTTATGTGGAGTTCATGGGTATGGAGATAGCTCATACATACTTGCAATGCATATATTGCCCAGTCAAACTATGGATCCAGAGGAACTCATCATACAATCAAATCAAGAGGTGCATGTGTGGTTTGATATGGTGGCTAAAATGATGGGGAATAAATGAGATAAAAAGAAAGAGGTGAAAGTCTAATTCTACAATACTCCATACTTGAAAATAACTTCTCTCTTCTAAATTTTGAAAATAAATGGAAACTTGGCTTTATAAATACCTTTCTTTTCTTTCTTTTTTTCATTGGGACCCTTGTCCATCTTTTTCTTTTGCTTTTGCCTTTTTTTAATAAATAATAGATAACAAGTCTCTTATATGAAGAACTAAATTGATATGAGAGAAATGATGATGAAAACTTGGAGCAATTATATAGGTATTTGGCTAGCAGAAAAGGAATCATATGGGGAATATTTTTGGTGTTCACTCTCAGTGTGAGAGTAGAACATTTTTTGTGGATCTAAATGGGACAAATATGTGGTGCATACTTTCAGGGTAGAAGTAGCAAGGATGCATGATGTGTGTGTAAATCTTGATTTTAACCGCATGACAAGCCCCTAGGGGTCGACATAGCCCAACCAAACTCAATACAATTACAAGCAGTAAATAGAAGGTTTCCTATTCTAATAATCATGTATGGCTGTGGTAGGAATTTAACACTCGTCATATAAGAAACTCATCATGTGGCATTTTTAAGTTTTCAAAATAAATCTCTAGAATTTAGTGTCACTAGGAACAAGATAAACAGTAGCTCAGACTATATGATATCATGTTCATCAATTACCTAGACTTAGATTAAGCATATGCTCCCATAGGTTTAAAGTGTAGAGTAAATTTGTGTGTCAACAGTTTATCCAATCCTTGGGAGAATTCTAGGTTGAAAACTAGGTACATGAAAAGAATTACAACAGAGCAACTGTTCATCATTTCCATCGTGCATTCTTCAAGTTTACATACTTATTAACAAACTAGTTAAGTGCCCGTGCGTTGCTACGGGTATGCAACGTATAGGGAAAACCGATGTACGGGCTGGATGTTGCGTGAGAGAGAGGGTATGAATGTCGGATTCATAATTTTGCATATTGGTGTAAGCAGAGAAACCATAGTATTTTTTTCCTTTAAACAGCAACCAATGTGACTCACTCGTTAACATACAACCAATAAAATAATATATATAGAATCCTATATCATTACAAATAATTAATATTAAACACATAATTCAAACTAATTTTTTAATAAAGAAACGATGTTTTTGACTCCACCTAGACAGAGGAAAACACATTAGAAATACTATAGTCAATAGGTTACAATAATATATACTATGTACATCTAATCAATAATATGTCAGTAAGTCATAACTACTTGTCTCTCATTTCTTTCTGACTTCCTCTATTATTGTTACCTGAAATTCAGATAGATACAACTAATGTCTTTAAAAAATACATAAATATAAAAATATAACAGTTGTGCAAAACAGAAGATAATACCTTGTCATTAAGTGAGGACCTCCTTGTAGACAATATTTTTTGTGTATTTACCATTTATTTTTATCATCTTTTCTTATCCTTCTTATCACTGGGTGGGATAGCAAGGATCTTAATGTTCGATCTGGCAGTGGCTCTAGATAGCGCAACATATAGCTGACCATGGGAGAACACTGGTTCAGGCAAATACACACCAGCATTGGGGATAGTCTACCCCTGTGCCTTGTTAATTGTCATGGCAAAACTGAGTCTAATAGGAAATTGTTTTCTCTTGAACTTTAATGGGAACATCTCATCATCCGATGGGCATAAAGGAATCCATGGTAAGAAGATTCATTTTCCGGTATGGTCTCCGACCATAATTTCTGCATCTATGGTATTTCTTTGAAACCCTCGAACCACCAGCCTGGTTCCATTACAAAGTCCACCCGCAGGGTCGATGTTCCTCAATAAAATGACCGGGCACCCAATCTTGACCTTTAACACATGAGGAGGAAGACCATTGGGGGTCAAAGTGTTGAGGAACTCAGATGGGTAGTAGTTCTTTGGATCATCCACCACACTATCAAAGCTATGGTACACCATCTCATCCCCTTGAAAATGACTTATCATCTTCATGTTAATCATATCAACCCAGTCATTTCATGGTGATAATATTGCTCGTGATGTGATGTAGCTCTTTTTTGACATATTGGCATTGAGGGCAGGGAATATGGAGTCAATTAGCATATCAAGATCACTGTCTTCACCGCTTTGCGGTATGCATATATCATCAGGAAGCCGGATTTCACCGTCACTATTAGCTTCCTCAGAGCCTCCCCTGATGCGTAGCAAGTATTCCGCAAACCATGGGTCGCTCTTTGCCCTCATGTTGCACACTAGTTTGAGATGCCGCATGGAATTCCAAATGTATGACATCGCAACGAGGCACCGACTATTTGAGCCCTTGACCCTTTGCGAACAACTGGAAGAACCTGCCTGAAGTCTCCTCCAAACACGATAGTCTTTCCCCCCAAACGGTAGGTTAGGACAGTCCATGATATCACGAAGGCTGTTGTCTAGTGCCTCGACACCTTGCCTCTTCGTCATCGTCACCTCGTCCCAAATAATAAGGGATGCGGTCCGAAGCAGCTTGCCGGTTCCACTCTGTTTTGTGAAGGTGCAAAAGGCCCTATCTTCAAGGGTGAGGGGAACCTTGAAGCGCGAGTGGGCCGTTTTGCCACCAGGCATTATTGAGGCTGCAACACCAGATGTTGCTGTTGCCACAGCAATCTTGTTTCGACTACGTATAGTAGCAAGTAGGGCTCTGTATAGGTATGTCTTTCCGGTGCCACCAGGTCCATCCACAAAGAACAAACCCCCATGTTCGCTATCAACAGTAGATATAATCTCATTGTAGGGAGCCTGTTGCTCCTGGTTAAGGGTCTTTGATAGTTCCAAGTCATCGGCGCTTGCCCCAATGTTAGCCTCCTCAAAAATCTCTTTGGGAATATTGCCAGATGGATCATATGTGTCGTCGATATCAGGAAGTGGGTATTCCTTTATGTCCTTGTTCATTGATTCTAACAACTTCCGAATATCTATGAGGACCATCTGTTCCACTACGAAGCTAGACTGGTTTTTACACCTGTAGTCCTCTAACATTGCCTCCTTGTGCTTTTCCCAGAGTTCTAACACATCACTCGGCTCATAAAATACCAAGATTGTTGCAAAGAGCCTTCGTAGTGCAAATGACATCATCCACTGAGTAGCTTCAGCAAGGGACTCGTGCAATGTGTTGTCCGCTTCAAGAAGTCCCTTTTTTCTGCAGCTTCACGAAAAGTCGGTAGGAGTCTGCAAGAAACCGTATTTAGATCAGTGAAGGATGTTGCACCAGCAACATGGTTCAGAAGAACCCTAAGATAGTAACGCTCCCCTTCGGCTGGATTAGCACATACAACTCTTCCGATCTGTCTTATACAATTCTTTTGTGCCCTCCTAACCCATGTTTTATCTCGTGAGTCCCACTTATAGTACTCAGGAAAGTCCCGATACAATATACCACGGGCATGTTCAGACATGCTGTTCTTCTCAAAGTAGGCTGTAAGCATCGACCTTTCAACACCTGGATGATTAAGCACTCGTCGAACACCCTCGCGTCGGTAGAATGACACCATGTGCATGCAAGGAAGATGGAGTTGCAAGGACAACACCGAAGGGGACCTATCACTTATATCAAAACCTTATATCCTCCACAAGGCTTCTGGAGGAGTTACCCATCTAGCATCCCTATACATTTTGATCTCATCGATGTTTCCTTCATTGTCCTCGTTGCTAGCCGCTCTCACAGCAACAGACACGCGGTCATGACCCTTGTGAATGTACTTAAACAAATACTTGACGGCCTTGATGCTCCCACATGCCTTAACATTGATGTGGCAATTGAACAGGCGCAGGAGGTATGGGTTGTAAGGCATGACCCATCTATTGTCAAGGTAATGCCCGTGAACCTTTTCTTTTCTACCATCATCACGCCATCTGTAAACTGGGTACGAATCCTTGCCGTGTAATGTGGCATCACAGAAAGATCATGGGTAATGGTTCTTGCATGATTTACGGCCCTTTGTGCATGGGCAATTGTGATTAAGATCTCCACAAGGGCCATGCATCATATGTTTTGTTACCATTTTATACAGTTCTAGATACTTCTTTTTGTTTGGGAGCTCAGCTGAGATGAGAAGGTCATACTGCTCTGGGCACGTGATCTTGTACTTTCTCTCCATGATTAGCAGAAAATGTGCATGTGGTAGACCTCTCTTCTAAAACTCCACAACATACACATGTGCGTGAACCTTTCCGAGAATACCCTTTTTTAGCACCTTGTCCTTAAGCTCTTCCAGTTTTGCCCTAAATACCCGATCAACAAGATCTGGACGATCTTGTGGTGTTTGTCCAGGGTATAACTCACGTGTGATCTCATCCCACTTTGGATTACATGTCATAGTTAGGAAGATGTCTGGTTTTCCAAACCTTCGCACTAGTGCCATGGCATCCAAGTACCTACGCCTCATGTCCCTTGGGCCTCCGATAAACGATGTAGGCATCACCGTCCGCTTTCCAACAGCTTCTGTTCTACCCTCATCAGCATGCAAGCTATCAACCAATCCCTGGTAGAGGTCGGCCCTAATCTCTGTTTGATGATTGCATATGTAATCCAATCGAGAACTCTCAATTTTCATGTACGTGTCCACCGCAAACTGTTGGAAAAGACGCTGGCCATAAAGTATGGGATTAAAGATTCTTGGCCATATCTGGAACTTGTAGTAGTAGTAGTCACGCACGGAAACACATAAATTTCCCGGAGATTCTACAAAAAAAACTATGGTATTAGTGTTGTTTATAGGATAACGGTTTGGTATACATGAAAATAATAAGGAGATAAACAAACCTGTTTCTTCATCTTCTGTACCACTACGAGCCTTACGCAAGGCACAAGCCGCGTTGACTTCATAGTAACATCTTTCTTTGGAATATCCATATGCCATCCAAGCTCACCGTTAGGGAAGAAGAGCGGGTATGAAAGAGCGTCATAGCATCCATGATATGATCGGATGCCATGCCTACTCCTATCTTTCCCATGCAAGACAACACTATTCTAAAACTGACTAAGGAGTTCACTACCCTCAATCCAAACAGCAGCCACCTCCTCAGCCATTGGTATGTTGTGTGTCCTTTGGTCCAATCGTTTATCAAGGTTAAGTTCAAGACGATAGTCCTCGAGATCTTCAGCCTGCCCCATACTTCTCAAATGTTGTGAGTACAGGTTGCTTTGAAGGATGGCCACCAATCTTCTTTATCTTTTTCATACTTTTCTTCACGACACCTTCGGTAGCGGTACTCAAGGCTCGGATCATCATCATAGAAGTAAAGCTCAAGATGCCTAGGCTCCACTCCATCTTCTCTCCCAAATGACCTTATGTTGTGATACATCATACCATGTGCACGAAAGGTATATATGCTGGTGTTCCTCATGTTAGTAGTAGCACTATCGAGGCGATAGTAGAGGGAAGTGAAAGAGAAGTGTCCATTGAAAAACCTAATATTGTGGCGAAAGTGCCTAGCATCCGCGTCGGTGGTGCTCGTCCAAAGCCTCATGAGCTGATCTGGTATGACTGGTTCACTCAACTTGATCTTTCCACTGCAGCAACAGAACCCAGGTGGTTCTTTTGGAAACCTCTTCGCACCGCAGTGGTGGCAATTAGGGACACGTTGTAGCATGTGTGTCTCCATAGGCATGTTACGATACACCTTTTCGTACGGGTCAGGTACTTCAGGGTTACAAGTTGTGTCATCCTCAGGAGTATCACTTTGTACATCATCATCTGATTCCTCTAATGAAATGACATTGGAACAAAAAATAAAAGTTAGATAATGGAGTGGATGTTTAGAAAGGTATTCAGTATTTGGTACACCTACCTTGCCCAGCAAATAGGTATCCCTCATCCTCTTCCTCATCATCTTCAAATATGTCACCCTCATCATCATCTATGATCGTCACAGTGCCATGAGATATCACAAGTTGGGTAACAATAAAGGAAAGCATACAACGTATAGAATGTTAATAACAGTGCAAATTACTAGTGTCATCAAATAATGGTTGTGTAGGTGTAGTAGATGCATTTTGATTGCTTGGTCCAACGCTTTCTGTCAACAACATAATGGACAAGGTTAGATAAACACGTAGATGTTCAAAAAGTTTCAAGGTATTTTATACAAATACCTTGCTCAACAAACAGGTATGCATCGTCCTCTTCCTCATCATCCTCAAATAGGTCGCCCTCATCATTGTCTGTGATCATCACAGTGCCATGAGATATTATTATAGTTTGGGTAACAATAAAGGAAAGCAAATACTGTAAAGAATGTTAAAAGTAGTGTAATTTACCGGTGTCATCAAATAGTGGTTGTTTAGGTGTAGCTGATGCATTTTGATTGCTTGGTTCAGCGATTTCTATCAATCACAAAATGGACATGGTTGAGATAGCAACAAAGTTGTTTCATGTTGAGGACAACGGGTACAAAGGCCTCGTTATTTACCATTGTTGGTCACGGTTGACTGAGGTAAGAGCGTATTTTCATACGCGTGCTCTTCAGTCATGCATTTGTCATCATTGTTAACTTCTCTTGTGTTCCGACCAATGCGGCGCTCAAACTCAGTGTTACGTCAGGCTAACAATACATTTCTTTGTCCAGATGGACAGTTCCGTCTATGTGTCATATGGCCAGGCAATATATAACTGCATTTGTCGTCGTCATCATTTGTCTTCTCAATAGCATGTGGGAAATGAATTGGAGGTGCACTAGATTCTGGGATAGCCCAATCACTGGGGCTTACAATGAGGCCCAGATGAGTTTGAAGTGGGCCACTCCATTGTTGGATTAAAGAGTGGATTCTCCATCACGATGGACTCACTATTTAAGGTCTGTTTCTGCACCTCCCTAGAGCGAGCTTTAGCCACTTTCATTGCCTCCTTAGGGGATGGAGTTTGATTGTAAAGCCTCTATTGCTTGCGCCTTTGTTCTCGCTGCTCAGGTGTCATGTTTGAATGGCTCTTCCTAGACGACGCACGATGAGCCATGATTTGCTCTTGGGTGCATTGTGATTGCATTTGATGATTCATAAGTATGCTGCGAGCAGTAATTACCTCACCACCTACATAGTTGTGTTTGAGTTAAAATAGTAGCAAAACAACCAGAGTACACCAGATATGCGTCAACAATCCACGTTTTTGCACATAAAGTTGCTGATAGATTCACCAACACAAAAGTGGGCATCAATGCCATATAGTCAACTATTAATTACCTTTTAATTGATTGGAAATAAGTTCATCATCAATGTTGTTTGCATTGATTGAATCATTCCTATGCAACCAATCATCTTCTATTTCATTAGGATCCATATTTTCCTTGTTTGACGCATCTTCACCATCTACCAATTGTGACACATCACATATAATAAAAATCAATAGCAGTATATATATATATACACACCAACATTTATATTCTATTATACTACCATTGGTAGTTTCGATGCGTAGGTGATGCTCCTTCCTTCTTTTATATGCTTGCCAACGTTTTGTATTTGTTTTGTCTCTTCTCTCTTGAGGCATTGCCCTCACTCGAGCACTATCTCTTTGTCTCTTGCGTTCCCTAGCATCGATTCCTATAGCAGTACATCCATATACTATTGATTAGCATTAATAATAATATTTAAACAGTACATTAAATTTAGGATAGTAAATGCCTGTATATCTTTGTTTACCTCCATTAGTAGTATTAGTCTTGTCCCCCAATGGTGCAGGAGAGCCCATATTTTCTATTGAAATAACTCACAATTGTCTGTAGTCTACCTGTTCCTTCCAATGAAACATAGACTATCAGACCTCACCCATATGAGCTTCATGCCAATTCAGGACGAACACAATTGTTGTACACGTAGGATTACATACGAATTTTAAAACCCATAGCAACGGGTAAAGCATCTCATGAAATACAACCATATGTAGAATCTCATGTCATCACAAATAATTAACATTAAAACACTTAATTCAAACTAATTTCTCAGAAGTAAAGAAACCATTATGATGTTATTGACTTCACCAAGACAGAGAAAAAGTAAGCAATAATTTATTGTCTTTTGTTTGTGAGACTAATATAGCGTCGATGATAATCTCGTACACCTTCAGGTATGTTGGCTGCATTTTGGTTTTTCGTGTATGTGAGTAGGTGTAGCAAGATATGCTTCCTCACTTCATGTGCATCCTGCCAGATTTTTATACAACTTTTCATCTTACGAAGAAGCTCCCATGCAACACCAGCCATTATTATACATATTCAAGATCAACAAACCCCAAGCATGATCTGGCTTGGAACCAAATCGCTAGCACAGAGAGTATGGCCCTTAGCTCACACGTGGTTTAAAACAAGAACGGTATTGGGTGGATCACGGGAATCAACCCAAACAACAGGAGGATTAGCTAACATGTGTACGTATATAATACACGGTTAGCCAAATGAAGCCTGAGTGAACATGTAGGTAGGCCTTTGGGGTTATAATAGAAGAGACTTCACGCCGGATCCACCGCCGCACAGCATTGGCTTCACTCTAGCCGAACAAGAACAACTTTGAACGCTTAAAAAGTTCTACCCAGCTCTAACCCCTACATCTTCTGTGCAAAAAAACTCAGTACTTCGAACACAATATGTACTGCTCAACGAAAGCTGAAGCTCTGAATACTACCAAATGAGTGCAGTTACGGTAGCAGAGTTTGGTGCAGCTTAGTCTGTTCGATGTTTTTAGTGGTTGGGAGCTCCCTAAAATTCTATTTGTTAGTACAGCCGGCTGTATGTTGAGAAGGGAAGAAATTGTAAACAAAAAGAAATTAAGTGCTGGAATCTCATTTTCGATGACCCATTACAAACTTGAATAGACCAGTCATTATCATTGTGGAATTTGGGAGAAAGAGCAAACAGCTCAGCAAAGATGTGGGGATTAACATCACTAGCTTCAGTATGGAATGTTTGGCACTGGATTAACAATTTCACTTACTCATTCACTGACTGCTTGGCACTGGATAATGCCACAGTAATATTGATATGAACATGTGTTGTACTGTTAAAAAATGATACTTCATGTTTCAGTCAATTATCAATATTAATGAGGTCATGAACAATTAGAATATAATTCAAATTTACATGTTAGTGCTCAATGAAGTTACAGGACGGTGCTACTCAATGAACCTTTTGAAATTTTTAGAGTACATACATGAACTGCCGATGAAAAATTCAAGAATGAACACTGAATTTTGAAGAATCTTGATGCTGAGATGCTTAATATTCTTCAAATTGATTTGTGTAACAATTTCAAATCTGATCCTGTCTTCCGAGCAGCCCAATGATTTAATAAGAGATAAAATACAGCTGATCCCACGAGAACACTAATAAGATTCAAAGATCATAAACAATTCAGTGAGATAGTGACAAGCAATCACTATGTGTTCACAAAGATTCATCTAATTGACAGATTGGTCTAGTGATGGCAGTGAGATTCACCTGGATTATTAAGGGCACCGAACACGTTGTAGGCATGGAGGACAACTGCTGTGACAACAGACCAAATCCGCCGCTTGAGTTGATATATCAAAATCTAAACATCAAAATTGAGGATATAAGTGCTTTGTAATGATCTCACACGGATATGGTATGTCTGAATATATTAATAGATTAAACAAAAATTGAGGGCCACTCATGTATTAAATTAAACTCGTAGCCATGGTGCACAGATTTAAACAAAAACTGGTCATATTAATTCTGAGAAGCAGAACACAACAAAATCCACATTCGAAAGCAACACCTTCAAGTGCCTTTCTTTTCAAATTATAGAATGATTTTCCTTATATTATCATTTCAGTCTGCATAGTGGAGGAAAACTCAACCAGAGCCTTTGCAGTGCTAACTTGTCCTCGCTCAGATAGTCAAGCGGTGCACCATAAAATGCAATAGTCTAGAAAAAAATGATTGCACCAATATCATTTAAGGCTACATGAGGTATATAGCCCCTGTTTTGAAAAAAAATAAACAAATGCTTCCCTTGAATTGCAGAATTTGAAACCAACAAATAACACAAGGTTAAGATGCGCTTATTGATATAGGATGCATATTAGCCATCCAAGGAAACGTGACTTCCAGAAAACCTTCAATATAGCACATAAGGAAATTGGAAGTGAAATCACAGATTGTATAATTACATATTCTTATTCATCTCATTTGATAAACAGCTAAGCTTGGATTTGTGGTAAGGAAACTTTCCCCCTTGTTCCATCACTGCAAAAAAAAGAACGAACAAGTAGTCAGCAAGAAGAGGAACACAAAGGACAATCCGGTAGGATGATCCATTTACACTGTCGGTCACTACATGAGTAATCCAAGTCTGTCAGAAAGCCTTTTGATTCAACCAATTGCTGGACACCATTCAATAAATGAGCACATACTCGCAAGCATACATTTGCCCATCGAAATACTTTGATTCATGAGGCACAGGATTAAAAAAACATTGTGAAACCAACTTTGCTTGATAGCAAACAGCACGACGTTGTCCTCAATCAGGTGTTGTGGCCTGCTATAGCCTGCTGCAGCTAGCTATTCCCGCTGACAGATTCCAGTCCAAACTGATCTAAAATTCTGAATCTATGTGAGACAGCCTAACACCAAAGGAGAGCAGGAGCCACTTTGGAGAGAAGATTCAGTTTAGGAAGGGAGGAGAAGGGATGGCACATACCTCGTCAGCAGGGAAGGGGCAACGAAGACCTGGCATATAGGGCGGTGGTGGTGCTGCTTCAGTTGTCTCTTGAAGGTTACACACGAGCCAGACGCGGGGTGCCAGAGACCAGGAGGACAGGCCGTGGGACGTCGGTGGCAGCGGAGGCCAGGCGCTCGGTCCGCAGGGCGCCGACATGCGTTGATTGGGGGAGCTAGCGCGCGATTGCCGGAGGGGACGAGAGCTGAGCACGAATGGAAGCACCGAAGGGCAGGGTCGGAGGAGGTCGCGAGGGTCATCTCAGGAGGAGCAAGATGACTTGACTCCAGCCCCGGCGGTGGCGATGAAACACTGGGGTGCAGAAAGAGGCGACAACTCGGAGAGCCACGGGACGCGGGGCAGGGCGACGACATCGATGGGGGGAGGTGTCAGAGGCAGCACCGGGCGGCGAATAGGGCGGGGCTGGACGGGGCTCGACAGGAGCAGAACGGGGCCTGCAGCGCCTCGGCCTCCACGATGGCAGTAGATCACATTGTCGCCGCCACCGTAGGAGGCCAGGGGTTACGGGGAGAGGAGAAGTTCTTAGCAGATCAGCCTACATAAATGTTTGCAATCGAAACTACAATGCAGTAGACTGCAAGGGTCGACATTGCCACCTAGGCCACATTAATTCGCTGAACTTTTCACACAACATTTTCCAAAGGCCAAAGCAATCTCATCAGCTCATCACATAGCCTAATTTGTTTAGAATTCAGCATGGAATATCTTTGACACCTTAATCAGCTCATAGAAGAACACAACATAGTGTATATGACTAATGCTGAATGAATGTTGCAGCAACAGTTTAAACTACAACAGTCTACACATCATCTAGTTCAGTTCAGTAATTATTATTCAGTAATCAGTGCAGTTTTGATAACTTGGCGTACCAGAGTTTGCTAGTTTTTTTGTCGTGCTATAAAGCTTGTGTACTGAATAGGGTGCAAGAACCGAAGATGAAAAACAAGCCTGTCAGGTACCCAGATGATGATACTAAAATCAATGAAGAAAGTTTTCTTTTGTTCTTCATGGGCTGTTTAGTAATCCCTTATTTTTTAGAAAATATTCAAGAGCAGATGGTCTCGATGTCAGCGAGTTTCAATTTGAAAAAAAAATTTGTCAATGTCAGTACAGCTGGTGGTTGGGGCCATGGTGGCAGCTTGTCCTAGATCCTGTATTGCTGCTCCATTTATGGTCAAAGTGATTTTTGAGTAACGGGAGAAAAATTATATACTCCTATGTATGAGTAATATATTCAGGTCCTAAGTTTGCTACATGAAAATCTAGAAAGTGAAGACACTGGAACAATAAATGAATTAGTTTAGATGCCTGTGAGTTTGCAAACGTTGAAATGTTGCTGTCTTGATTGGTGGTGCAAACTGCAGCTCTGGACCTAAAGGAGTTTAGCAATGGTAGTTTCCTCAGATACAATAGAAACATTCAGAATTGCACATGAGAAGGAAAAGAAGCTGAGAGGCTCCAAAAAATCAGTGTAGCAATTTTCGGCTTCCCAATTCAATTATAATTATGTAGAATCGATAGCGATGCAAATGCAAATGCAAATTTGTGGACAATTAGGTGGAGTTTAGCAAAGCACTAATTCTGTACAGTTCCTTATCAACTGAACATACATGTAGAAATTGCAATATTTGGTTTAGGTAAAGGATACGTCAAAGTTTACTTGTGCTATGTGATCTTGCATGTCTAAACGATGTCAGAAGTCAAAGATCGATATTTGATTTAGGTAAATAACAATGTCAGAAGTCCTAGAACTTCGTTCATGCCCTCTTGTACTGCCTAGTTCAATACAAGAACACCATCACTTAACAAATCTGTATGACACTTTTCACTATTGTGCATGCTCTCAGCATCCAGTTTAGAAATTGAGCCATCCTTCGCTATTTAACCAAGGCACTCAACCAATAAGATAACAATAAACCTCGATAGGATTTCTTCTAAGCGTTCAAACAATTTACAAACTGAAACTACCAGGCTTCATGATTTTATGTCTTCTATGACAGAGCAATGAATAACAAAGGCAGAAGGAGAATGGGAGTGAAACTTTAACACACCACAGACCTTATTGCAGGCCTAGCTCTATTGGTTAAATACCCCACATGATAAATCAAGAGTTTGTGAATGTAAGCATAATGGCATTTCATTGTGTAGACCCATAAAGACAACACAATGGTACATACCTTAATAACAGAATACTTGGTAGGGTGATTATGAGGAAATACATTCAGACTGTGGCCCTGCTTACCTTTTTACCTTTATACCAAAGCAATAATTTGGAGCAAGGGAAAATGAAATTTAATGACAAAAAGCCAAGCACGCTAAGAACCTTGACTAAATATCTCATTCATCAAAATCGTGACTAAATAATTTATTAGGTCGTCTGATCATATGGTTAAGGGAAAGTCTTTTTTGTATGGCAGTCAGTACACAGTTGCTTAACAAACACAAACACTCACTGTCAAGGAAAGCACAAGGTATGGTCTTTGATTGACACCCAATCAGTACAGACAACCTTTATCTCTTTATAGGTGTTGCCTTTACTTTTGATTTTGTTGCACAAATGACTCAACGACACTGCCAGAAAACATGGAGGAAAGCTAAATGCAATGTGGAGGGGGTCAAAATGAAGGATCTTGCAAACCTTGAATTCTGCAAAACGCAAACTGTCACTTGAGCATCTACTCCACTGGAAGCCTTTCTACATGATTCATACTATAGGCCTTCACTGAGGAACTGTGATACAATTTCCATTTGCTCAGCACCTGAAATGGGTGGAGTGAGTATAAGAATATTGCAACACAAATGAAGTAACAATGAAAAGTGTCCCATGAAAAGTGGAGTATCTGTTTGTAATAAGGCAACACATTACAAGCAGTTATACAAGTGGATCATAACATGGCTGGAAGGTAAAATGGAAAGCAAAATAAACTTATTTGACCGCAACACTGCATTTTATCTAGACTAACACATTTCTGTAGCAGTGGCATTTCCTTCCTCATCTTCAAAAACCCGAAGCCTGAAAATACCCATCTTTCTGAAAGAAGATATAAATATTTGGAAGTTTATGTTGATGGAAAGGGGCACTGACATTGCTGCCATATGCAAATCAGTAATTACCAAAGCTAAAACCCTACCTGTGATAGCAGCTATGCAAAGCACAGTGTATGGACATTATGTTAGCATTTGTATCCTGACTTGTAAGATATGGCTGGTAGACACAAACCAGCCACAACAAAAGTTTTACCAGTAACAAAAATGTTCATGAGTAGCAACTACCTGATTTGCTTTACACCCTAGGCGCATGAGGAAGTTATGTGTTCTCAAATTCTCATACCCAAGCAATATTAGTCAGGCCATAGTAACAAGCATGTCATTGTTAGTACTTGCAGGTTTTAACCACCAATCCCCTCTAGAAAGTACCTCTAAAATTATTAGCTGGAATACAGGAACTGTCCAAAACTGGTTTGAGTTTGGGAGTGTTGTGATTATCACTCTCTACTTCGGCAAAATTAGTTCTCATTGGTGTAAGTTTTTTTCTTCTTACAACATAAACATGGAAAAAGAAAACAACGACATGCAAGTTTAAATTCTCCTCTGTATTCAGCACGTGCCTCTCTTCTTGGATTTCAGATTGGGATTTCAGTTTTTGTAAGAATAGTTAATATCATATTTTCAGCTACCAGCACAGAAAGGTGCGTGACCCAGGGCAGCGTCTGCTAGCGCTGAATTTACCGCAGATTAAACAGGGAAGAAGCAGAATTTGCTTCGTCTGATACCTGGGAGCACACTATGAACGAAGGGCAATAGCTTTCTCTGATATATGACGTAACGAAAGAGGTTTCATTTTGCCAATGAATCTACTAGACATTGTGGACACACCAGATCTAATCGGATCAGAAATAGCCAATTAGTTTAAGTTAGCATTGGGTGCTTGGTTTTGCACAGCAGGAAGGGAAGAGAAGGGGTTGACACTCCTGGTGGCAGCAGCGATGGAGGGTGTAGGACTTAAGAAGTTGCTGGTGCTCGATGTGGTGCGGCCGCTTCTCGTCACCCGCTGGAGCTCCCGCCGAGGGGGAAGGGCTGCGCGTCGTAGTGTTCCAGCTGAGGCCCTAGGTTCGCGCAACGAGCTTGACCAGTGCCTGCGATGGCTGGGGGCCGGGCGCCGAGCTTCACCGGCGTCGCTCACGGTGCCCTCGTCGTCGGTGGAGGGTGTCTCTGGCACGCGTGTGATGGTGCGCCGGCGCGATGAGCTACGGCGACAGAGGTGGGGCGGGGGAGATTGGGCCGCGTGCGGTGGCGGCGCGAAGACTGCGGCGACCGAGGTGGGGCGGGGGGAAGGGGAGCGAGGGAGCTGCCGAGGTGGGGCGGGGGGAAGGGGAGAGAAGGAGCGCCGGTTTCTTTGACCGGGCGGGGGAGAGATCGTGCGCGGAGAGGGGGAGAGCCTGGAGCGACGTGGTGTTTGACGAGGGGGAAGATGGTTTCCACGCAATGAGGAGCGAAGCGAAGCTATTAGCGGTATCAGACGATGACATTTCACTCTTTTTAGGAGTAAAGATTAAAGCAACAAGATTAAAAAGCATACTCTTATACACACTCTTTTTATTTGGTTTTTGTATTTTTAGAATGAACTTAAAATAGGCACACTAAAAAGCAGTAAATATTTATTTTGTTTTCAGGTTTTGCTGATTTTTTAGATGCATAACGATAACAAAAGGAAATTGTAAAAAAAGAAAAGAAAACTTACCTTGGGTAGTGGGGGTCCTCCCCCACGCTAGATCTTGCCGTCGTCATTTAGTCCATGCGAAGGTACCCCAATATTTCTTCCATAGTATGGGCATTCTGTTCTTGGCCCTCTTGAATGCTAGTTAAGGTCTGGGTTATGTTGCGGTTCCACTGGTGCTGTGCCTCCCACATTGGAGTGTTGTGGGCTTGGCCATCTATGAGTGTTTGGAGGCCGTTGTTAGTGCGCTGGTGAAATGCCACGTTCTCTTGATAGTACTGTTGTGGGGTGTAATGGAACCCAGCAGCGTCGGATCTACGTCCGCGCTCAAACTCTTCTCGTGCTCCACCTGATGATGTTCTTGCTCCATAGGGTTCAAATGAGTGCCTTCCACCTGATGAAGTTCCCTCATGGGAATCAAATGGTTATGTTGGTAGAGGTGGTTGCTCATAGCCCTCATGTGGTTGATGAGGAGGATACTCCCATGGGTTTAGAACCCGATAGTTGTGATCCATCCAACTATCATAGCTAGCATGAGCTGGCTGTTCTTGGCCAGGGTCAGCTCCGCGCCAAACTGGTTCTTGACGATGTGTGATTCTTTCAGAGGCGGTTCTCTGAGGTGCTCGAACATTCATTGGTTGAGCCTGTAACTCAACATGAAAAGTTCTAACAGAATAGAGGGCCAACTCCGGGTTAGGTAACCAGAGCTTGGTCTCACCATGTCATAAAAAGTTCATTGTTTATACTTTTTAAAAGGTGGGCATGAAAAAGATGATCATAACCAAAAGTATCACGATCCTAGTCAATAAGAGGGAACAATCAACCAATGGGCAACTATAAGACGGACAGGCGAGATTTTGATTTTCTTGACAGCTGCATACATCAGATGTAGGTCTGCACTTCTAACTTTGCTTGTGTCATCACGAGAAAAAATGTGAAGCCTAGCCATTTGTTAAAGAACCTAAGGGTTGGATGTTCTATATCGCTAGTCTGATGAGAATTGAAAACAGAGTGTTTAGAAATCTCAGTCCAAAATCTATGCTTCTCAAAATCTTCTAAAGCATCATCCAAATCTAGCGGAATGTTGTTTGGAAAATTAAGGAGGTTGCTAAGCTCTCTCCAAGTAGGATAAAACTCACGTGTGAAAAGCCTAAAATAGACTCCTGACTCGGTGATCCTTAAGGTGCAGAGAAATTCTATGGTTAAGAGCTTAGACCCTAACTCAGAGACATCCCAAGCAGACGTCCATCCTAATAATGAGAAAATAGCATCGAATTCAGAATTCATACCTGCTTCTTGGAGTAGTGCGAGGTCAAATGCTAGTGTGTGGGTGAACTCCTTGTCTTTGATCTTCTTGTATACTTCTTTCTCATGAAAGTCTCTCAGTCCAAGCTGACTTAGCTTGCAAAGTATCTTTGGCACAGGTGATGAAGAGGAAGCAGGTGTAGGAGCAGCAGGAGGGTCAACACTCATGTTGGAGCTGGCTCTTGATGATGCTCTTGTCGATCTCCTGGTTCCAATGCTCTTGACTGCTCCCACAGCTCCCTTAGCAAACTTCTTTAATCCACTCATCCTGCAAAACTGACAAAGACAAAACTCATGGAGAAAATTAGGGAAGGGGTTAGTTGGTTAGCTGTCCAAAGTCAGCGGTCCAGAGGTTAGTCGTCCAAGAGATTATTTTTTAGTTGGTTTCCAACAGAACCTCCCTTCTGCTGCCATAGCTCCCTTAGCAAACTTCTTTAATCCACTCATCCTGCAAAACTGACAAAGACAAAACTCATGGAGAGAATTAGGGAAGGGGTTAGTTGGTTAGCTGTCCAAAGTCAGCGGTCCAGAGGTTAGTCGTCCAAGAGATTATTTTTTACTTGGCAGCACTACCACTAAATGAGATATGATAGCAGCACTAAAAACCTTCCTTCTCTCAATCTCCAAGCTCTAAGACACTCTCCTCTCTTCCCTCCTTTCTCTTCTTTCTTTCCACTCTCTTCCTTCTCTCCTGTGCTCTTGTAGAAAACTCGAAACTGAGAATAGCTTGTACACTAAAAATTCTAAGTCTTGGTGCATAGAAGCAATGGGTGAAGGGGTTTTTATAGAGGAGGAGATGGCCGGGTGGGCGCCCAAGTGGAGGGGGGCGGCTGCCCCACTTCTGTCCCCTTTCTGGCTGAAATTTTCAACTCTCCACCTTGCTTAAGTGCCAAGTATGAAAAAGAGGTGTGTGGGTGGATTTGGTGGTGGAAAAGAGAAAATGGTGGAGGTGAGTGGAAGTGGATGAAATAATGTGATGTGATGTATGTGAGGTGGAGTGTATGACATGTGGGTCCCATGGTGGTGGGTCCACTATTCAATATATATATGTATATATATAATATAGGAGATTAAAAGAGTAGAAACTAAAATGCTTAAACTGAATGGATTAAATATTTTTTTACCACCATGGTAAATACTTTTAACGAGTTTTTACACACCGCAAAAATTATTTACATGGGGATAGAATCTTTATAATGCAGTACTGTGAATATAAATGCTTAAGAAAAATTATGCGAATAAATACCGAGTTACCTTCCGGCAAGGGTTCGAATTTTTAGAGTCCCTCGAACTAGACCTTCCAATATTTTATTCTTCTAACAATCCCAAAGATGATGGCTCTGGTGATTTTTCCATCTTGTCTTGATCAACCATCTTCGTAGAGGAATTGAGTTCCTGTTTTGACTTGAATGCAAATTGTTCTTCTTGCCCATTTATGGTGAACTTGATTTCTCCTTTCCCGACATCAATGTGCGCATTGGCGGTGCTTAAAAAGGGTCTCCCGAGGATGAGTAACACTTTTGAGTCTGGATGCATATCTAGTACCACAAAGTCTACTGGAACAAAGAATTCTCATATCTTGACAGGAATATTCTCGGCAATGCCCAATGGGTACCGAACTGATTTATCTGCTAACTATAGGCACATTGATGTTAGCTCGAGTGCTGAGTGGTCAAGCTTGTGATAGACTGCAGCATGCATCACATTGACACTTGCTCCAAGGTCACATAGTGCATTGTTGAAATGTTGATTTCCAATTGAGCAATCAATAGTGGGGCATCCTGGATCTTTCTTCTTTTCTGGTAATTTATTCAGGATAGCTGCACTACACTCTTCGGTTAGCTTGATCACTTCAGTGGATGGTAGTGGTCTCTTCTTGTTCAAAATATCTCTGATATACTTGGCATATGTAGGAACTTGAATGGCATCCAATAGAGATATGTTGACATATAACTTCGGAATAACCTACACGAACTTGCTAAACTGCTCATCCGATTGTGGTCTTCTAATTTTGCGAGGAAACGATATGTAGTTCGTATCATGAAAATTCTGTCTCATTTTGTGATCTTGTAATGTGTCTTAAGGTTGCACATCTAGTTCAACTTCATTATTATTCTCTTCTTCTGCCACTGGTGGTACTACTGGTGCTCTTCTCCCTCCTTTTGGATAGGGAGGATCCTTGGTGGATCTCCCTCCTCTCGTAGTAATAGCTCTTACTTGCTCAGGGTCAGTGGCAGTGGGCAATACCGCAGCTAGCTGTTTTATCTTCTCTTCTATCTTCTTATTAAACTTGAGCTGATCTTCGATGGCAGCTGAGAAACTATCCAATTTAACATTTATATCCTCCACGATTCTGTCATTTGTGGCAAGCTTTTCTTTGATTTCACTGTTCATTCTGATCTGCTGCTTGACTAAATCCCTCAATGTTGGTTGTCGATTTGATTTTTGATTTGGCTGGTACAAAGGCTTCTGGGCTATGGAATTTATATCTTGTTTGTATGCTGCTTCAATCACCCTTTGATCTTCCTTATACTTAGCCCTCGGTCAAGCACTTGAGCAAGTCATCCATCTTGGTAGATAGTGCATTCACTTCTTCAATTGTTTCTTCACTCTGATGACAATGTTGAGTGTGGTCCCTTGGGACCCATCCTTGATTTTCTGATATTTTCTCCATAAGCAACTTGGCTTTCCCAACTATAAGTGACAAAAAATGATCCTCCAGCAGTTGCATCTAGGTGCTCACGTGCTTTCTGAGTTAATCCATGATAAAAGCCTTGCATGAGTAACCATTCTTCCATTCCATGATGAGGACAATCTAAGATGTATTCTTGCAAACGCTCTCATGCTTCTGAAATGGTTCTGTCTTCTGCTATTAAAAATTGGTAATCTTTCCTCTTAACACATTAGTCTTGCCTATTAGGAAGAATTTTGCTAGAAAGGCCTTTGAACACTTTGCCCATGTGTTGATGTGCCTTGTTATGATTTCTCATTTTCTAAGTATCTATTTTTGCAATTTTTCTCAAAGGTTTATTCCTTTCCCCGGCAACAGCGCTAGAATGCTTGTTGACACTTCTAACACCACTTAAGCTAAGTTGTCATCCCTAGCATGGCGCCAAAAGTGTTGGTATAGAACTATTCCTCTTAGAATAAAAGTGTTGGTATAGAACTATTCCTCTTAGAATAAAAATGGGATCCGCAAGCGTACAGATAAAATACCATCATAGCACTTCACCGAAAAATATTCTAGGTATCGTTAATTTATATGTAGCTCAAGGGAAAGAACTAAGGACTTAAACCTAAAGGGATGGATTTGCAAAATATGACTACATATGAGAAATCAATCACACAGTCACTTATTTTGGCAGGGGGGTAAACCATGATAAATAAGTATAAATGAATTATAAAGCATAGGGATGAATCACACAGAGATTAGAGATAGACTACTCATCATAAAGGTAGGTTGACGTCTGATTAGTTCAAGAGATTGAATTCTAGGTAGGTTCTAATCTACTAAGTCATTCATCTACTCTAGCAAACACACCATCATATATAGCATAAAAGACCCTTCATTTATGTATAAGGAATATTTCTGAAGAAAGCCAAGACATAGCATGACTTTCTACGTAACGTTGTTTCTGCCTGTCCTATCAATGAGGGTTGGACTATATAAGACTCAAAAAACTGTCACTTCCATGATCTACCACACGACCCGGCCAATAGGGTGCATTTGCAGGTAAATAGCATCTAAGCACCACGCTTACATGTGATCTACCACTTAATCCCCTCGCGAAGAGAGCTAAGCGCTTTGCAAACATATATCTAAACTCATTATTAATCATAACCATATAAAATGTACTACTAGAGCAAACTAGGAACATAATAAATTGAAACATAATGATATTAGAATAAAGTCGTAGAGCAATGATACAAAATAATACCAATACTTTAATGACGAAGATCCGAATCCTGAGCACAAGTTGCCTGACTCTTACTCTATCTTGTCTAAACCTATGTAGAACTTAAAGAATTGGAGTATCTATTCTAATTCTCTGGTGGAGAGAAACTCTCAAAACCCTAGCTCTGCTGATGGCTCCCTCTGCTAATAAATTGCTAATGAATTAGGGTTTCTCCTGGGGTTAGGGGCCTTGCTTATATAGCCCTCTAGGAAACACCACAGCCATTGGATCAAACCGACCTTGATCTACGATTTTTATTCATCCTCAAAGGCGGTGGAGGCAGGATCTACGAGGTTGCACCTGATTGGCTCCGTGGCCTGGGCGGCCACCCATGAGGTGGGGGCGGGCACCCCACCTGTAACCCAAATGGCCCTCCCCTTCGAGGGGGTGCCTTCTTGAGTCTTCTAGATTATTCTTTTTCATAGTAAGGTTGATTTCTCTCTATGTAAAACTGACATGTGGGTCTCCTTTAATCTTTTCCTGATAACCCCCTGCAGAAATAGACATTCACCAAAACTCATGGAAATTATTAGTTTAAAACCCCTAAGTCTAAGGTGAAGCTTATTTTAACACTTCTTTTGATTCTTGTTGACTTATAAAGTTGATGGTTAATTATCGTCAACAGGTACGTTTGGTGCAAACCGTGCACCTATCTTGCACTGACACTAACACTATCTCTAAGCGGACTAAAACAAGATTCCACACGACCCACGTCACTTACGAGTTCCATCGGGTGCGTCCAAAATTATTTATGAGCCTATGGTACGTTCAGTGCAAACCATGCACCTTTCTTGCATCAAGATTAGCACTATCTCCAAACGGACTGGACAGAGCTCCACCACACCCTCGTCACCTAGAAGTACCATCCGGTGCGTTTAAAATGATTTATGAGCCTATGATACGTTTGATGCAAACTGAGCACCTATCTTACACCGACGCTAACACTGTCTCAAAACTAATCAAAACGAGATTCTACATGACCCACGTCACCTATGAGTTTCATCGGTTACCTCCAATTCTATTTCCAAGCCTACAGTACGTTTGACACAAACCGTGCACCAATCTTGCATCAAGAGTAGCACTATCTACAAACGGATTGAACTGAGCTTCCACTTGAGCCTCGTCTCCAAGGAGACCCATCGAGTGCACCCAAAACAATTTCTATGCCTAGGTATGTTCGGTGCAAACCGTGCACCTATCTAGCACTGACACTAATATTGTCTCCAAACGGACTAAAACGAGATTCTACAGGATCCACGTCACTTACGAGTTCCATCAGGTGTGTCCAAAACTATTTATGAGCCTATGGTACGTTCAGTGCAAACCGTACACCTATCTTGTGTCAAGATTAGCACTATGTCCAAACGGACCGAACCGAGCTCCACTAGACCCTCGTCACCTAGGACTACCATCAGGTGCGTCTAAAATGATTTAGGAGCCTATGGTATGTTTGACACAAACCGAGCACCTATCTTGCACCGATGCTAACACTGTCTTAAAACCGATCGAAACGAGATTCCACATGACCCACTTCACCAAGGAGCTCCATCGGGTGCCTCCAGTACTATTTCTGAGCCTACGGTATGTTCGACGCAAATCATGCACCAATCTTGCATCAAGAGATGCACTATCTCAAAACGGACTGAACCGAGCTTCCACTTGAGCCTCGTCACCTAGGAGTCCCATCGAGTGCGTCCAAAAAAATTTCTATGCCTATGGTATGTTCGGTGCAAATCATGCACCTATCTTGCACTAACACTAACACTGTCTCCAAATGGACTAAAACAAGATTCCAGACGACCCACGTCACTTACGAATTCCATCGGGTGCGTCCAAAACTATTTATGTGCCTATGGTACGTTCAGTGCAAACCATGCAACTATCTTGCATCAAGATTAGCACTATCTCCAAACGGACCGAACAGAGCTCCACCTGACCCTCATCACCCCGAAGTACCAATTGCACTATCTCCAAACGGATCGAGCCGAGCTTTGTCGCACCCGGTTTTCTAAAGAACAAAACCAGGCTAATCATATGTGTGCCCAGGAAGTCTACACAAACAACAATAGAATAAATATATCAAAACAATGTTTATATAAAGCGGAATACTTACTATATTAACACTTACATCTATCAGAGTATTACGGAACGGTGACTAAACTTCAGGCTCCATTCTTCTCAGGGACGGCTGACTGGTGGCTCCGTATGCCAAGCACTTCTGAAAACTCCACTACACCTTTATTCTTCTTCTAAGTAGCACCTTACTACACACTGGAGTGTGGGGAAATAGCAAGAGTGAGTCCATGTCGAACTCAACAAATATAACATGGGGTTCATGAGGCTCAAAAAGGATAGACACTGGTTTACTGCATTTAGCTTTTAATTATCACAGTTTTATCATATGAGTAGCATCAGGTTTGCATTAATCCCACAATAAACATATGATCAATGTAAAGATGAATAATGAACAGCAAAAACACATTTATAGTCATTAGTGATCATCTATTCCGTAAGGGTCCAAGTCCACTCGTGACCGTGAGCACGGCTATTATAACAGTTTTACACTCTGCAGAGGTTGTACACTTTCACTGTGAGTCGTGATTTACCCTTTCGCCCGAGGTGATCAGCCTCTTGACCCACTACCAAGGAAGGTCGGCAGGGTTGACTATGAAGTCTTTCAAAGGTTCGTCTAACAAGTTAGGGCCATTAGATTCACTCGGCAAACAGATGTAGAGCCCCCCTTCCAAATGGCACAATGACGCGCAGCCTATACACATAAGGACAGAGGCCGCACTATACCCGATTCGTCAAGCCATTCTTACGCCATGAAGGTTACCACTAACAAGCTAGAAAAGGTCCTCATACTTAACTAAAGCCAGAGCCATATAGCCCTCACAGTTGTACTGTAAGTCTCGGATGTTCGCTTACAGATGTGTCCTTATGGAGAGAAACTAGAGCACCAAAAATAACCCCATGCTCTAGCCCTCTTTAAACAGTAATCAAAAAGTCATCTTTTAGTGTTGCTGCATATTCCATTAATCATATTACAAGATCATAGTTTATGTTCAGCGCTAGCAAAAGCTACCCAATGCAAAGTCCCATAGGTGACAAGGAAACAAGATATCAATAACTAAGTTATAATCTCTATGGTTGTCAAGGAGGACACATGCATATGTATGATAATTTCAGTGAATAGGACAACAAGAATGGTCCCATGTTATACTTGCCTTGAACTTGCTTTACACCCAAAGCAACTTGCTCAGAGAACCTTCAGTTATCTTCTAGTCACCCCCTCTTGATCTTCAGCGCTCATGAACGGTTTTCATTCTACTCATAGCAAGCACCACGCACAGACAAACATACAAACAACAATAAAAGCATCTAAGAATAGTACACCACATGAGAGAAAACAGCGTACCAAAAGAGAGCTACCGGCTACGGTCACGAGAACACAAGAAACGTCGATAACGGAACTATCGTTAAAAGGAAAAAAAGACTATCGGAATATTTATATTATAAAAGGAACCACTACATGCTTGATTTATTTTAGCTAACAAGATCATGGAAAAGTAATTAGTTCAGATTAGACAAATCAAATTTGGACTCAACACCGAGTTGAAACTAACCAAAGTTTATATATTTTATAAATATTCCCACACAATATTTTATTAAGCAATTATGCTTTTATATTTGCAAAAGAAATAATTTTGTGAGAGCATCCTAACGCACGTCAAAGTGCTAGCCTAAGCAATTTACAAATTAAAAATATGTTCATGTTAGTAGCTAATTATTTTAACATTTATTTACATATACAAAATCGAAATGTACCTCCATATTATTTCTAGATTGAAAACTGGTTATGTACCCATTAATCGAATTAATATTTAACAATGAACACAAGAAGTGATGTAGCACCTATCGGGAGTTTTATGTATTACAATAGAAAAGAAAATGCTACATGCTTAATTCATTTTAATTAAACAAGACCATGTGAAATAGTAGCTCAGATTAGTCAAATAATATTTTAATTCAAAAGCCAAGTTAAACTAGTTGTATTTTAATTTGTATACGTGCATGTATCATTTAATCAAACTAAACATTAACTTTGTAAAAGAAAAGTGCATGTGAAATTATCTACACAAGTTTATCATATATGCAACGTACTTAGACTAAGCAAATTTTAATTATAAGATAGATACAAGTACGTTAATCAATTTAATATTTAACGGCATATAGAAAAACATGTGCCAACTGAACGAAATCACTTATGTTTCAAAGTTGAACTAAGCGTCTTATAATTCAAAAGACATTTAGTTTAATATTAATTAGATTAACATTAATTTAGGACAGACTGCCCGTGTTGTGTTTAATTAGAAACTTAATTGCACAAGCATAAATCAAATTAATATCTAACTTATAAATTTCAAAGATGTAAGACATGTTAAACGTTGTTGCTAACACATAACTTCGATCAGCACTATTGCAAAACAACAAGAACAGATTTAAACCGCGATTGCTTTTAATTAGAAAGTTATTAAATAAATATATTTGATGAGGACATCATTGGCTCAAATATGACCATGTCAACCACTTCTATACCAAAGGTGCAACCATTCTATATGAGGCTTATCATTGATGCATTTGATGAATTGGTGCTCCACCATAAAATGTGTATATTTTCATTTTCAGAATTACTTACATGGATCAAGGAAAGGTTTGATTGCATATGGAAAACATGGAAGGTTAATGAAGTTGATTGGGGACCAAATCCAAGTATTCCCAACGTCCTCCACCTGGACACCACGTCACTTTTGGTCCAAGGAAAGAAAGAGATCAAATCCAACACGTTTTGGGGCTGGATTCGGACTCCAGGACAGCTCCAACTTGTGATGTTCACCACGGTCATATACGGACTCGGATTGGGACGTTCTAGCACTTTTTCGAAAGCTTATCAAGTCTATTTTCTAACGGATCTGGATTCATGGCTATATCTTATCCGATGCTTCCGCAATCGTCATTTCAACGCCGGGGCCTTTTCTGCCTTTTGTGCTGTGTCACCCTATTTTGGGCTGATGGCCCATGTATCAAGTTGGGTTTATTAGGGATGTGTCCTAGGGTTGGAGAACGACCCCAACACCCCCTGGTCGTTCCCCTAGGTATTAATAAGGATTAGAGCCGCCACAAACAGATGGGGTTTTGTTTTGTTGAAAGTTTAGCCATTGCTACTTCCTTGTAGACGCGTGTGTCGACTAGACCATCCGTTCTACTCGATTCAGAACCCCAACTTTGTGATTTCAGATTGGTTTTCATCTCCATATTTGCAATTGAGTTGCTTGTTCTACTTGTTCTTGCTTGTTCATCGATTGCTTGCAGGAATTACCCTAGTGGTTTGGTTGATCGTGTTCCACAAGATCGCGACGGCTGTTGGAGGTGGTGTATCGGTTGCTAAGGCGCAACATCCTTGGATGGTTGTAGTCGGTCCGTGAACGTCATCTCCATCCCCAAATCGAGTTATCCACCTTCTCTCATCGAAAGATCAGGATTCACCCTAGCGGGTTCATATCAGTTGGTAATCAGAGCAAGGTTGATCGGTGAGAGACTTCTAGTTCTCTGTTGTTTTTAATCTCCTATGGTCCAGAAAAAGCCAAAACAAAATTAGTAGATTAGTTCTTCATAATCCCAAAACCCCTTTGAGCTTAATACTACTACTGCTTAGTTAGGGCTTATTGAATTAACGGTTGCATCGTCATGCAAGTTGCTGGTCTTAGCGTCTAGTCGTTTAGAGTTTCGAGTTCTAGTCACGTTTCTCTCACCATCGCAGATTTGAGTTTATTTGTTTCTCTCTAGGAATCCGAGTGGATTTTCAAATTCCTTTGTTTTGTTTACCACCATTATCCTAGCCACGTCCTTAGAGGTTTCATCCACGTCCATATTTCCATCTACAAAAAGGAAATCCAACAAGATCAAGATAGAATTCGATTCGGAGTCCTGTTTTATCTTGAAAACAAAAGCACCATATTTCCTTTGTCAGGAGTCTGAATAGGGAGTTTAAATACAATCTAGAAACCTTAACTTATCCTCTTTCCAACGGATCAGAGCTTGGTCCCAAATTCATTCTGAGCGCTTCGCAATTGCCCTGGAGATTTGCGCGTCTGCTGGTTTTGCAAAACAACCACTTGTTTCACTTTGCTACTGAATCACCCTTCCCAAGGAAACATTTAATTGCTGTAAGTAGCTTGTTATTTCTTGTTGCAAAATTTCAGTTTTGTGCTAGTTGAAAGAAAAAAAACAGAAGAAAAAAAAAGACAGAAAGAAAGAAAAGAAAGAAAGAAAAGAAAGAGAAAGAAGAAGAGAAGAGTTTTTCTTTTGTTGTTATTCCTGTCCTTGTGATCCTTCTTTGCTGCTGCTCAGTGACTTCGTTTGTGTCCAGGCTCGCGTCTCTAGCATGTACTAGCCTAGGACCAGCATAATAACGTCGTTGAGCATTTGTTCAATTTGCTTGCAACTAACGTGGTTCTAGTATTTCCTTGCTTTAGCCCACCTATAGCTCCACATATTTCGACTATAGCTTGACAGGTGTTGTTGTTGCGGCACCGATACACTTCACTCCACGGTTGTAGACTTGTTGGTTGCCGTCACCTCCTGTTTGGCTTGGTAAGAACTTGTAAGGGCTTGTTTTAACAAGTTGAGTTTGAGAGAATTACATCTGACACATCCTAGTAGTGGATAGGAGGATACATATTATTTTTGTGTTTCTTGTTTTCTACTAATCATGGCAGGTGATATGGAGATTTTTGACCAATGTTGGTACTAACACGTAGAGCGTGACCACACGAACTTAACGCGACAAGAACTACTCAAATCGGACGTAAAACAAATAAACGGTGGGGAATATATGATCGAGTGGCAAAACTGTAAATACGTCATCTTGTACCTTGGGCTCATCTGCTTCTCTCGAACTGACAGGACCTTGACGTGCTGCTCTAGGGCTCGTGCACAAGAGGGAGGGGGCCTGGGACAGCTGGCTGGTGGCACGGGGATCCACAGCCGACTAGGCATGCGGGCTCAGCTGCCGATCGAGCACTGCCACCAGCACGCGAGCACCGCAGGCCGTGCGTGCGAGCGCCAAAGGAGCGCAGAACTCATCCGTCGTTCAATTTCTTATACAGGTAAGAATCTCGAATTGGAAAAAAATGAGTACATACCGTTATTGGATCGAGGCTTGCAATCCTTTTCACGTTCTTTTACAATTAACATGCGTTCCACAGAGCCAAAAAACGAACGCAATAGGGCAAGGCGGATGCCTGCATGACTTCTCTGTTCTCCTTCTACCTTCTGCTCTTCTCGTCTTCTGTTAATGTTGAAGACGGCCACTGTGTTGCAGATGTTCAAGGCCACTGACCGTGCGAGAGGAGAACGAAACTTGATCTTCGATTGGAGTGGAGGCCGCCATGGTGCACCTCGCCGGAAAAGAGAGGCGGAGGTTAGGGAATCGATCAAACGGACATGGATTCGTGAAACGAAAGGTGTGCCGGTGAAGAGGATGATGAGACAAACCTCGGAGTGGAAACGAAATTCGCCGGAGATGTCTGAGGTGGTCGAAAAAGCTCACCGAACCTTCGTCGGAAGTTCGCCGGAACTCAAGCTGTAGATGCAGAACTTCGGCGAGGGGTGGAGGGTGCTACGAGCGGCGGCTCGCGATAAGAAAAAAATCTAATTTACTACACGAGAGATTTCCCAAACTAGGGGCTCCTCCACGGTAGTTTTGGTGTGCTTTTACCCAAGGGGTAGGTACGTATATATAGGGAGGAAAACTCTCCACCTCCGTGTCAACTAGCGATATGGTGCTAATTGACGTTGCACCCTCCATCTTTACTAATAGGCCTAATTAATTATTAAAGCCCATTAGTAAATAAATGAATGGACATTTAGGATTATTGCACACGGGCTTTGGTGGAAAATGAGATATTTATTATTTTCGGAATTAATTAATTTCGTGGAAAAAATAATTCTAGAAAAGTCCAGAATTATTATTTAAGTCGCGAAAAATACTCCGAAAGCTCCGAAAATTCGAGGGAATTTTCCATAGACATTATGGAACATGAGGAACCTAAATAAAGTATTTGGAGCTCATGATAATATAATTTGGAGCATCTAAAAATTATATTATGCTCACAGACAAGTGGAAACAAGCTGTAGAAAAATTCAGAAAAATTCCTGAGAAGTTTGTAGAGGTTGATTGACTGACGAGAAACTGAAATGAGTGATTTGGGTTACAAAGAAAATATTTTAGGAAACTCCCAATAAGAACTTAAGATGAGAAACAAGGAATATTGATTGCGGAAAAAGATAAAGACGTGATGGAGAAGAAAGATCGATCCACTAAACGCATTTTGAAAGACTTTGTTCGCTCTTAACACACAAGAGTTAACGAGCAAACAACAGATCAAACAATAGCCCGTCAAATTAGTTTACAAAAATTTAAAGATTCTTATTAATTTTTTTTCATTTTTTTATAACTAATTGATACTATCATAAACTAAACATAGGAAATTTTATCCGAATATTAAAACAATTATTTTATTTAGTGTTTCCTATGCACAACCCAAAATTGAAAATTTTGGGGTGTGACAAGCTTCCACTTGAGCCTCATCACCTATGAGTCCCATCGAATGGGTCCAAAATGATTTCTATCCCTCTGGTATGTTCGGTGCAAACCGTGCACCTATCTTGCACTGACACTAACACTGGGTCCAAATGGACTACAACGAGATTCCACACTACCCACGTCACTTATGAGTTCCATCGGGTGCGTCCAAAACTATTTACGATCCTATGGTTCGTTCCGTGCAAACCATGCACCTATCTTGTGTCAAGATTAGTACTATCTCCAAATGGACCAAACAGAGCAACACCAGACCCTCGTCACCTAGGAGTACCATCGGGTGCGTCTAAAATGATTTATGAGCCTATGGTACGTTTGACACAAACCGAGCACCTATCTTGCACCGACGCTAACACTGTCTCAAAACAGATCGAAACAAGATTCCGCATGAGCCATGTCACCTAGGAGTTCCATCGGGTGCCTCCAACACTATTTCCAAGCCTACGATACGTTTGACGCAAACCGTGCACCAATCTTGCATCAAGGGAAGCATTATCTCCAAATGGACCAAACCGAGCTTCCACTTGAGCCTCATCACCTAGGAGTCCCATCGAGTGTGTACAAAACGATTTCTATGCCAATAGTTTGTTCGGTGCAAACCATGCACCTATCTTTGCACTGACACTAGCACTGTGTCTAAACGGACTAAAACGAGATTCCACATGACCCATGTCACTTACGAGTTCCATCGGGTGCGTCCAAGACTATTTATAAGAATATGGTTCATTGCATGCAATCCATGCACCTATCTTGTGTCAAGATTAGCACTATCTCCAAACGGACCGAACAGAGCTCCACCAGACCCTCGTCACCTAGGAGTACCATCTGGTGCGTGTAAAACGATTTATGAGCCTATGGTACGTTTGACACAAACCAAGCACCTATCTTGCACCGACACTAACCCTGTCTCAAAACAGATCGAAATGAGATTCCACATGACTCACGTCACCTAGGAGTTCCGTCGGGTGCCTCCAATACTATTTCCGAGCCTACGGTGCGTTCGACGCAAACTGTGCGCCAATCTTGCATCAAGAGTAGCACTATCTCCAAACCGACCGAACTGAGCTTCCACTTGAGCCTCGTCACCTAGGAGTCCCATCAAGTGTGTCCAAAACGATTTCTATGCCTATGATATGTTCGGTGCAAACCGTGCACCATCTTGCACTGACACTAACACTGTCCCCAAACAGACTAAAACGAGATTCCACACGACCCATGTCACTTACGAGTTCCATCGAGTGCGTCCAAAACTATTTATGAGCCTATGGTACGTTCAGTGCAAACCGTGCACCTATCTTGCGTCAAGATTAGCACTATCTCCAAACAGACCAAACCGAGCTCCATAGACCCGTGTCACCTTGGAGTACCATAGGGTGTGTCTAAAACAATTTATTAGCCTATGGTATGTTTGACACAAACCGAGCAATAATCTTGCACTAGCGCTACCACTGTGTCAAAACAGATCGTAACGAGATTCCACATGACCCACGTCACCTAGGAATTTCATCAGGTGCCTCCAATACTATTTCTAAGCCTACGGTACGTTCGACACAAACCGTGCACCAATCTTGCATCAAGAGTTGCACTATCTCCAAACGGACCGAACCGAGCTTCCCCTTGAGCCTCATCACGTAGGAGTCCCATCGAGTGCGTCCAAAATGATTTCTATGTCTATGGTATGTTCCATGCAAACCATGTAACTATCTTACACTAACACTAACACTTTGTCCAAACAGACTAAAAAGAGACTCCACATGACCCACGTCACTTACAAGATCCATCGGGTGCGTCCAAAACTATTTATGTGCCTATGGTACATTTAGTGCAAACCGTGCACCTATCTTGCATCAAGATTAGCACTATCTCTAAACGGAACGAACAGAGCTCCACCTGACCCTTGTCACCTAGGAGTACCATCGGGTATGTCTTAAACGATTTATGAGCCTATGGTACGTTTGACACATACCGAGCACCTATCTTGCACCGACGCTAGCACTGTCTCAAAATAGATTGAAAGGAGATTCCACATGACTCACGTCACCTAGGAGTTCCATCGGGTGCCTCCAATACTATTTTCGAGCCTACGGTACATTCGACACAAACCGTGCACCAATGTTGCATCAAGAGCTTCACTATCTCCAAACGGAGTGAACCGAGCTTCCACTTGAGCCTCGTCACCTAGGAGTCCCATCGAGTGCATCCAAAATAATGTTTATGCCTATGGTATGTTCGGTGCAAACCGTGCATCTATCTTGCACCAACACTAACACTGTGTCCAAACGGACTAAAATGATATTCCACATGACCCACGTCACTCACGAGTTCCATCGTGTGCGTCCAAAACTATTTATGTGTCTATGGTACGTTCAGTGCAAACCATGCACCTATCTTGCATCAAGATTAGCATTATCTCTAAACAGACCGAATAGAGCGCCACCAGACCCTCCTCACCTAGGAGTACCATCAGGTGCGTCTAAAACGATTTATGAGCCAATGGTACGTTTGACACAAACCGGGCACCTATCTTGCACCGACGCTAACACTGTCTCAAGTAGATTGAAACAAGATTCCACATGACTCACGTCACCTAGGAGTTCCATCGGGTGCCTCCAATACTATTTCCAAGCCTACAGTACGTTCAACGCAAAAACCGTGCACCAATCCTGCACAAAGAGTAGAACTATCTCCAAACGGACCGAACTGAGCTTCCACTTGAGCCTCATCCCCTAGGAGTCCTATCCAGTGCGTCCAAAATGATTTCTATGCCTATGGTATGTTCCGTGCAAACCATGCACCTATCTTACACTGACACTAACACTATGTCCAGACGGACTAAAAAGAGATTCCACACAACCCACGTCACTTACGAGTTCCATCGGGTGCGTCCAAAACTATTTATGAGCCTATGGTTCGTTCCATGCAAACCGTGCACCTATCTTGCGTCAAGATTAGCACTGTCTCTAAACGGACCGAATAGAGCTCCACCAGACCATCGCCACCTAGGTGTACCATCGGGTGTGTCTAAAACGATTAATGAGCCTATGGTATGTTTGACACAAATCGAGCACCTATCTTGCATCGACGCTAACTCTATCTCAAAACAGATCGAAACGAGATTCTACATGACCCACGCAACCTAGGAGTTTCATCGGGTGCCACCAATACTATTTCCGAGCCTACGGTATGTTCGACACAAACCATGGACTAATCTTCCATTAAGAGTTGCACTATCTCCAAACAGACCGAACCAAGCTTCCACTTGAGCCTCGTCACCTAGGACTCCCATCGAGTGCATCTAAAATGATTTCTTTGCCTATGGTATGTTTGGTGTGAACCGTGCACCAATCTTGCACTGACACTAACACTGTGTCCAAATGGACTAAAACGAGATTCCACATGACCCACGTCACTTACGAGTTCCATCGGGTGCGTCCAAAACTATTTATGAGCCTATGGTACATTTAGTGCAAACCATGCACCTATCTTGCACCAAGATTAGCATTATCTCCAAACGGACCGAACAGAACGCCACCAGACCTTCGTCACCTAGAAGTACCATCTGGTGCGTGTAAAACTATTTATGAGCCTATGGTATGTTTCACTCAAATCAAGCACCTATCCTGCACCGACGCTAACACTGTCTCAAAATAGATCGAAACGAGATTCCACATGACCCATGTCACCTAGGAGTTTCATCGGGTGCCTCTAATACTATTTCTGAGCCTACGGTATGTTCGACCCAAACGGTGCACCAATCTTGCATTAAGAGTTGCACTATCTCCAAACGGACCGAACCGAGCTTCCACTTGAGCCTCGTCACCTAGGAGTCGCATCGAGTGCATCCAAAACGATTTCTATGCCTATGGTATGTGTGGTGCAAACCGTGCACCTATCTTGCACTAACATTAACATTGTGCCCAAACAGAATAAAACGAGATTCCACATGACCCACGTCACTTACCAGTTCCATTGGGTGCATCCAAAACTATTTATGAGACTATGATGAGTTCAGTGCAAACCATGCACCTATCTTGCATCAAGATTAGCATTATCTCCAAACGGATCGAACAGAGTGCCACCAGACCCTCGTCACCAAGAAGTACCATTTGGTGCGTGCAAAACTTTTATGTGCCTATGGTACGTTTGACACAAATCAAGCACCTATCCTACACTAAAGCTAACACTATCTCAAAACAGATCGTAACGAGATTCCACATGACCCACTGATGAGGACATCATTGGCTCAAATATGACCATATTAACCACTTCTAAACTAAAGGTGCAACCATTCTATATGAGGCTTATCATTGAAACATTTGATGAATTGGTGCTGCACCATAAATTGTGTGTATTTTCATTTTCAGAATTACTTACATGGATGAAGAGAAGGTTCAATTGCATATGGAAAGAATGGAAGGTTAATAAAGTTGATTGGGGACCAAGTCCAAATATTCCTAATGTCATCCACCAAGCCACCACGTCACTTTTGGCTCAAAGAAAGAAAGAGTCCAAGTCCAACACGTTTTGGAAGATGAATTCGGACTGCAGAAGAGTCCCAACTTCCGACGGTTGCCACGTCTTCATACGGACTCCGATTGGGACGTTCTAGGACTTTTTGGAAAGCTTATCAAGTCTACTTTCCAAAGGATCTGGACTCATGCCGATATCTTGTTAAATACATTGGCTGTTCTTATTTTAATACGGAGACCTTTTCTGTCCACGGTGCTGCGTCACCTGATTGTTGCCCGATGGGCCGTGTATCAAGTGGGGCCCAATAGGGGCGTGTCCTAGGGTTGTGGGATGACCCCCACCACGTCCAGGTCATCCTCTACCCTCTCATATACCTCCATAGCCGCCACAAAGAGATGGGGTTTTTGATTTGATGTAAGTTTAGCTCCTGCTACTTCCTGGTAGACACGTGTGTCGGTTAGACCATCCGTTCTACTCGATCTGGAACCCCACCTTTATGTGTATTAGATCTGAAACTTCATCTCATATTTGCAATTGAGTGCTTGTTCTACTTGTTCTTGCTTGTTCTTCGATTGCTTGCAGGAATAACCCTAGTGGTTTGGTTGGTTGTGATCCGCAAGATCGTGACAACCGCTGGAATTGGTGTATCGATCACTAAGGAGCAGCATCCTTGGATGGTTGTAGTCGGGTCGTGAACGTCTCTCCAGTGAAATCGAAGTTATCCTTCTCCACCGAAAGATTGGGACACACATACTCTTATCAAGTGGTATCAGAGCAAGGTTTGATCGGTGAGAGATTTCAGTTGCTTTTATTTTCCTATAGTCCAGAAAAAGCCAACAAAAACAATAGATTTTTTCCATAATCCCATAGACCCTTTGAGCCTTTGACTAGTATTGCTTAGTTCAGGTTTGTTGAGTTTGGTTTACATCGGCTGAGTCGAGTTGCTGGTCTTAGGGTTAGGCTTTTAGAGTTTCGAGTTCTTGTCAAGTTTTGGTCACTATCAATTATATACATATCCACTGCCATCACCACCACCATACATATCTCCACTACACCATATACATCTCCATTGCAATCATTACTACCATATTTGTCTTTGTTGCACCATATCCATCCACGCTATTTTTTTCACACCGAGAAAATCTGATTTGGGCGCACAAAGAAAAATCTGAGTTGCTAGTTCTTTTCTTGTTACTCCCCAAAAAGACAAATACATTATAAGTTGATGTTCTGAACTATGTTTTATTAAGTTCAGATTCGTCTTGTGCAAAGTAAAAGAAAAGAAGTAGAAGAAGAGAATTCAAAAAAAAGACAAAAGAAAAAAAAGAAAGAGAAAGAGAAAAAGAAAAGAAGAGAGGAGGAAAAGAGGGAGAGTGATAGCTTGCTGTTCTTGTGCCTTTTTCCTACTGTACCGTGACTTCATTTGTGTCCAGGCTCGCGTCTCTAGCACGGTCTAGCCTAGGACCAGCACGGTACCATCGTTGAACGATTTCTCAACTTGCTTTTTATGACTAACGTGGTGCTAGTACTTCCTTGTACATTAATTTGAGCCCTCCTACAGCTCCACATATTCGACTACAGCTTGACAGGTGTTGTTGTTGCGGTGTCGATACACTATTTTCCAGGTTTGCAACTTGTTGGTAACCGCCACCTCCTGTTGGGCTTGGTAAGAACTTATAAGAGCTTGTTTGAACAGGTTGAGAGTGAGAGAATTACAACAACCACATCCTAGTAGTTGATAGGGGCATAAATATTATTGTGGATGTTTCTTGTTTTCTTCTAATCATGGTAGGAATCCACATGGAAATACAAGATGATCAGGTTGTATATTCTCATCAGTTTGCTAAAGGTATGGCAAGAGATAAGCATGCGACTCATGAGGTATGTGATGTTTTGCTTGATAGAATAAAATCTGCACTACCTAGTTTTGAAGGAAAGTATGATCCTCATGCATATATTGAATGGGAGCTAAATGTAAACAATGAATTTAAAAAGCTTGATCTATTAGAAAATCAAAAGGTTAGAGTTGCTTCTAGTGTTTTTACTAAATATGCTTTAACTGAATGGAAACACCTTTGTAGATTTGGTAAAGCCTCTCAATCATGGAAAGATGTGAAAAGACATTTTAGAAATGTTTTTGTACCTGAATATTATTCTGAAATTTTGTTTAGAAAGTTGCAATCTATAAAACAAGGGAACAAAACTGTAGCAGAATACTTGGATAGACTAAAATCATGTTTGCTGCGTTGTGGCTTAGAAGAAACTGGTGAACTTTTGGAACATAGATTTTTGCAAGGTCTTAATGAGGAAATTCAGAATATTCTTGTTGATAAACATTATAACTCTTTTGATGAGTTGTTTGATCTTGCTTGTGATTATGAAAGAAATCTCAAAATGGATCTAGCAAATACAAAAGAAGCACTTGCCTCTCCAATAACTAACAACTTGCAGCAAGTAGACATCAATATTCAAATGGAGAGCAAGAAATTTGAGATATTGGGTGACTCATTTCAGGAAGAGAATCTTGCTGCTTGTACAACCTTTGAGAAGAGCAGCAAAGGTAAGTCAAATGTTCATAACAAAAATCAAGGTGAGTATGCTTTAGTTCAACTGTATTTGTCCACTAATCGTGCTAGCATAGAGAAATCAATTGTGGAACCAGTTACTGATTTTCCCTTGTCACACATTGATATGCTTAATCTTCCTTGTGATACAGAAGAGTTATGTGCTAACACATTAGCTATATCCATACCACAACTAGTGAATAAAGCAAAAAATTCTGAATCAATGTGTGCTGAATTCAAGCATGTTATTCATATTACAAATGAAAATGAAGAAACTCAAATGTTGTCATCTTTACATACAATGGGGTATATAGAATTTGATGATCTTTGCGAGCTTAGCTACTTAGAGAATAATCTGTTTGCTAGATTTGAATTGCCATGTTCTCGTAATATTAGTTTTCATGCTATTAGCAAATATAATTGTAAAGAGGACTATATGATACACCGAATTTACATTTGTTCAAATATAAAACCCCCTATTATTATGCAAAAATATGATCAATCTGAGGAATGCACTATCTACAATCATGCCATGTCGAGTTTCCCTTGTTTGGTTGGAAAGAAACAGGATAACTCTCAAGAAGGGGAGAATGGTTCGGTATTACCTACACATGCCCTCCACCAATGGTCAAACCGAGGACGGTTTGCTGTCAAGAAGGGGAGAATGATGAGGACATCATTGGCTCAAATATGACCATATTAACCACTTCTAAACCAAAGGTGCAACCATTCTATATGAGGCTTATCATTGATACATTTGATGAATTGGTGCTGCACCATAAAATGTGTGTATTTTCATTTTCAGAATTACTTACATGGATGAAGAGAAGGTTCAATTGCATATGGAAAGAATGGAAGGTTAATGAAGTTGATTGGGGACCAAGTCCAAATATTCCTAATGTCATCCACCAAGCCACCACGTCACTTTTGGCTCAAAGAAAGAAAGAGTCCAAGTCCAACACGTTTTGGAAGATGAATTCGGACTGCAGAAGAGTCCCAACTTCCGACGGTTGCCACGACTTCATACGGACTCCGATTGGGACGTTCTAGGACTTTTTGGAAAGCTTATCAAGTCTACTTTCCAACGGATCTAGACTCATGCCGATATCTTGTTAAATACATCTGCTGTTCTTATTTTAATACCGAGACCTTTTCTATCCACGGTGCTGCGTCACCTGCTTGTTGCCCGATGGGCCGTGTATCAAGTGGGGCCCAATAGGGGCGTGTCCTAGGATTGTGGGATGACCCCCACCATGTTCAGGTCATCCTCTACCCTCTCATATACCTCCATAGCCGCCACAAAGAGATGGGGTTTTTGTTTTGATGTAAGTTTAGCTCCTGCTACTTCCTAGTAGACACGTGTATGGGTTAGACCATCTGTTCTACTCGATCTGGAACCCCACCTTTATGTGTATTAGATCTAAAACTTCATCTCATATTTGCAATTGAGTGCTTGTTCTACTTGTTCTTCGATTGCTTGCACGAATAACCCTAGTGGTTTGGTTGGTTGTGATCCACAAGATCGTGACAACCACTAGAATTGGTGTATCGATCGCTAAGGTGCAGCATCCTTGGATGGTTGTAGTCAGGTCGTGAATGTCTCTCCAGTGAAATCGAAGTTATCCTTCTCCACCGAAAGATTGGGACACACATACTCTTATCACCCACGTCACCTAGGAGTTCCATCGGTTGCCTCCAATACTATATTCGAGCCTACAGGATGTTCGACGCAAACCGTGCACCAATCTTGCATCAAGAGTAGCACTATCTCCAAATGCACCGAACCGAGCTTCCACTTGAGCCTCGTCACCTAGGAGTCCCATCGAGTGCATTTAAAATGATTTCGATGCCTACAGTATGTTCGGTGCAAACCGTGCATCTATCTTGCACTGACACTCTATCTCCAAATGGGCTAAAATGAGATTCCACACGACCCACGTCACCTACGAGTTCCATCGGGTGCGTCCAAACCTATTTATGAGCCTATGGAACGTTCAATGCAAAATGTGCACCAATCTTGCATCAAGATTAGCACTATCTCCAAACGAACCGAACCGAGCTCCACTAGACCCTCGTCACCTAGGAGTACCATCGGGTGCGTCTAAAACGATTTCTAAGCCTATGGTATGTTTGATCCACACCGAGCACCTATCTTGCACCGACGCTAACATTGTCTCAAAACAGATCGAAACGAGATTCCACATGCCCACGTAACCTACGAGTTTCATCGGGTGCCTCCAATACTATTTCCGAGCCTATGGTATGTTCGACGCAAACTGTGCACCAATCTTGCAATGACGCTAACAATGTCTCAATACAGGTCAAAATGAGATTCCACAGGACCCACGTCTCCAAGGAGTTCCATCGGGTGCCTCCAATACAATTTTTGAGCCTATGGTACGTTCGACGCAAAACCATGCACCAATCTTGCATCAAGAGTTGCACTATCTTCAAACGGACCGAATCAAGCTTCCACTTGAGCCTCGTCACCTAGGAGTCCCATCGAGTGCATCCAAAACGATTTCTATCCCTATGGTATGTTTGGTGCAAACTGTGCGCCTATCTTGCACTGACACTAACAGAGTTTCCAAACGGAATAAAACGTGATTCGACATGACCCACGTCACTTACGAGTTCCATCGGTAGCGTCCAAAACTATTAATGAGCCTATGGTATGTTAAGTGCAAACCATGCACCTATCTTGCATCAAGATTAGCACTATCTCCAAATGGACCGAACAGAGCACCACCAGACCCTCATCACCTAGAAGTACCATCTGGTGTGTCTAAAACGATTTATGAGCCTATGGTACGTTTGACGCAAACTGAGCACCTATCCTACACCGACGCTAACACTGTCCCAAACAGATCGAAACAAGTTCCACATGACCCACGTCACCTAGGAGTTCCATTGGTTGCTTCCAATACTATTTCTGAGCCTACAGGACGTTCGACGCAAACCGTGCACCAATCTTGCATCAAGATTAGCACTATCTCCAAATGCACCGAACCGAGCTTCCACTCGAGACTCATCACCTAGGAGTCCCATCGAGTACGTCTAAAATGATTTCTAAGCCTGTGGTATGTTCAGCGCAAATAATGCACCTATCTTGCGTCAAGATTAGCACTATCTCCATTTGGACCGAACCGAGCTTCCACTTGAGCCTCGTCACCTAGGAGTCCTATCAAGTACGTCCAAAACAATTTCTATGCCTATGGTATGTTCGGTGCAAACCGAGCAGCTATCTTGCACCGACACAAACACTGTGTGCAAATGGACTAAAATGAGATTCCGCACGACCCACGTCACTTACGAGTTCCATCGGGCGGGTCCAAAACTATTTATGAGCCTATGGTTCATTCCGTGCAAACCATGCACCTATCTTGCATCAAGATTAGCACTGTCTCCAAACGGACTGAACCGAGCTTCCCTTGAGCCTCGTCACCTAGGAGTCTGATCGAGTGCGTCCAAACGATTTCCATGCCTATGGTAGGTTCGGTGCAAACCGTGCACCTATCTTGCACTAACACTAACACTATTTCGAAATGGATTAAAATGAGATTCCACATGACCCACGTCACTTACGAGTTCCATCGGGTGCATCCAAAACTATTTATAAGTCTGTGGTACGTTCAGTGCAAACCATGCACCTATCTTGCATCAAGATTAGCACTATCTCTAAATGGACCGAATAGAGCTCCACCTGACCCTTGTCACCTAGGAGTACCATCGGGTGCATCTAAAATGATTTATGAGCCTATGGTACGTTTGACACAAACTGAGCACCTATCTTGCACCTACACTAACACTATCTTAAAACAGATCGAAACGAGATTCCACATGACCAACGTGACCTAGGAGTTCCATCGGGTGCATCCAATACTATTTCTGAGCCTACGGTACGTTCAAAGCAAACCATGCACCTATCTTGCATCAGGAGTAGCACTATCTCCAAATGGACCAAACCGAGCTTGCACTTGAGCCTCGTCACCTAGGAGTCCCATCGAGTGCATCCAAAACAATTTCTATGCCTTTGGTATGTTCGATGCAAACCATGCAACTATCTTGCACTAACACTAACACTACGTCCAAATGAACTAAAACGAGATCCACAGGACCCATGTCACTTACGAGTTCTATCGGGTGCGTTCAAAACTATTTATGGGCCTATGTTACGTTCAGTTCAAACCGTGCAACTATCTTGCGTGAGGATTAGCACTATCTCCAATCGGACCGAACAGAGCTCCACTAGACCCTCGAGGAGTACCATCGGGCGCATCTAAAACGATTTATGAGCCTGTGGTATGTTTGACACAAACAGAACACCTATCTTGCACCGACGTTAACACTGTCTCAAAACAGATCAAAACAAGATTCCACGTAACCCACACCACCTAGGAGTTCCATTGGATGCCTCCAATACTATTTTCGAGCCTACGGTACGTTCGACGCAAACCATGCATCAATCTTGCATCAAGAGTTGCAATATCTCCAAACGGACAGAGCCGATCTTCTAGTTGAGCCTCGTCACCTATGAGTCCCATCGAGTGCATCCAAAACGATTTCTATCCCTATGGTATGTTTGGTGCAAATTGTGCACCTATCTTGCACTGACACTAACAGAGTTTCCAAACGGAATAAAACGTGATTCGACATGACCCACGTCACTTACGAGTTCCATCGGTAGCGTCCAAAACTATTAATGAGCCTATGGTATGTTAAGTGCAAACCATGCACATATCTTGCATCAAGATTAGCACTATCTCCAACCAGACCGAACAGAGCACCACCAGACCCTCGTCACCTAGAAGTACCATCTGGTGCGTCTAAAACGATTTATGAGCCTATGGTACGTTTGACGCAAACCGAGCACCTATCTTGCACCGACGCTAACACTGTCCCAAACAGATCGAAACGAGTTCCACATGACCCACGTCACCTAGGAGTTCCATTGGTTGCTTCCAATACTATTTCTGAGCCTACAGGACGTTCGACGCAAACCGTGCACCAATCTTGCATCAAGATTAGCACTATCTCCAAATGCACCGAACCGAGCTTCCACTCGAGACTCATCACCTAGGAGTCCCATCGAGTACGTCTAAAATGATTTCTAAGCCTGTGGTATGTTCAGCACAAATCATGCACCTATCTTGCGTCAAGATTAGCACTATCTCCATTTGGACCAAACCGAGCTTCCACTTGAGCCTCGTCACCTAGGAGTACTATCGAGTACGTCCAAAACGATTTCTATGCCTATGGTATGTTCGGTGCAAACCTTGCAGCTATCTTGCACCGACACAAACACTGTGTGCAAATGGACTAAAATGAGATTCTGCACGACCCACATCACTTACGAGTTCCATCGGGTGGGTCCAAAACTATTTATGAGCCTATGGTTCATTCCGTGCAAACCATGCACCTATCTTGCATCAAGATTAGCACTGTCTCCAAACAGACTGAACCGAGCTTCCCTTGAGCCTCGTCACCTAGGAGTCTGATCGAGTGCGTCCAAACGATTTCTATGCCTATGGTAGGTTCGGTGCAAACCATGCACCTATCATGCACTAACACTAACACTATTTCGAAATGGATTAAAATGAGATTCCACATGACACACGTCACTTACGAGTTCCATCGGGTGTGTCCAAAACTATTTATGAGCCTGTGGTACGTTCAGTGCAAACCATGCACCTATCTTGCATCAAGATTAGCACTATCTCTAAACGGACCGAACAGAGCTCCACCTGACCCTTGTCACCTAGGAGTACCATCGGGTGCATCTAAAATGATTTATGAGCCTATGGTACGTTTGACACAAACCGAGCACCTATCTTGCACCTACACTAATACTATCTTAAAACAGATCAAAACGAGATTCCACATGACCAACGTGACCTAGGAGTTCCATCGGGTGCATCCAATACTATTTCTGAGCCTACGGTACGTTCAAAGCAAACCATGCACCTATCTTGCATCAGGAGTAGCACTATCTCCAAACGGACCGAACCGAGCTTGCACTTGAGCCTCGTCACCTAGGAGTCCCATTGAGTGCATGTTGACGGTCCTTAAGTACCAAATATAGTTATCAAATAAATAAAGAAAAGCATCCAAATGCAACCAACACCTAGACTTAGGGTTTTATCTGACAGAATTCCACGAGTTTTGGTGTTTGTCTATTTCTGCAGGGGGTTATCAAAAAATATGGAGGAAAGTCCCACACGTCGGGTTTACATAGAGATAATAACGTGTTCACCGATTTTCTATCATCTAGAAGACTCCAGAAGCCACGTGATCGAACGGGAGGCCGAACGGGCCCGGAGGCAGGGCGCCCGCCCTGCTCCCTAGGGCGCCCGCCCTGGCTTGAGAGCCAATCAGGCTCCGTCTCGCGGATTATGCTCCACCGACCTAAGGGATCAAGGAAAACCGTGTGATTAATGTCGGTTTGATCCGACGGCCCACGTTCACTTGAGGGGGCTATATAAGCAGGACCCCTGGCCCCTGGAGGAGGCACTCCCTCATTCTCATTCTTCAAACCCTAATCTCAGGAGGAGAGTCTCTGATCAAGCCCTAGAGCCACCACATCAACTAGATCTCTAGTATAGCATAGCTACATAGGATTAGAACTAGAAGGAGTCAATCTTCGATTGGTTTCCGGATCTGTCAAGAGGATTCCTGGTAATTCCTTTACTGTTCTTCATTGTTCATCTTTGTTCTTCAATATTATGAATACAACTTTGTTCTATTTCAATATATTGATTATGACTATGCTCTACTTGTTTATGTTTGCGATTATATTGTTCTTAGTTTATCGTAGTTATACGCTTGGCTTAGTTAGATTGGAATTATATACATGTTTAGGATCGTATAGCGTTTATCCATCGGATCCATGGGTAAATGATAAATATTGTGTAGGCGTGGTGCTTAGACCATATTTATCTGCGATTGCACCTTATATGCCGGATCGTGGGGTGGTCCGCGATGGTGACAGCTTCGTTGGTTCTTATATAGTCCCCTCCCGTGTGTAAGGCAGGCAGAGCAACATTATTATGGGGGAGTGATTGCTATGTTTCTCATCTTCCTTGATAATATCACTATGCATGGGCGTAGTCCTTTCTCGCAATGATTGCCAAGTGTACTTGCATTAACTATGATATGCTAGACTTTATAGTTAAGAATAACTTAGGAAATATCCTTGTAGTTCGTCCTAATACCATGCTAATGACTTGCTAGAATATCTGTTGAGGTGCTTATCATTATTATATGTGGCTAGCTGATCAGATTAATTATCTTTGTCACCATTCATACTTTATCTATATTTTATGTGACACTTACCCCTGTATGCAAGAGATAGATGAATGCTCTCACTTATACATGCAATGATTGATACTCATTCCTATATTCCATTCCATAATCAACATTGATGTTAGTAATCCCTTCCCAGTGGTAAAAATATAAATAACGATACCTAGAATACTTCCTGGTTAAAATGCTACATCGGTATTAATCTGTGCGCTTGCAGATCTTATTTATTATTTATTTAGAAGAGCAGTTGCATATTTCAATACCGCGTCTCTCATGTCATGCTGGGGATGACAACTTGGCTTAAGTGGCATGAGGGATAGGTTCGGCATTTTTGGCGCCGTTATCAGAATTAGAAAACTAAGTCTACTTTTGGTAATGACGTTAAGAATGCCCAACAAGCATTTTTGGCACCGTTGTCGGGGCAGGTTGATTTACTAACAAGGAATGAATACGGAATTTGAGTCATCATTCGCATCATTAAGTGATTGAGATCATCAATTCTCCCATACAGATTTACCCCTGTATTTTTCCATTCTTATTGTTTTGCAGGGTGATGTATGAATAGAGGACATCTTCCAGAAAATTTTGTTGACAACCCCGAAGCATTAATAAGAGGGGCAAGAGCCAAGCTCAAGAAGTCAACACTTCGACGCAACACTTCATCCAATCCAGAAGACCGCCGAAGTTTCATCCGGAATTTGTCAACAGAGTTCGCAGCCATGGCGAACAAGACGATCCGCGAGTTCTCAGCTCCCACTACGGATAAGATCCGCACTGGACCTGCCGCGGCCATCGACAAGAACTTTGAGCTCAAGCCAGGGCTCATCAACATGGTACAAGCCAACCAATTTTGTGGGAAGCCGCACGAAGATGCAAGTGCTCATCTCCAACACTTCCTAGAGATTTGCAGCACATTCACTATATTAGATGTTCCCAGAGACGCCATACTACTTCGCCTTTTCCCATTATCACTATTGGGGAGAGCGAAGCAGTGGTTCTACGCGACGAAGGATAAGAACACTACGTGGGCACTCTGCTCTACAAACTTTCTGGCTAAGTTCTTTCCCATGGGCAAAACCAATGCTCTCCGTGGGAAGATTACAAGTTTTCAGCAACAACATGATGAATCCGTTCCAGAAGCATGGGAGCGCTTTCAAGATTACATCCTAGAATGTCCCCATCATGGAATGGAGAGCTGGCTACTTATGCAGACTTTCTATCATGGGCTCATCACTAGTGCTCGTGAGACCATGGATGCTGCAGCTGGAGGCGCATTTCTATCACTCACCATACCACAAGCTACAGCCCTTGTGGAGAAGATGGCGTCCAACCAAGGTTGGAACGAAGAGAGGACTCAAACACGTAAGAAGGGTGGAGGTATGCACCAGCTCAAGGAGGTAGACATGCTGTCTGCAAAGCTAGACCTACTCATGAAAAAGCTTGATGACAAAGCTGGAGACAAAAGAGAAGTCATGAACGTCTACGACTCTCACATGACTTGTGAGGAATGTGGAGATACTGGACACTCAGGCAATCACTGCCCTGAGATGCTTGAGGATGCAAGGTACATCATCAACAACAACAACAACAACTACAACCGTCCTCAACAAAATCAAGGTTGGAATCAACATAGGCCTAACTACTCAGGTAACTATTGGAGTAATCCCACTGTCGGAGTACATAATGACCTTCTGCCAGTCAAGAGAGGCGATCCAGGACGCCCCATCATCCCGATCTCCATCGGCATGGTGGACTTCCCAGAAGCACTCTGTGACTTTGGCTCCAGCGTCAACATTATGCCTAGGGTACTCTATGAAAAATTCTTTACATATCCTTTATCAGAAACAACTATGTGTTTGCAGCTTGCAGATCGGACACTAAGCTTTCCTAAAGGAGTATTAAAGAACATGTGTGTCCGAGTTGGTACCTCGTATGCTCCAGCTGATTTCGTGGTGATAGAGACCGGGTCCGATGAGAGGTCACCAGTTATTCTAGGAAGGCCATTCCTGAACACCTCGGGAGCTGTCATCTACGCCAGCGCTGCGAAGATCAACTTCAACATCAAGGAGAGGAAGGAGACGTTTTCCTTCAAGAACAAGATTACACAAATCCCAGAGCAACCCCAACATGAACCAAGGAAGAGGACCAACAGGAGGAACAAGCAGAACAAGAACAACCAAGGATGGACTGAATCAGCTAAGATGGTCACTGCAGTTCAAGGAGGTCAAGATGGTCGACTCAAGTCGCCGTTCCTAATCAAGAAGGACGACCTAGGTATGCCAAGCATTGAGTGCTCAATCAATGGATACTCCTTTCAGAAGGCGCTCTGCGACACTGGATCAGGCGTCAACATAATGGCCACAGTCACCTATCAGCTCTTGTACGGGACCATGCCCTTAAAACCAACATACACTCAGCTCCAGATGGCAGATCAGACATCCCGAAAGGTCAAAGGTATAGTAACCGATGTCCCTATTAAAATTAACGATCATTTTGTCCATACAGACTTTCAGGTCATTGACATGGGAGACGACGAGTACGATCCACCCATCATCCTAGGAAGACCGTTCCTAGGCACTGTCAAAGCATCATCTACATTGGAACCGGAGAAGTCCATATGCATTTCCCCTCTGAGAAGGTACGCCGCTACTTTAATGACCCTAACTATATAGTTGAAGATTCTAAGCAGGTCAGGACAAGAAGAAGGCGACATAACCGTAACCAAAGGAGGCAAACCATTAAGGACGTATGGGCAGACTATGAAGGAGAGGTCATAAGGCCCGAGGATACACAATAGGAGACCAAAGCACCAAGTCGGGTATGAAAAGTGAAGACAGTTACACAAGAAGAGGAGGCGCTGCCGGAACCACCGTCTACGCCACCCAAATCCCAGGACAACTAAGAAGAAAAGAAGTCCTGTTCGAAGGACTTAAAAACACCGAACGCCGTGCCAAGAGGTAAACTTGGTAGTTATCATTTTCCCTTTAATTATTGCTCAGTTAATCATGTTCATTCTATCTAAAAAAATGTTGAAAACAGTAAGCCCCATGTGAGTATGCGAGTGGCATAAAACCCATAAGTACATTCACTGTGGTGGCATAAAAAAATAATAATATATTTTTTCTGTTCTATAAAAATGAAAATAAAAATAGAGAGTGACATTTACCAAGGAAGCTCAAACATGATAAAGGCTAGATATTTATGCTAACGCTTAATCAAGTTTCACGAAGCTTTGTTGTCTATTTGAGCTCCACAGAATTCAGGAAGACTAGCAGATCGAGGACATCCTAATCGTTGTCAGGGTGCTGCCGACATTCAAATACACCTCTGCACCTGCTAGCTATATCAGAAGAAATTACGTCAAGATCCAGCTTGGGGAAGAGCACCCCCATTTATCCCGATAAGTATTTTTATCTACATTTATATCTATGCTTTATTAAAATAAAAAGATGCATAATCATGAAAACCCAAATAAATATTTTGTGTTTATATATATTTGCTTAGTTTAATAAATAAATAAAGTAGCTATGCTAAACTGAATCTTGAAAATAAAACTCTAGCATGGATATGATGAATAGTTGTTCTGCCTAATTTTTAAATTTGTTCTCTCTCTAGTTTAGACATAACTGTTATAATTTAAAACTGGCTCTAAACCTGAACTAGTGGGAAGAGAACTTGATCTGAAGTCTAAGTTGTTAGCGGATATGATATGGGAAGGTTGAGCTGCTGTTTATCTGTTCCTAGAGATGCTAGAATTCTGGAGAATTTTATCTTTAAAAATCTTTAAAATGTTGCATGATGAGTTCCTGTATGATGAGAGTTTAAATTCCTACCACAGCCATATATACATGCTTGTTAGATTAAGAGCCGCACTTTTACTACTTACTGCTTATGGGCATTGAGTGTGGTCAAGCTGTGTAGACCCTTAGGAACTTGTCATGTGGTTAAAATCAAGATTCACTTGCACGTTCACTCATACATGCTGTTTCTACTCCGGAAGTACGCATCCACATATATCCACTCATTTCCATCTCCAGATTCACCCAAAATTATTCTACTCCTGACCCGGGAGAGAATAGCCAAAAACATTATCCCATTTCTGTTATTCCCTGTGAAGTTAATGCTCAAGTCATTTCTACTACCACTTGCTATATTTTCAAAAGAGGGAGATTGCTCTAAAAAAATATATAAATACGAGGAAATAAAAAGGAGCAAGTGCTCGGAACCTCGAAGAAAGAAAAAGTGAGACGAGAGGTAAAAATGGACAAGTGTCCGACAGTAGAATTAGGGGTACAAGATACCCACCTGAGAAAAAAAATATAGAGCATCTTATTCCCCTCAAAAGTTTTAAAAAGCAAGAAAGGTATGTATTCCCTCAAAAAGAGCATTAGACTTTTGTTATCACCATCATCACCATACACCACTCATTCACCACACATGCACATCTTGATTTGACTTATTGACTTGTTTCTCTGGATCCATGGTTTGACTATGCAATAAATGTTCTATGAGTATGTATACTGTATCTCCCACCTATGAGCTCCAGATATCAAAGCCTTATTAGAGTAGGGTGAGAGAGAAGGCAATGTCACTACGCCTTATACCATAAATACCACATACTTTGAGAGAGAAGGCATATACAATTACTGCCTTGGTAAGGATCTAGAAATACCACAAAAGAGAGACCCGAGAAAGTCATACAAGGAATCTCTGAGTTTTATTTGAAAAATTTGCAAAAACTCCAGAGCTATAGCTGATCAAGAATAAGAGACATGGCGTTTGACTAGACCGTTCTATCTTTTAACCACTCAAGATGCAGGTGACGGTTGCAAGCCCCATGGTGAAAGGTAAAATGAGTAAGTTTTAAGTCTTGACAGTTTACTCTAACTCAGGGATGAGACCATATTTGAAAGCATATGTACCGTCAACGTTCAAAGGCGTTGCAGCAACTTCTGATCCATAATGAGTCTATCCTTGCTCAGGGACGAGCAAGAGGTAAGCTTGGGGGAGTTTGTTGACGGTCCTTAAGTACCAAATATAGTTATCAAATAAATAAAGAAAAGGATCCAAATGCAACCAACACCTAGACTTAGGGTTTTATCTGACAGAATTCCATGAGTTTTGGTGTTTGTCTGTTTCTGCAGGGGGTTATCAAAAAATATGGAGGAAAGTCCCACACGTCGGGTTTACATAGAGATAATAACGTGTTCACCGATTTTCTATCATCTAGAAGACTCCAGAAGCCACGTGATCGAACGGGAGGCCGAACGGGCCCGGAGGCAGGGCGCCCGCCCTGCTCCCTAGGGCGCCCGCCCTGGCTTGAGAGCCAATCAGGCTCCGTCTCGCGGATTATGCTCCACCGACCTAAGGGATCAAGGAAAACCGTGCGATTAATGTCGGTTTGATCCGACGGCCCACGTTCACTTGAGGGGGCTATATAAGCAGGACCCCTGGCCCCTGGAGGAGGCACTCCCTCATTCTCATTCTTCAAACCCTAATCTCAGGAGGAGAGTCTCTGATCAAGCCCTAGAGCCACCACATCAACTAGATCTCTAGTATAGCATAGCTACATAGGATTAGAACTAGAAGGAGTCAATCTTCGATTGGTTTCCGGATCTGTCAAGAGGATTCCTGGTAATTCCTTTACTGTTCTTCATTGTTCATCTTTGTTCTTCAATATTATGAATACAACTTTGTTCTATTTCAATATATTGATTATGACTATGCTCTACTTGTTTATGTTTGCGATTATATTGTTCTTAGTTTATCGTAGTTATACGCTTGGCTTAGTTAAATTGGAATTATATACATGTTTAGGATCGTATAGCGTTTATCCATCGGATCCATGGGTAAATGATAAATATTGTGTAGGCGTGGTGCTTAGACCATATTTATCTGCGATTGCACCTTATATGCCGGATCGTGGGGTGGTCCGCGATGGTGACAGCTTCGTTGGTTCTTATATAGTCCCCCTCCCGTGTGTATGGCAGGCAGAGCAACATTATTACGGGGGAGTGATTGCTATGTTTCTCATCTTCCTTGATAATATCACTATGCATGGGCGTAGTCCTTTCTCGCAATGATTGCCAAGTGTACTTGCATTAACTATGATATGCTAGACTTTATAGTTAAGAATAACTTAGGAAATATCCTTGTAGTTCGTCCTAATACCATGCTAATGACTTGCTAGAATATCTGTTGAGGTGCTTATCATTATTATATGTGGCTAGCTGATCAGATTAATTATCTTTGTCACCATTCATACTTTATCTATATTTTATGTGACACTTACCCCTGTATGCAAGAGATAGATGAATGCTCTCACTTATACATGCAATGATTGATACTCATTCCTATATTCCATTCCATAATCAACATTGATGTTAGTAATCCCTTCCCAGTGGTAAAAATATAAATAACGATACCTAGAATACTTCCCGGTTAAAATGCTACATCGGTATTAATCTGTGCGCTTGTAGATCTTATTTATTATTTATTTAGAAGAACAGTTGCATATTTCAATACCGCGTCTCTCATGTCATGCTGGGGATGACAACTTGGCTTAAGTGGCATGAGGGATAGGTTCGGCATTTTTGGCGCCGTTATCAGAATTAGAAAACTAAGTCTACTTTTGGTAATGACGTTAAGAATGCCCAACAGTGCATCCAAAACAATTTCTATGCCTTTGGTATGTTCGGTGCAAACCATGCAACTATCTTGCACTAACACTAACACTACGTCCAAATGAACTAAAATGAGATTCCACAGGACCCATGTCACTTACGAGTTCTATCGGGTGCGTTCAAAACTATTTATGGGCCTATGTTACGTTCAGTTCAAACCGTTCAACTATCTTGCATGAGGATTAGCACTATCTCCAATCGGACTGAACCGAGCTCTACTAGACCCTCGTCACCTAGGAGTACCATCGGGCGCGTCTAAAATGATTTATGAGCCTGTGGTATGTTTGACGCAAACAGAACACCTATCTTGCACCGACGTTAACACTGTCTCAAAACAGATCAAAACAAGATTCCACATAACCCACACCACCTAGGAGTTCCATTGGGTGCCTCCAATACTATTTTCGAGCCTACGGTACGTTCGACGCAAACCATGCACCAATCTTGCATCAAGAGTTGCAATATCTCCAAACGGACAGAGCCGAGCTTCTAGTTGACCCTCGTCACCTAGGAATCCCATCGAGTGCATCCAAAATGATTTCTATCCCTATGGTATGTTTGGTGCAAACTGTGCACCTATCTTGCACTGACACTAACAGAGTTTCCAAACAGAATAAAACGTGATTCCACATGACCCACGTCACTTACGAGTTCCATCGGTAGCGTCCAAAACTATTAATGAGCCTATGGTATGTTTAGTGCAAACCATGCACCTATCTTGCATCAAGATTAGCACTATCTCCAAATGGACCGAACCGAGCTTCCACTCGAGGCTCATCACCTAGGAGTCCCATCGAGTACGTCTAAAATGATTTCTAAGCCTATGGTATGTTCGGCACAAATCGTGCACCTATCTTGCGTCAAGATTAGCACTATCTCCAATTGGACCGAACCGACCTTCCACTTGAGCTCGTCACCTAGGAGTCCTATCGAGTACGTCCAAAACGATTTCGATGCCTATGGTATGTTCGGTGCAAACCGAGCAGCTATCTTGCACTGACACAAACACTGTATGCAAATGGACTAAAACAAGATTCCACACGACCCACGTCACTTACGAGTTCCATCGGGTGCATCCAAAACTATTTATGAGCCTATGGTTCGTTCTGTGCAAACCATTCACCTATCTTGCGTTAAGATTAGCACTGTCTCCAAACGGACTGAACCGAGCTTCCCTTGAGCCTCATCACCTAGGAGTCCGATCGAGTGCGTCCAAAACGATTTCTATGCCTATGGTAGGTTCAGTGCAACCGTGCACCTATCTTGCACTGACACTAACACTATTTTGAAATGGACTAAAACAAGATTCCACATGACCCACGTCACTTACGAGTTCCATCGGGTGGGTCCAAAACTATTTATGAGCCTATGGTTCATTCCGTGCAAACCATGCACCTATCTTGCATCAAGATTAGCACTGTCTCCAAATGGACTGAACCGAGCTTCCCTTGAGCCTCATCACCTAGGAGTCTGATCGAGTGCGTCCAAACGATTTCTATCCCTATGGTATGTTTGGTGCAAACTGTGCACCTATCTTGCACTGACACTAACAGAGTTTCCAAACAGAATAAAACGTGATTCCACATGACCCAAGTCACTTACGAGTTCCATCGGTAGCGTCCAAAACTATTAATGAGCCTATGGTATGTTTAGTGCAAACCATGCACCTATCTTGCATCAAGATTAGCACTATCTCCAAATGGACCGAACCGAGCTTCCACTCGAGCCTCATCACCTAGGAGTCCCATCGAGTACGTCTAAAATGATTTCTAAGCCTATGGTATGTTCGGCGCAAATCGTGCACCTATCTTGTTTCAAGATTAGCACTATCTCCAATTGGACCAAACCAAGCTTCCACTTGAGCCTCGTCACCTAGGAGTCCTATCGAGTACGTCCAAAACGATTTCTATGCCTATGGTATGTTCGTTGCAAACCGAGCGGCTATCTTGCACTGACACAAACACTGTGTGCAAATGGACTAAAACGAGATTCTGCACGACCCACGTCACTTACGAGTTCCATCGGGTGCATCCAAAACTATTTATGAGCCTATGGTTCGTTCCATGCAAACCATGCACCTATCTTGCGTCAAGATTAGCACTGTCTCCAAACGGACTGAACCGAGCTTCCCTTGAGCCTCATCACCTAGGAGTCCGATCGAGTGCGTCCAAAACGATTTCTATGCCTATGGTAGGTTCGATGCAAACCGTGCACCTATCTTGCACTGACACTAACACTATTTTGAAATGGACTAAAACAAAATTCCACATGACCCACGTCACTTACGAGTTCCATCGGGTGCGTCCAAAACTATTTATGAGCCTATGGTACGTTCAGTGCAAACCATGCACCTATCTTGCATCAAGATTAGCACTATCTCTAAACGGACCGAACAGGGCTCCACCTGACCCTTGTCACCTAGGAGTACTATCGGGTGCATCTAAAATGATTTATGAGCCTATGGTACATTTGACGCAAACCGAGCACCTATCTTGCACCGACGCTAACAATATCTTAAAATAGATCGAAACGAGATTCCACATGACCAACGTGACCTAGGAGTTCCATCGGGTGCCTCCAATACTATTTCTGAGCCTACGGTACGTTCAAAGCAAACCATGCACCAATCTTGCATCAGGAGTAGCACTATCTCCAAACAGACCAAACTGAGTTTCCACTTAAGCCTCGTCACCTAGGAGTCCCATCGAGTGCATCCAAAACAATTTCTATGCCTATGGTATGTTTGGTGAAACCATGCAACTATCTTGCACTAACACTAACACTACATCCAAATGAACTAAAACGAGATTCCACAGGACCCATGTCACTTACAAGTTCTATCGGGTGCGTTCAAAACTATTTATGGGCCTATGTTATGTTCAGTTCAAACTATGCAACTATCTTGCGTGAGGATTAGCACTATCTCCAATCGGACCGAACCGAGCTCCACCAGACCCTCGTCACCTAGGAGTACCATCGGGTGCATCTAAAATGATTTATGAGCCTGTGGTATGTTTGACACAAACAGAACACCTATCTTGCACTGACGTTAACACTATCTCAAAACAGATCAAAACGAGATTCCACATAACCCACACCACCTAGGAGTTCCATTGGGTGCCTCCAATACTATTTTCGAGCCTACAGTATGTTCGACGCAAACCATGCACCAATCTTGCATCAAGAGTTGCAATATCTCCAAACGGACCGAGCCGAGCTTCTAGTTGAGCCTCGTCACCTAGGAGTCCCATCAAGTGCATCCAAAACGATTTCTATCCCTATGGTATGTTTGGTGCAAACCGTGCACCTATCTTGCACTAACACTAACAGAGTTTCCAAACGGAATAAAACATGATTCCACATTACCCACGTCAGTTACGGGTTCCATCGGTAGCATCCAAAACTATTAATGAGCCTATGGTATGTTTAGTGCAAACCATGCACCTATCCTGCATCAAGATTAGCACTATCTCCAAACGGACCGAACAGAGCCCCACCAGACCCTCCTCACCTAGAAGTACCATCTGGTGCGTCTAAAACGATTTATGAGCCTATGGTACGTTTGACGCAAACCGAGTATCTATCCTGAACGGACGCTAACACTGTTTCAAACAGATCGAAACGAGTTCCACATGACCCACGTCACCTAGGAGTTCCATTGGTTGCCTCTAATACTATTTCCGAGCCTACAGGACGTTCGACGCAAACCGTGCACCACTCTTGCATCAAGATTAGCACTATCTCCAAACAGACCGAACCGATCTTCCACTTGAGACTCATCACCTAGGAGTCCCATCGAGTACGTCTAAAATGATTTCTAAGCCTATGGTATGTTCTGCGCAAATCGTACACCTATCTTGCGTCAAGATTAGCACTATCTCCAATTCGACCGAACCGAGCTTCCACTTGAGCCATGTCACCTAGGACTCCTATCGAGTACGTCCAAAATGATTTCTATGCCTATGGTATGTTCGGTGCAAACCGAGCAGCTATCTTGCACTGACACAAACACTGTGTGCAAATGGAGTAAAACAAGATTCCGCACGACCCACGTCACTTACGAGTTCCATTGGGTGCGTCCAAAACTATTTATGATCCTATGGTTCGTTCCGTGCAAACCATGCACCTATCTTGCGTCAAGATTAGCACTATCTCCAAACTGACTGAACCGAGCTTCCCTTGAGCCTCGTCACCTAGGAGTCCGATCGAGTGCATCCAAAATGATTTCTATGCCTATGGTATGTTCGGTGCAAACCATGTACCTATCTTGCACTGACACTAACACTGTCTCCAAACAGACTAAAATGAGATTCCGCACGACCCACATCACTTACGAGTTTCATCAGGTGCGTCCAAAATTATTTATGAGCCTATGGTATGTTCAGTGCAAACCATGCACCTATCTTGCATCAAGATTAGCACAATCTCCAAATGGACCGAACAGAGCTCCACCTGACCCTCATCACCTAGGAGTACCTTCGGGTGTGTCTAAAATAATTTATGAGCCTATGGTATGTTTGACGCAAACCGAGCACCTATCTTGCATCGACGCTAACACTGTCTCAAAACAGATTGAAACAAGATTCCACATGACTAACGTCACCAAGGAGTTCCATCGGGTGCCTCCAATAATATTTCTGAGCCTACAGTACATTCAACACAAACCATGCACCTATGTTGCGTCAAGATTAGCACTGTCTCCAAACAGACTGAACCGAGCTTCCCTTGAGCGTCGTCACCTAGGAGTCTGATTGAGTGCGTCCAAAATGATTTCTATGCCTATGGTATGTTCGGTGCAAACCGTGCACCTATCTTGGACTGACACTAACACTATTTCCAAATGGGCTAAAACGAGATTCCACATGACCCACGTCACTTACGAGTTCCATCGGGTGTGTCCAAAACCATTTATGAGCCTATGGTACGTTCAGTGCAAACCATGCACCTATCTTGCATCAAGATTAGCACTATCTCTAAACAGACCGAACAGAGCTCCACCTGACCCTTGTCACCTAGGAGTACCATCGGGTGCATCTGAAACAATTTATGAGCCTATGGTACGTTTGACAAAAACCGAGCACATATCTTGCAGCGACGCTAACACTGTCTCAAAACAGATCGAAACGAGATTCCACATAACCCACATCACCTCGGAGTTCCATCAGGTACCTCCAATACTATTTCTGAGACTATGGTACGTTCTACGCAAACTGTGCACCAATCTTGCATCAAGAGTAGCACAATCTCCAAACGGACCGAACTGAGCCTCCACATGAGCCTCGTCACCTAGGAGTCCCATCGAGTGTGTCCAAAACAATTTCTATGCCTATGGTATGTTCGGTGCAAACCGTGCACGTATCTTGCAATGACACCAACACTTTATCCAAACGAACTAAAACGAGATTCCACACGACCCACGTCACTCACGAGTTCTATCGGGTGCGTTCTAAACTATTTATGAGCCTATGTTACGTTCAGTGCAAACCGTGCAACTATCTTGCATGAAGATTAGCACTATCTCCAATCGGACCAAACCGCGCACCACTAGACCCTCGTCACTTAAGAGTACCATCGGGCGCGTCTAAAATGATTTATGAGCCTATGTTATGTTCGATGCAAACCGAGCAACTATCTTGCATCGACGCTAAAACTATCTCAAAACAGATCGAAACGAGATTCCACATAACCTGCATCACCTAGGAGTTTGATCGGGTGCCTCCAATACTATTTTCGAGCCTATGGTACATTCGATGCAAACCACGCACTAATCTTGCATCAAGAGTTGCACTATCTCCAAACGGACCGAGGCGAGCTTCCAGTTGAGCCTTGTCACCTAGGAGTCCCATCGAGTGCGTCCAAAATGATTTCTATGCCTACTGTATGTTCAGTGCAAACCGTGCACCTATCTTGCACTAACACTAACACTGTCTCCAAATGGACTAAAACGAGATTCCACATGACCCACGTCACTTTCGAGTTTCACTAGACCCTCGACACCGAGGAGTACCGTTGGGTGCGTCTAAAACAATTTATGAGCCAATGGTATGTTTTGCACAAACCGAGCACTGATCTTGCACCGACACTAACACTATCTCAGAACAAATCGAAACGAGATTACACATGACCCACATCACCTCGGAGTTCCTTCAGGTGCCTCCAATACTATATCCGAGCCTATGGTACGTTCGACACAAACCGTGCACCAATATTGCATCAAGAGTTGCACTATCTCCAAATGGACCGAACCGAGCTTCCACTTGAGCCTCGTCACCTAGGAGTCCCATCGAGTGCGTCCAAAATGATTTCTATGCCTACGGTATGTTCGATGCAAACCATGCACCTATCTTGCATTGACACTAACACTGTCTCCAAACAGACTAAAACGAGATTCCACACGACCTGATGAGGACATCAACACCGATCATACATCCACGCCGTCCACGCCGACACCTGCTGGTCCTATTACCCGTGCTCGTGCTCGAACACTTAATCTTCAAGTGAGTTCCTTCTTGAGCTCTTGTCCATCCTGTTTAGATCTTGGAGACACGTGCACTCTTGTTTTGATTAGGAATCAAGGAGAAGACCGAAAGGGAAAAGGACTCGCGTAGGCTGGATTCGTACTGCAGCACACCTCCAACTTGTGACGGTCGCCACGGTTACATACGGAGTCGGATTGGGGTGATTCTGGACTTGTTGGAAAACTAATAAAGTCTACTTTCATACGGATCTGACCTCATACTCATACCTGCTCAGAAACGGCGTCAAAAGTCCAAAAATCACTGAGAGGTCTATTCTGTCCAGGGTGCTGCGCCACCTTAAGTTAGCCCAATGGGCTTGTATCTTTTAGAGTCCAGTAGGGACGCGTCCTAGGATTGGAGCACGACCCAAACTCTCTTGTGGTCGTCCTCCACACATCATATACCCCTTAGCCGCCACCAGGAACACTTGGGTTTTGTTTAGATCAAGTTTAGCCTTTGCTACTTGCTTGTAGGCGCGTGTGCTGATCCAGCCACCCGTCTCCTTGTCTTCAGAACTCCACTCATAATAAGATTCAGTTTGAGGATTTCAATTTCATCTTGCAAATTCAGTGCTTGTTTCCTTGTTCTTGCTAGTTCTTCGATTGCTTGCAGGACGGGAGCCCTAGTGGCTGGTTGTCGCGCTCCACAAGATCGTGACAGCCTTTGGAGGTGGTGTATCGGTTGCTAAGGCGTGGTCTTGGAAGGCTGTAGTTAGGCCGTGAACATCATCTCCATCCACCAAATCGAGTGATCTCACGCCTCTCATCGAAAGATCATCCATAAACCCTAGCGGGTTCATATCAATTGGTAATCAGAGCAAGGTTTATCGGTGAGAGACTTGTAATTCTTCGCTATTTTTATTTTTCCTACAGTCCAAAAAAAAGCCAAAAAAATGTAGATTAGTTTCCTACAATCCTATAGACTTTTGGGCCGTGGCTAGTGCTACCTAGTTAGGGCTTGTTGAGTCGTCGGTTGCATCGGTTGTGTCAAGTTGCTGGTCTTAGTTTTAGTCCTTTAGAGTTTCGAGTTCTTGTCACGTTCTATCACAACACACGGTATCATATAGTCTCTCTGTTGGCCGAATCCAAGTAGGGTTTGAAGTTTGAATCGGACAAGGAATCGGCTGTTCCTCTCTGTTGGCCGAATCCAAGTAGGTTTTCAAGTTTGAGTCGGATCAAGGAATCGGGTATTCCTCGCTGTTGGCCAAGTCCGAGTAGAATTGGAAGTTCCAATCAGACGAGGAATCAGTTCACCCTGTGCTACAAATATCAAACGAACCACGCAGCAAGTATTCATATCTAAATGAGTGGCTTACTCTAGAGAGAGAGAGAATACCGGAATACCCCTGCCCTTTTGGAAAAAGTGTGTGTGCTGAGTTACTCTTTGGGAGTGTTCTTGTTCATATAATCAGTTTTGAGTGCCCCTGTAAAAAAAATATATTCAAAAAAAAAGAAAAAAAAAAAGAAAAAGAAAGAAGCAAAAGAAAAGAAGAGAAAGGGGCTGATCTTAGAGATTCTTTGTTCACTTTGGGTGGTGTGTTGTGTTCTCCTTTGTGTCCAGGCTCGCGTCTCTAGCACGGTCTAGACTAGGACCAGCACAGTACCGCCGGTTGAACGATTATTCAGCTTGCTTTTTGTAACTAACGTGGTGCTAGTCCGTTCCTTGTTTCAGCCCACCTATAGCTCCACATATTCTACAGCTTGACAGGTCTCGTGCTGCGGCACCGATACACTTCATTCATTGCTGCAGACTTGTTGGTAGATGACCCCTCCTGTCGAGCAAGGTAAGAACTGGTAAGAACTTGTGTAATGGGTGGAGAGTGAGTGACTTGCTGTAGCTACATCCTAGTAGTTGTAGGGCTTTTATTTCTTCACTTGTCTTCTTGTTGTCTTTTTCTTTGAACCATGTCAGGGACCGACGAAGATAACCAAATTCCACATTCGCCTCGCACAAAGGGCATCATACAACATTTTGAAAGGAAAGTGAAGTTGCACATGGAGGGACTTGATAATGACTTGCAGGTGACAAATGACAAACTTGGGCAGTTGGAGGCTACTCAGATTGCCGCAAACAACAAGCTTGCAGGTTTGGAGCAGTCCATTGCTAGTGTGGACAAAAGCCTTGCTGCTCTGCTGAGGCGTTTTGATGACCTCCACAACAATGATAAAGACTAGCATAAAGAAGAAAAGAAGGAGGAAGATCAAGAGGATGGTAGTTATGATGAAGAATACACAGGTGATACTGAACATGATGATCGAGACACTCGTGATCGACGTCGCCTACATCACAACCGTAGAGGTATGGGTGGCCACCGCCGACGTGAGGTACACAATAATGATGATGCTTTCGGTAAGATTAAATTTAAAATACCTCCTTTTGATGGTAAATATGACCCTGATGCATACATTACTTGGGAGATTGTTGTTGATCAAAAGTTTGCATGCCATGAATTTCCTGAGAACACACGTGTTAGGGCTGCTACTAGTGAGTTCACAGATTTTGATGAGGACATCAACACCGATCATACATCCACGCCGTCCACGCCGACACCTGCTGGTCCTATTACCCGTGCTCGTGCTCGAACACTTAATCATCAAGTGAGTTCCTTCTTGAGCTCTTGTCCATCCTGTTAAGATCTTGGAGACACGTGCACTCTTGTTTTGATTAGGAATCAAGGAGAAGACCGAAAGGGAAAAGGACTCGCGTAGGCTAGATTTGGACTGCAGCACACCTCCAACTTGTGACGGTCGCCACGGTTACATACGGAGTCGGATTGGGGTGATTCTGGACTTGTTGGAAAGCTAATAAAGTCTACTTTCATACGGATCTGACCTCATACTCATACCTGTTTAGAAATGGCGTCAACAGTCCAAAAATCACCGAGAGGTCTATTCTATCCAGGGTGCTGCGCCACCTTAAGTTAGCCCAATGGGCTTGTATCTTTTAGAGTCCAGTAGGGACGCGTCCTAGGATTGGAGCACGACCCAAACTCTCTTGTGGTCGTCCTCCACACATCATATACCCCTTAGCCGCCACCAAGAACACTTGGGTTTTGTTTAGATCAAGTTTAGCCTTTGCTACTTGCTTGTAGGCGCGTGTGCTGATCCAGCCACCCGTCTCCTTGTCTTCAGAACTCCACTCATAATAAGATTCAGTTTGAGGATTTCAATTTCATCTTGCAAATTCAGTGCTTGTTTCCTTGTTCTTGCTAGTTCTTCGATTGCTTGCAGGACGGGAGCCCTAGTGGCTGGTTGTCGCGCTCCACAAGATTGTGACAGCCTTTGGAGGTGGTGTATCGGTAGCTAAGGCGTGGTCTTGGAAGGCTGTAGTCAGGCCGTGAACATCATCTCCATCCACCAAATCGAGTGATCTCACACCTCTCATCGAAAGATCGTCCATAAACCCTAGCGGGTTCATATCAATTGGTAATCAGAGCAAGGTTTATCGGTGAGAGACTTGTAATTCTTCGCTATTTTTATTTTTCCTACAGTCCAAAAAAAAGCCAAAAAAATGTAGATTAGTTTCCTACAATCCTATAGACTTTTGGGCCGTGGCTAGTGCTACCTAGTTAGGGCTTGTTGAGTCGTCGGTTGCATCGGTTGTGTCAAGTTGCTGGTCTTAGTTTTAGTCCTTTAGAGTTTCGAGTTCTTGTCACGTTCTATCACAACACACGCTATCATATAGTCTCTCTGTTGGCCGAATCCAAGTAGGGTTTGAAGTTTGAATCGGACAAGGAATCGGTTGTTCCTCTCTGTTGGCCGAATCCAAGTAGGTTTTCAAGTTTGAGTCGGATCAAGGAATCGGGTATTCCTCGCTGTTGGCCAAGTCCGAGTAGAATTGGAAGTTCCAATCAGACGAGGAAACAGTTCACCCTGTGCTACAAATATCAAACGAACCACGCAGCAAGTATTCATATCTAAACGAGTGGCTTACTCTAGAGAGAGAGAGAATACCGGAATACCCCTGCCCTTTTGGAAAAAGTGTGTGTGCTGAGTTACTCTTTGGGAGTGTTCTTGTTCATATAATCAGTTTTGAGTGCCCCTGTAAAAAAAATATATTCAAAAAAAAAGAAAAAAAAAGAAAAAGAAAGAAGCAAAAGAAAAGGGGCTGATCTTAGGGATTCTTCGTTCACTTTGGGTGGTGTGTTGTGCTCTCCTTTGTGTCCAGGCTCGCGTCTCTAGCACGGTCTAGACTAGGACCAGCACAGTACCACCGGTTGAACGATTATTCAGCTTGCTTTTTGTAACTAACGTGGTGCTAGTCCGTTCCTTGTTTCAGCCCACCTATAGCTCCACATATTCTACAGCTTGACAGGTCTCGTGCTGCGGCACCGATACACTTCATCCATTGCTGCAGACTTGTTGGTAGATGACCCCTCCTGTCGAGCAAGGTAAGAACTGGTAAGAACTTGTGTAATGGGTGGAGAGTGAGTGACTTGCTGTAGCTACATCCTAGTAGTTGTAGGGCTTTTATTTCTTCACTTGTCTTCTTGTTGTCTTTTTCTTTGAACCATGTCAGGGACCGACGAAGATAACCAAATTCCACATTCGCCTCGCACAAAGGGCATCATACAACATTTTGAAAGGAAAGTGAAGTTGCACACGGAGGGACTTGATAATGACTTGCAGGTGACAAATGACAAACTTGGGCAGTTGGAGGCTACTCAGATTGCCGCAAACAACAAGCTTGCAGGTTTGGAGCAGTCCATTGCTAGTGTGGACAAAAGCCTTGCTGCTCTGCTGAGGCGTTTTGATGACCTCCACAACAATGATAAAGACTAGCATAAAGAAGAAAAGAAGGAGGAAGATCAAGAGGATGGTAGTTATGATGAAGAATACACAGGTGATACTGAACATCATGATCGAGACACTCGTGATCGACGTCGCCTACATCACAACCGTAGAGGTATGGGTGGCCGCCGCCGACGCGAGGTACACAATAATGATGATGCTTTTAGTAAGATTAAATTTAAAATACCTCCTTTTGATGGTAAATATGACCCTGATGCATACATTACTTGGGAGATTGTTGTTGATCAAAAGTTTGCATGCCATGAATTTCCTGAGAACACACGTGTTAGGGCTGCTACTAGTGAGTTCACAGATTTTGATGAGGACATCAACACCGATCATACATCCACGCCGTCCACGCCGACACCTGCTGGTCCTATTACCCGTGCTCGTGCTCGAACACTTAATCATCAAGTGAGTTCCTTCTTGAGCTCTTGTCCATCCTGTTTAGATCTTGGAGACACGTGCACTCTTGTTTTGATTAGGAATCAAGGAGAAGACCGAAAGGGAAAAGGACTCGCGTAGGCTGGATTTGGACTACAGCACACCTCCAACTTGTGACGGTCGCCACGGTTACATACGGAGTCGGATTGGGGTGATTCTGGACTTGTTGGAAAGCTAATAAAGTCTACTTTCATACGGATCTGACCTCATACTCATACCTGTTCAGAAACGGCGTCAAAAGTCCAAAAATCACCGAGAGGTCTATTCTATCTAGGGTGCTGCGCCACCTTAAGTTAGCCCAATGGGCTTGTATCTTTTAGAGTCCAATAGGGACGCGTCCTAGGGTTGGAGCACGATCCAAACTCTCTTGTGGTCGTCCTCCACACATCATATACCCCTTAGCCGCCACCAGGAACACTTGGGTTTTGTTTAGATCAAGTATAGCCTTTGCTACTTGCTTGTAGGCGCGTGTGCTGATCCAGCCACCCGTCTCCTTGTCTTCAGAACTCCACTCATAATAAGATTCAGTTTGAGGATTTCAATTTCATCTTGCAAATTCAGTGCTTGTTTCCTTGTTCTTGCTAGTTCTTCGATTGCTTGCAGGACGGGAGCCCTAGTGGCTGGTTGTCGCGCTCCACAAGATCGTGACAACCTTTGGAGGTGGTGTATCGGTTGCTAAGGCGTGGAAGGCTGTAGTCGGGCCGTGAACGTCATCTCCATCCACCAAATCGAGTGATCTCACGCCTCTCATCGAAAGATCGTCCATAAACCCTAGCGGGTTCATATCAATTGGTATCAGAGCAAGGTTTATCGGTGAGAGACTTGTAATTCTTCGCTGTTTTGATTTTTCCTACAGTCCAAAAAAAAGCCAAAAAAAAGTAGATTAGTTTCCTACAATCATATAGACTTTTGGGCCGTGGCTAGTGCTACCTAGTTAGGGCTTGTTGAGTCGTCGGTTGCATCGGTTGTGTCAAGCTGCTGGTCTTAGTTTTAGTCCTTTAGAGTTTCGAGTTCTTGTCATGTTCTATCACAACACGCGCTATCATATAGTCTCTCTGTTGGCTGAATCCAAGTAGGCTTTGAAGTTTGAATCGGACAAGGAATCGGCTGTTCCTCTTTGTTGGCCGAATCCAAGTAGGTTTTCAAGTTTGAGTCGGATCAAGGAATCGGGTATTCCTCGCTGTTGGCCAAGTCCGAGTAGAATTGGAAGTTCCAATCAGACGAGGAATCAGTTCACCCTGTGCTACAAATATCAAACGAACCACGCAGCAAGTATTCATATCTAAACGAGTGGTTTACTCTAGAGAGAGAGAGAGAGAGTATCTTTTTTTTTACCGGAATACCCCTGCCCTTTCGGAAAAAGTGTGTGTGCTGAGTTGCTCTTTGGGAGTGTTCTTGTTCATATAATCAGTTTTGAGTGCCCCTGAAAAAAAATATTCAAAAAAAAGAAAAAAAGAAAAAAAAAGAAAAAAAAAGAAAAAAAAAGAAAAAGAAAGAAGCAAAAGAAAAGAAGAGAAAGGGGCTGATCTTAGAGATTCTTCGTTCACTTTGGGTTGTGTGTTGTGCTCTCCTTTGTGTCCAGGCTCACGTCTCTAGCACGGTCTAGACTAGGACCAGCACAGTACCGCCGATTGAACGATTATTCAGCTTGCTTTTTGTAACTAACGTGGTGCTAGTTCATTCCTTGTTTCAGCCCACCTATAGCTCCACATATTCTACAGCTTGACAGGTCTCGTGCTGCGGCACCGATACACTTCATCCATTGCTGCAGACTTGTTGGTAGATGACCCCTCCTATCGAGCAAGGTAAGAACTGGTAAGAACTTGTGTAATAGGTGGAGAGTGAGCGACTTGCTGTAGCTACATCCTAGTAGTTGTAGGGCTTTTATTTCTTCACTTGTCTTCTTGTTGTCTTTGTCTTTGAACCATGTTAGGGACCGACGAAGATAACCAAATTCCACATTCGCCTCGCACAAAGGGCATCATACAACATTTTGAAAGGAAAGTGAAGTTGCACACGGAGGGACTTGATAATGACTTGCAGGTGACAAATGACAAACTTGGGCAGTTGGAGGCTACTCAGATTGCCGCAAACAACAAGCTTGCTGGTTTGGAGCAGTCCATTGCTAGTGTGGACAAAAGCCTTGCTGCTCTGCTGAGGCGTTTTGATGACCTCCACAACAATGATAAAGACCAGCATAAAGAAGAAAAGGAGGAAGATCGAGAGGATGGTAGTTATGATGAAGAATACACAGGTGATACTGAACATGATGATCGAGACACTCGTGATCGACGTCGCCTACGTCACAACTGTAGAGGTATGGGTGGCCGCCGCCGACGCGAGGTACACAATAATGATGATGCTTTCAGTAAGATTAAATTTAAAATACCTCGTTTTGATGGTAAATATGACCCTGATGCATACATTTCTTGGGAGATTGCTGTTGATCAAAAGTTTGCATGCCATGAATTTCCTGAGAACACACGTGTTAGGGCTGCTACTAGTGAGTTCACAGATTTTGCTTCTGTTTGGTGGATCGAATATGGCAAGAAAAATCCTCATAACATACCTAGAACTTGGGATGCGCTGAAACGAGCCATGAGAGCTAGATTTGTTCCATCTTACTATGCCCGTGATATGATAAATAAGTTGCAGCAATTGAGACAAGGATCTAAATGTGTAGAAGAATACTATCAGGAATTACAAACGGGTATGTTGCGTTGTAAATTAGAGGAGGATGAGGAACCTGCTATGGCTAGATTTTTAGGTGGATTAAATTGGGAAATTCAGGATATCCTCGCTTACAAAGAATACAATAACGTAACCAAACTGTTTCATCTTGCTTGTAAAGCTGAACGGGAAGTGCAGGGACGACGTGCTAGCGCAAGGACTAATGTTTCTGTAGGGAAAGCTAGTTCATGGCAGCCGCGCCCATCTACAACTCCGTCTACACGTACTCCTACGCCATCATCTAGTGACAAGACTCGAGCTGCCCCCACCAATTCAGTAGTGAAGACAGCGCAAAAGCCGGCTGCGAGTACTTCATCCGTGGCATCGACAGGTAGAACAAGCAACATACAATGTCATCGGTGTAAGGGATATGGCCATATGATGCGTGACTGCCCGAACAAGCGTGTTATGATTGTCAAAGATGATGGTGAGTGTTCATCTGCTAGTGAATTTGATGAAGATACACTTGCATTGCTTGCGGCTGACTATGCAGGTAGTGAGGAACACGTAGAAGAACACATCAATGCAGGTGACGCGGAGCACTATGAGAGCTTGATTGTATAGCGAGTGCTTAGTGCACAAATGGAGAAGGCGGAGCAAAATCAGCGACACACTTTATTCCAAACAAAGTGTGTCATCAAGGAGCGTTCGTGCCGCATGATCATTGATGGAGGTAGCTGCAACAACTTGGCAAGTAGCGACATGGTACAGAAGCTCGCCCTCACCACCAAACCACATCCCCATCCCTACTACATCCAATGGCTGAACACAGTGGTAAGGCAAAGGTAACGAGACTGGTGCGAATCAATTTTGCCATCGGATCATACAAAGATATTGTTGAATGTGATGTTGTGCCTATGCAAGCTTGCAATATTCTGCTAGGTAGACCATGGCAATTTGATAGAGATTCGATGCATCATGGTAGATCAAATCAATATTCGTTTCTATACCATGATCGAAAAATTGTGTTGCATCCTATGTCTCCTGAAGATATTATGCAATCTGATGTTACTAAGGCTGCAAAAGCAAAGAGCGAGAGTGACAAATCTGTTGTTGATGACAAAGATGAGATAACATTGAAAGGACGTTGTATGCTTGCTACAAAATCTGATATTAATGAGTTCAATGCATCCACCTCTGTTGCTTATGCTTTGGTATGCAAGGATGCTTTGATTTCATTTGAGGATATGCAATGTTCTTTGCCCCCTACTGTTGCTAACATTTTGCAGGAGTATTCTGATGTGTTCCCCATTGAGATACCAGCGGGGCTGCCACCAATACGAGGGATTGAGCACCAAATTGATCTTATCCCTGGAGCATCTTTGCCAAACCGTGCGCCATACAGGACCAATCCGGAGGAAACGAAGGAAATTCAGCGACAAGTGCAAGAACTACTAGACAAAGGTTATGTGCGTGAGTCTCTTAGTCCTTGTGCTGTTCCAGTGATTTTAGTGCCTAAGAAAGATGGAACATGGCGCATGTGTGTTGATTGTAGGGCTATTAATAATATCACCATTCGATATAGACACCCTATTCCACGATTAGATGATATGCTTGATGAATTGAGTGGTGCTATTGTGTTTTCAAAGGTTGATTTGCGTAGTGGGTACCATCAGATTCGTATGAAATTGGGAGATGAATGGAAAACTGCTTTCAAAACCAAGTTCGGTCTATATGAGTGGTTAGTCATGCCTTTTGGGTTAACTAATGCACCTAGTACTTTCATGAGATTAATGAACGAGGTTTTGCGTGCTTTCATTGGGAAATTTGTTGTCGTCTACTTTGATGATATACTGATTTATAGCAAATCCATTGATGAACACCTTGATCACTTACGTGCTGTTTTCAATGCTCTACGTGATGCACGTTTGTTTGGTAACCTTGAGAAGTGCACTTTCTGCACCGATCGAGTGTCGTTTCTTGGCTATGTTGTCACTCCACAGGGAATTGAGGTTGATAAAGCCAAGGTGGAAGCTATACAAGGATGGCCTGTACCCACGACGGTCACACAAGTGCGGAGTTTCCTAGGACTTGCTGGTTTCTATCGCCGTTTTGTGAAGGACTTCAGCACCATTGCTGCACCATTGAATGAGCTTACAAAGAAGGGAGTGCCCTTTTCTTGGGGCAAAGCACAAGAGCACGCCTTCCATGTGCTGAAAGATAAGTTAACACATGCACCTCTACTCCAACTCCCTGATTTTAATAAGACTTTCGAGCTTGAATGTGATGCGAGTGGAATTGGATTGGGTGGTGTTTTGTTACAAGAAGGAAAACCTGTTGCATACTTTAGTGAGAAATTGAGCGGGCCTATTCTTAATTATTCTACATATGATAAGGAATTATATGCTCTAGTGCGGACATTAGAAACATGGCAGCATTATTTGTGGCCCAAAGAATTTGTTATACATTCTGATCATGAATCTTTGAAGCATATTCGTAGTCAAGGAAAACTGAATCGTAGACATGCAAAATGGGTTGAATTTATTGAATCTTTTCCTTATGTTATCAAACACAAGAAAGGGAAGGATAATATGATTGCAGATGCATTGTCTAGGAGATATACTTTGCTGAATCAACTTGATTACAAGATCTTTGGGTTAGAAACAATTAAAGACCGATATGCTCATGATGCTGATTTTAAAGAAGTGCTGCTGCATTGTAAAGATGGGAAAACATGGAACAAATTCATCCTCAATGATGGGTTTGTGTTTAGAGCTAACAAGCTATGCATTCCAGCTAGCTCCGTTCGCTTGTTGTTGCTGCAGGAAGCGCATGGAGGTGGCTTGATGGGGCATTTTGGAGCGAAGAAGACGGAGGACATTCTTGCTGGTCATTTCTTTTGGCCAAAGATGCGATGAGACGTGGAGAGATTTGTTGCTCGCTGCACAACATGTCAAAAGGCTAAGTCCCGGTTGAATCCACACAGTTTGTATATGCCTCTTCCTGTTCCTAGTGCTCCTTGGGAGGATATTTCTATGGATTTTGTGTTGGGATTGCCACGGACTAGGAAAGGGCGAGATAGTGTTTTTGTGGTTGTGGATCGATTCTCTAAAATGGCACATTTCATACCATGTCATAAAACTGATGATGCTACAAATATTGCTGATTTGTTCTTTCGAGAAGTTGTTCGCTTGCATGGTGTGCCAAATACAATTGTTTCTGATCGTGATGCTAAATTTCTTAGCCATTTTTGGAGAACTTTATGGGCCAAATTGGGGACTAAGCTTTTATTTTCCACCACTTGTCACCCCCAAACTGATGGTCAAACTGAAGTTGTGAATAGAACTTTGTCTACTATGTTAAGGACTGTTTTAAAGAAGAATATTAAGATGTGGGAAGATTGTTTGCCTCATATTGAGTTTGCTTATAATCGTTCGCTGCATTCTACTACGAAGATGTGTCCCTTTGAGATTGTTTATGGCTTGTTACCACGTGCTCCTATTGATTTAATGCCATTGCCAAGTTCTGAAAAGTTGAATTTTGATGCTAAGCAACGTGCTGACTTGATGCTAAAACTACATGAAACCACTAAAGAAAACATAGAGCGCATGAATGCGAAGTACAAATTTGCTGTAGATAAAGGTAGAAGGGAATTGATTCTTGAATCTGGAGATTGGGTTTGGTTGCATTTGCGAAAGGATAGGTTTCCTGAATTAAGAAAATCTAAATTGATGCCTAGAGCGGATGGTCCTTTTAAAGTGATGCAACGAATAAATGAGAATGCATATAAGCTTGATCTTCCTGCAGATTTTGGGGTTAGTCCCACATTTAACATTGCAGATTTGAAGCCTTATTTGGGTGAGGAAGATGAGCTTGAGTCGAGGACGACTCAAATTCAAGAAAGGGAGGATGATGAGGACATCAACACCGATCATACATCCACGCCGTCCACGCCGACACCTGCTGGTCCTATTACCCGTGCTCGTGCTCGAACACTTAATCATCAAGTGAGTTCCTTCTTGAGCTCTTGTCCATCCTGTTTAGATCTTGGAGACACGTGCACTCTTGTTTTGATTAGGAATCAAGGAGAAGACCGAAAGGGAAAAGGACTCGCGTAGCCTGGATTCGGACTGCAGCACACCTCCAACCTGTGACGGTCGTCACGGTTACATACGGAGTCGGATTGGGGTGATTCTGGACTTGTTGGAAAGCTAATAAAGTCTACTTTCATACGGATCTGACCTCATACTCATACCTGCTCAGAAACGGCGTCAACAGTCCAAAAATCACTGAGAGGTCTATTCTGTCCAGGGTGCTGCGCCACCTTAAGTTAGCCCAATGGGCTTGTATCTTTTAGAGTCCAGTAGGGACGCATCCTAGGGTTGGAGCACGACCCAAACTCTCTTGTGGTCGTCCTCCACACATCATATACCCCTTAGCCGCCACCAGGAACACTTGGGTTTTGTTTAGATCAAGTTTAGCCTTTGCTACTTGCTTGTAGGCGCGTGTGCTGATCTAGCCACCCGTCTCCTTGTCTTCAGAACTCCAATCATAATAAGATTCAGTTTGAGGATTTCAATTTCATCTTACAAATTCAGTGCTTGTTTCCTTGTTCTTGCTAGTTCTTCGATTGCTTGCAGGACGGGAGCCCTAGTGGCTGGTTGTCGCGCTCCACAAGATCGTGACAGCCTTTGGAGGTGGTGTATTGGTTGCTAAGGCGTGGTCTTGGAAGGCTGTAGTCGGGCCGTGAACGTCATCTCCATCCACCAAATCGAGTGATCTCACGCTTCTCATCGAAAGATCGTCCATAAACCCTAGCGGGTTCATATCATGACCCACGTCGCTTACGAATTTCATCGGGTGCGTCCAAAATTATTTATGAGCCTATGGTATGTTCAGTGCAAACCATGCGCCTGTCTTGCATCAAGATTACAACAGTCTCCAAATGGACCGAACAGAGCTCCACCAGGCCCTCATCACCTAGGAGTACCTTCGGGTGTGTCTAAAACAATTTATGAGCCTATGGTAGGTTTGACGCAAACCGAGCACCTATCTTGCACCGATGCTAACACTGTCTCAAAACAGATTGAAACGAGATTCCACATGACTGATGTCACCAAGGAGTTCCATCGGGTGCCTCCAATAATATTTCTAAGCCTACGGTACATTCAACACAAACCGTGCACCTATCTTGCGTCAAGATTAGCACTGTCTCCAAACGGACCGAACCGAGCTTCCAATTGAGCCTCATCACCTAGGAGTGCGATCGAGTGCGTCAAAAATGATTTCTATCCCTATGGTATGTTCGGTGCAAACCATGTACCTATCTTGCACTGACACTAACACTGTCTCCAAACAGACTAAAACGAGATTCCACACGACCCACGTCGCTTACGAGTTCCATCGGGTGCGTCCAAAATTATTTATGAGCCTATGGTATGTTCAGTGCAAACCATGCACCTGTCTTGCATCAAGATTAGCACAATCTCCAAATGGACCGAACAGAGCTCCACCTGACCCTCATCACCTAGGAGTACCTTCGGGTGTGTCAAACAATTTATGAGCCTATGGTACGTTTGACGCAAACCGAGCACCTATCTTGCACCGATACTAACACTGTCTCAAAACAGATTGAAACAAGATTCCACATGACTGACATCACCAAGGAGTTCCATCGGGTGCTGATGAGGACATCAACACCGATCATACATCCACGCCGTGCACGCCGACACCTGCTGGTCCTATTACCTATGCTCGTGCTCGAACACTTAATCATCAAGTGAGTTCCTTCTTGAGCTCTTGTCCATCATGTTTAGATCTTGGAGACACGTGCACTCTTGTTTTGATTAGGAATCAAGGAGAAGACCGAAAGGGAAAAGGACTCGCGTAGGCTGGATTCGGACTGCAGCACACCTCCAACTTGTGACGGTCGCCACGGTTACATACGGAGTCGGATTGGGGTGATTCTGGACTTGTTGGAAAGCTAATAAAGTCTACTTTCATACGGATCTGACCTCATACTCATACCTGCTCAGAAACGGCGTCAACAGTCCAAAAATCACCGAGAGGTCTATTCTGTCCAGGGTGCTGCGCCACCTTAAGTTAGCCCAATGGGTTTGTATCGTTTAGAGTCCAGTAGGGACACGTCCTAGGGTTGGAGCACGACCCAAACTCTCTTGTGGTCGTCCTCCACACATCATATACCCCTTAGCCACCACCAGGAACACTTGGGTTTTGTTTAGATCAAGTTTAGCCTTTGCTACTTGCTTGTAGGCGCGTGTGCTGATCCAGCCACCCGTCTCCTTGTCTTCGGAACTCCACTCATAATAAGATTCAGTTTGAGGCTTTCAATTTCATCTTGCAAATTTAGTGCTTGTTTCCTTGTTCTTGCTAGTTCTTGGATTGCTTGCAGGACGGGAGCCCTAGTGGCTGGTTGTTGTGCTCCACAAGATCGTGATGGCCTTTGGAGGTGGTGTATCGGTTGCTAAGGCGCGGTCTTGGAAGGCTGTAGTCGGACCGTGAACGTCATCTCCATCCACCAAATCGAGTGATCTCACGCCTCTCATCGAAAGATCATCCATAAACCCTAGCGGGTTCATATCAGGTGCCTCCAATAATATTTCTGAGCCTACGGTACATTCAACGGAAACCATGCACCTATCTTGCGTCAAGATTAGCACTGTCTCCAAACGGACTGAACCGAGCTTCCCTTGAGCGTCATCACCTAGGAGTCTGATCGAGTGCGTCCAAAATGATTTCTATGCCTACGGTATGTTCGGTGCAAACCGTGCACCTATCTTGCACTGACACTAACACTATTTCCAAATGGGCTAAAACGAGATTCCACATGACCCACGTCACTTACGAGTTCCATCGGGTGCGTCCAAAACCATTTATGAGCCCATGGTACGTTCAGTGCAAACCATGCACCTATCTTGCATCAAGATTAGCACTATCTCTAAACGGACCGAATAGAGCTCCACCCGACCCTTGTCACCTAGGAGTACCATCGGGTGCATCTGAAACAATTTATTAGCCTATGGTACGTTTGACACAAACCGAGCACATATCTTGCAACGACGCTAACACTGTCTCAAAACAGATCAAAACAAGATTCCACATAACCCACATCACCTCGGAGTTCCATCAGGTGTCTCCAATACTATTTCTAAGACTGGTACGTTCTACGCAAACTGTGCACCAATCTTGCATCAAGATAGCACAATCTCCAAACGGACCGAACCGAGCTTCCACTTGAGCCTCGTCTCCTAGGAGTCCCATCGAGTGCGTCCAAAACGATTTCTATGCCTATGGTATGTTCCGTGCAAACCGTGCACCTATCTTGCAATGACACCAACACTTATCCAAACGAACTAAAACGAGATTCCACACGACCCACTCCCACACGAGTTCTATCGGGTGCGTTCTAAACTATTTATGAGCCTATGTTATGTTTAGTGCAAACCGTGCACCTATCTTGCGTGAAGATTAGCACTATCTCCAATCGGACCAAACCGTGCACCACTAGACCCTCGTCACCTAAGAGTACCATCGGGCGCGTCTAAAATGATTTATGAGCCTATGTTATGTTTGATGCAAACCGAGCAACTATCTTGCACCGACGCTAAAACTGTCTCAAAACAGATCGAAACGAGATTCCACATAACCCACATCACCTAGGAGTTCGATCGGGTGCCACCAATACTATTTTCGAGCCTATGGTACGTTCGATGCAAACCACGCACTAATCTTGCATCAAGAGTTGCACTATCTCCAAACGGACCGAACCGAGCTTCTAGTTGAGCCTTGTCACCTAGGAGTCCCATCGAGTGCGTCCAAAACGATTTCTATGCCTACTGTATGTTCAGTGCAAACCGTGCACATATCTTGCACTAACACTAACACTATCTCCAAATGGACTAAAACAAGATTCCACACGACCCACATCACTTTCGAGTTTCACTAGACCCTCGTCACCGAGGAGTACCATTGGGTGCGTCTAAAACAATTTATGAGCCAATGGTACGTTTTGCACAAACCGAGCACTGATCTTGCACCGACACTAACACTATCTCAGAACAAATCAAAACGAGATTACACATGACCCACATCACCTCGGAGTTCCTTCAGGTGCCTCCAATACTATATCCGAGCCTACGGTACGTTCGACGCAAACCGTGCACCAATATTGCATCAAGAGTTGCACTATCTCCAAACGGACCGAACCGAGCTTCCACTTGAGCCTCATCACCTAGGCGTCCCATCGAGTGCGTCCAAAATGATTTCTATGCCTACGGTATGTTCGGTGCAAACCGTGCACCTATCTTGCATTGACACTAACACTGTCTCCAAACAAACTAAAACGAGATTCCACACGACCCACGTCGCTTAGAGTTTCATCGGGTGCGTCCAAAGTTATTTATGAGCCTATGGTATGTTCAGTGCAAACCATGCACCTATCTTGCAACAAGATTACAACAGTCTCCAAATGGACCGAACAGAGCTCCACCAGGCACTCATCACCTAGGAGTACCTTCGGGTGTGTCTAAAACAATTTATGAGCCAATGGTAGGTTTGACGCAAACCGAGCACCTATCTTGCACCGACGCTAACACTATCTCAAAACAGATTGAAACGAGATTCCACATGACTGATGTCAGCAAGGTGTTCCATCGGGTGCCTCCAATAATATTTCTGAGCCTACGGTACATTCAATGCAAACCGTGCACCTATCTTGCGTCAAGATTAGCACTGTCTCCAAACGGACCGAACCGAGCTTCTAATTGAGCCTCATCACCTAGGAGTCCGATCGAGTGCGTCGAAAACAATTTCTATGCCTATGGTATGTTCGGTGCAAACCGTGCACCTATCTTGCACTGACACTAACACTGTCTCCAAACAGACTAAAACGAGATTCCACACGACCCACGTTGCTTACGAGTTTCATTGGGTGCGTCCAAAATTATTTATGAGCCTATGGTATGTTCAGTGCAAACCATGCACCTGTCTTGCACCTGTCTGAAACAATTTATGAGACTATGGTACATTTGACGCAAACCGAGCACCTATCTTGCACCGATGCTAACACTGTCTCAAAACAGATTGAAACAAGATTCCACATGACTAACGTCACCAAGGAGTTCCATCGGGTGCCTCCAATAATATTTCTAAGTCTACGGTACATTCAACGCAAACCATGCACCTTTCTTGCGTCAAGATTAGCCCTGTCTCCAAACGGACTGAACCGAGCTTCCCTTGAGCGTCGTCACCTAGGAGTCTGATCGAGTGCGTCCAAAATGATTTCTATGCCTATGGTATGTTCGGTGCAAACCGTGCACCTATCTTGCACTGACACTAACACTATTTTCAAATGGGCTAAAATGAGATTCCACATGACCCACGTCACTTACGAGTTCCATCGGGTGCGTCCAAAACCATTTATGAGCCTATGGTACGTTCAGTGCAAACCATGCACCTATCTTGCATCAAGATTAGCACTATCTCTAAACGGACCGAACAGAGCTCCACCTGACCCTTGTCACCTAGGAGTACCATCGGGTGCATCTGAAACAATTTATGAGACTATGGTACGTTTGACAAAAACCGAGCACATATCTTGCAGCGACGCTAACACTGTCTCAAAACAGATCGAAACGAGATTCCACATAACCCACATCACCTCGGAGTTCCATCAGGTGCCTCCAATACTATTTCTGAGACTATGGTACGTTCTACGCAAACTGTGCACCAATCTTGCAACAAGAGTAGCACAATCTCCAAACGGACCGAACCGAGCTTCCACTTGAGCCACGTCTCCTAGGAGTCCCATCGAGTGCGTCCAAAACGATTTCTATGCCTATGGTATGTTCGGTGCAAACCATGCACCTATCCTGCAATGACACCAACACTTTATCCAAACGAACTAAAATGAGATTCCACACGACCCACGTCACTCACGAGTTCTGTCGGGTGCGTCCTAAACTATTTATGAGCCTATGTTACGTTTAGTGCAAACCGTGCACCTATCTTGCGTGAAGATTAGCACTATCTCCAATCGGACCAAACCGTGCACCACTAGACCCTCGTCACCTAAGAGTACCATCGCGCGCGTCTAAAATGATTTATGAGCCTATGTTATGTTTGATGCAAACCGAGCAACTATCTTGCACCGACGCTAAAACTGTCTCAAAACAGATCGAAACGAGATTCCACAAAACTCACATCACCGAGGAGTTCGATCGGGTGCCTCCAATACTATTTTCTAGCCTATGGTATGTTCGATGCAAACCACGCACTAATCTTGCATCAAGAGTTGCACTATCTCCAAACGGACCGAACCGAGCTTCCAGTTGAGCCTTGTCACCTAGGAGTCCCATCGAGTGCGTCCAAAACTATTTCTATGCCTACTGTATGTCCAGTGCAAACCGTGCACCTATCTTGCACTAACACTAACACTGTCTCCAAATGGACTAAAACAAGATTCCACACGACCCACGTCGCTTACAAGTTTCATCGGGTGCGTCCAAAATTATTTATGAGCCTATGGTATGTTCAGTGCAAACCATGCACCTGTCTTGCATCAAGATTAGCACAATCTCCAAATGGACCGAACAGAGCTCCACCTGACCCTCATCACCTAGGAGTACCTTCGGGAGTGTCTAAAACAATTTATGAGCCTATGGTACGTTTGACGCAAACCGAGCACCTATCTTGCACCGATGCTAACACTATCTCAAAACAGATTGAAACAAGATTCCACATGACTAACGTCACCAAGGAGTTCCATCGGGTGCCTCCAATAATATTTCTGAGTCTACGGTACATTCAACGCAAACCATGCACCTATCTTGCGTCAAGATTAGCACTGTCTCCAAACGGACTGAACCGAGCTTCCCTTGAGCGTCGTCACGTAGGAGTCTGATCGAGTGCGTCCAAAATGATTTCTATGCCTATGGTATGTTCGGTGCAAACCGTGCACCTATCTTGCACTGACACTAACACTATTTCCAAATGGGCTAAAACGAGATTCCACATGACCCACGTCACTTACGAGTTCCATCGGGTGCGTCCAAAACCATTTATGAGCCTATGGTACGTTCAGTGCAAACCATGCACCTATCTTGCATCAAGATTAGCACTATCTCTAAACGGACTGAACAGAGCTCCACCTGACCCTTGTCACCTAGGAGTACCATCGGGTGCATCTGAAACAATTTATGAGCCTATGGTACGTTTGACACAAACCAACCACATATCTTGCAGCGACGCTAACACTGTCTCAAACACAGATCGAAACGAGATTCCACAAAACCCACATCACCTAGGAGTTGATCGGGTGCCTCCAATACTATTTTTGAGCCTATGGTACGTTCGATGCAAACCACGCACTAATCTTGCATCAAGAGTTGCACTATCTCCAAACGGACCGAACCAAGCTTCCAGTTGAGCTTTGTCACCTAGGAGTCCCATCGAGTGCGTCCAAAACGATTTCTATGCCTATGGTATGTTCGGTGCAAACCGTGCACCTATCTTGCAATGACACCAACACTTTATCCAAAAGAACTAAAACGAGATTCCACATGACCCACGTCACTCACGAGTTCTAATCGGGTTGCGTTCTAAACTATTTATGAGCCTATGTTACGTTTAGTGCAAACCGTGCACCTATCTTGCGTGAAGATTAGCACTATCTCCAATCAGACCAAACCGTGCACCACTAGACCCTCGTCACCTAAGAGTTCCATCGGGCGCGTCTAAAATGATTTATGAGCCTATGTTATGTTTGATGCAAACTGAGCAACTATCTTGCACCGACGCTAAAACTGTCTCAAAACAGATCGAAACGAGATTCCACAAAACCCACATCACCTAGGAGTTCGATCGGGTGCCTCCAATACTATTTTCAAGCCTATGGTACGTTCGATGCAAACCACGCACTAATCTTGCATCAAGAGTTGCACTATCTCCAAACGGACCGAGGCGAGCTTCCAGTTGAGCCTTGTCACCTAGGAGTCCCATCGAGCGCGTCGAAAACGATTTCTATGCCTACTGTATGTTCAGCCCCCTGGCCCAAACCGTGCCCCCCCCCCCCTCCCCCCCCCCCTGTCCCCCCCTCCCCCCCCCCCCCCTCCCCCCCCCCCCCCCCCCCCCCCCCCCCCCTCCCCCCCCCCCCCCCCCCCCCAAATGGACTAAAACAAGATTCCACACGACCCACGTCGCTTACGTGTTTCATCGGGTGCGTTCAAAATTATTTATGAGCCTATGGTATGTTCAGTGCAAACCATGCACCTGTCTTGCATCAAGATTAGCACAATCTCCAAATGGACCGAACAGAGCTCCACCTGACCCTCATCACCTAGGAGTACCTTCAGGTGTGTCTGAAACAATTTATGAGCCTATGGTACGTTTGACGCAAACCGAGCACCTATCTTGCACCGATGCTAACACTGTCTCAAAACAGATTGAAACATGTTTCCACATGACTGACGTCACCAAGGAGTTCCATCGGGTGCCTCCAATAATATTTCTGAGTCTACGGTACATTCAACACAAACCATGCACCTATCTTGCGTCAAGATTAGCACTGTCTCCAAACGGACTGAACCGAGCTTCCCTTGAGCGTCGTCACCTTGGAGTCTGATCGAGTGCGTCCAAAAAGATTTCTATGCCTATGGTATGTTCGGTGCAAACCGTGCACCTATCTTGCGCTGACACTAACACTATTTCCAAATGGGCTAAAACGAGATTCCACATGACCCACGTCACTTACGAGTTCCATCGGGTGCGTCCAAAACCATTTATGAGCCTATGGTACGTTCAGTGCAAACCATGTACCTATCTTGCATCAAGATTAGCATTATCTCTAAACGGACCGAACAGAGCTCCACCTGACCCTTGTCACCTAGAAGTACCATCGGGTGCATCTGAAACAATTTATGAGCCTATGGTACGTTTGACACAAACCGAGCACATATCTTGCAGCGACGCTAACACTGTCTCAAAACAGATCAAAACGAGATTCCACATAACCCACATCACCTCGGAGTTCCATCAGGTGCCTCCAATACTATTTCTGAGACTATGGTACGTTCTACGCAAACTGTGCACCAATCTTGCAACAAGAGTAGCACAATCTCCAAACGGACCGAACCGAGCTTCCACTTGAGCCTCGTCTCCTAGGAGTCCCATCGAGTGCGTCCAAAACGATTTCTATGCCGATGGTATGTTCGGTGCAAACCGTGCACCTATCTTGCAATGACACCAACACTTTATCCAAAAGAACTAAAACGAGATTCCACACGACCCACGTCACTCACGAGTTCTATCGGGTGCGTTCTAAACTATTTATGAGCCTATGTTACGTTTAGTGCAAACCGTGCACCTATCTTGCGTGAAGATTAGCACTATCTCCAATCGGACCAAACCGTGCACCACTAGACCCTCGTCACCTAAGAGTACCATCGGGCGCGTCTAAAATGATTTATGAGCCTATGTTATGTTTGATGCAAGCCGAGCAACTATCTTGCACCGATGCTAAAACTGTCTCAAAACAGATCGAAACGAGATTCCACAAAACCCACATCACCTAGGAGTTCGATCGGGTGCCTCCAATACTATTTTCGAGCCTATGGTACGTTCGATGCAAACCACGCACTAATCTTGCATCAAGAGTTGCACTATCTCCAAACGGACCGAGGCGAGCTTCCAGTTGAGCCTTGTCACCTAGGAGTCCCATCGAGTGCATCCAAAATGATTTCTATGCCTACTGTATGTTCAATGCAAACCGTGCACCTATCTTGCACTAACACTAACACTGTCTCCAAAAGGACTAAAACAAGATTCCACACGACCCACGTCGCTTACGTGTTTCATCGGGTGCGTCCAAAATTATTTATGAGCCTATGGTATGTTCAGTGTAAACCATGCACCCTCATCACCTAGGAGTACCTTCGGGTGTGTCTAAAAGAATTTATGAGCCTATGGTACGTTTGACGCAAACCGAGCACCTATCTTGCACCGATGCTAACACTGTCTCAAAACAGATTGAAACAAGATTCCACATGACAGACGTCACCAAGGAGTTCCATCGGGTGCCTCCAATAATATTTCTGAGTCAACGGTACATTCAACGCAAACCATGCACCTATCTTGCGTCAAGATTAGCACTGTCTCCAAACGGACTGAACCGAGCTTCCCTTGAGCGTTGTCACCTAGGAGTCTGATCAAGTGCGTCCAAAATGATTTCTATGCCTATGGTATGTTCGGTGCAAACCGTGCACCTATCTTGCGCTAACACTAACACTATTTCCAAATGGGCTAAAACGAGATTCCACATGACCCACGTCACTTACGAGTTCCATCGGGTGCGTCCAAAACCATTTATGAGCCTATGGTTCGTTCAGTGCAAACCATGCACCTATCTTGCATCAAGATTAGCACTATCTCTAAACGGACCGAACAGAGCTCAACCTAACCCTTGTCACCTAGGAGTACCATCGGGTGCATCTGAAACAATTTATGAGCCTGTGGTACGTTTGACACAAACCGAGCACATATGTTGCAGCGACGCTAACACTGTCTCAAAACAGATCGAAACGAGATTCCACATAACCCACATCACCTCGGAGTTCCATCAGGTGCCTCCAATACTATTTCTGAGACTATGGTACGTTCTACGCAAACTGTGCACCAATCTTGCATCAAGAGTAGCACAATCTCCAAACGGACCGAACCGAGCTTCCACTTGAGCCTCGTCTCCTAGGAGTCCCATCGAGTGCGTCCAAAACAATTTCTATGCCTATGGTATGTTCGGTGCAAACCGTGCACCTATCTTGCAATGACACCAACACTTTATCCAAAAGAACTAAAACGAGATTCCACACGACCCACGTCACTCACGAGTTATATCGGGTGCGTTCTAAACTATTTATGAGCCTATGTTACGTTTAGTGCAAACCGTGCACCTCTCTTGCGTGAAGATTAGCACTATCTCCAATCGGACCAAACCGTGCACCACTAGACCCTCGTCACCTAAGAGTACCATCGGGCGCGTCTAAAATGATTTATGAGCCTATGTTATGTTTGATGCAAACCGAGCAACTATCTTGCACCGACGCTAAAACTGTCTCAAAACAGATCGAAACGAGGTTCCACAAAACCCACATCACCTAGGAGTACGATCGGGTGCCTCCAATACTATTTTCGAGCATATGATACGTTCGATGCAAACCACGCACTAATCTTGCATCAAGAGTTGCACTATCTCCAAACGGACCGAGGCGAGCTTCCAGTTGAGCCTTGTCACCTAGGAGTCCCATCGAGTGTGTCCAAAATTATTTCTATGCCTACTGTATGTTCAGAGCAAACCGTGCACCTATCTTGCACTAACACTAACAATGTCTCCAAATGGACTAAAACAAGATTCCACACGACCCACGTCGCTTACGTGTTTCATCGGGTGCGTCCAAAATTATTTATGAGCCTATGGTATGTTCAGTGCAAACCATGCACCTGTCTTGCATCAAGATTAGCACAATCTCCAAATGAACCGAGCACCTATCTTCCACCGATGCTAACACTGTCTCAAAACAGATTGAAACAAGATTCCACATGACTGACGTCACCAAGGAGTTCCATCGGGTGCCTCCAATAATATTTCTGAGTCTACGGTACATTCAACGCAAACCATGCACCTATCTTGCGTCAAGATTAGCACTGTCCCCAAACGGACTGAACCGAGCTTCCCTTGAGCGTCGTCACCTAGGAGTCTGATCGAGTGCGTGCAAAATGATTTCTATGCCTATGGTATGTTCGGTGCAAACCGTGCACCTATCTTGCACTGACACTAACACTATTTCCAAATGGGCTAAAACGAGATTCCACATGACCCACGTCACTTACGAGTTCCATCGGGTGCGTCCAAAACCATTTATGAGCCTATGGTACGTTCAGTGCAAACCATGCACCTATCTTGCATCAAGATTAGCACTATCTCTAAACGGACCGAACAGAGCTCCACCTGAACCTTGTCACCTAGGAGTACCATCGGGTGCATCTAAAACAATTTATGAGCCTATGGTACGTTTGACACAAACCGAGCACATATCTTGCAGCGACGCTAACACTGTCTCAAAACAGATTGAAACGAGATTCCACATAACCCACATCACCTCGGAGTTCCATCAGGTGCCTCCAATACTATTTCTGAGACTATGGTACGTTCTACGCAAACTGTGCACCAATCTTGCATCAAGAGTAGCACAATCTCCAAACGGACCGAACCGAGCTTCCACTTAAGCCTCGTCTCCTAGGAGTCCCATCGAGTGCGTCCAAAATGATTTCTATGCCTATGGTATGTTCAGTGCAAACCATGCACCTATCTTGCAATGAAACCAACACTTTATCCAAATGAACTAAAATGAGATTCCACACGACCCACGTCACTCACAGTTCTATCGGGTGCGTTCTAAACTATTTATGAGCCTATGTTACGTTTAGTGCAAACCGTGCACCTATCTTGCGTGAAGATTAGCACTATCTCCAATCGGACCAAACCGTGCACCACTAGACCCTCGTCACCTAAGAGTACCATCGGGCGCGTCTAAAATGATTTATGAGCCTATGTTATGTTTGATGCAAACCGAGCAACTATCATGCACCGACGCTAAAACTGTCTCAAAACAGATCGAAACGAGGTTCCACAAAACCCACATCACCTAGGAGTACGATCGGGTGCCTCCAATACTATTTTCGAGCCTATGGTACGTTCGATGCAAACCACGCACTAATCTTGCATCAAGAGTTGCACTATCTCCAAACGGACCGAGGCGAGCTTCCAGTTGAGCCTTGTCACCTAGGAGTCCCATCGAGTGCATCCAAAATGATTTCTATGCCTACTGTATGTTCAGTGCAAACCGTGCACCTATCTTGCACTAACACTAACACTATCTCCAAATGGACTAAAACAAGATTCCACACGACCCACGTCGCTTACGTGTTTCATCGGGTGCGTCCAAAATTATTTATGAGCCTATGGTATGTTCAGTGCAAACCATGCACCTGTCTTGCATCAAGATTAGCACAATCTCCAAATGAACCGAGCACCTATCTTGCACCGATGCTAACACTGTCTCAAAACAGATTGAAACAAGATTCCACATGACTGACGTCACCAAGGAGTTCCATCGGGTGCCTCCAATAATATTTCTGAGTCTACGGTACATTCAACGCAAACCATGCACCTATCTTGCGTCAAGATTTGCACTGTCCCCAAACGGACTGAACCGAGCTTCCCTTGAGCGTCGTCACCTAGGAGTCTGATCGAGTGCGTGCAAAATGATTTCTATGCCTATGGTATGTTCGGTGCAAACCGTGCACCTATCTTGCACTGACACTAACACTATTTCCAAATGGGCTAAACCGAGATTCCACATGACCCACGTCACTTACGAGTTCCATCGGGTGCGTCCAAAACCATTTATGAGCCTATGGTACGTTCAGTGCAAACCATGCACCTATCTTGCATCAAGATTAGAACTATCTCTAAACGGACCGAACAGAGCTCCACCTGACCCTTGTCACCTAGGAGTACCATCGGGTGCATCTGATACAATTTATGAGCCTATGCTACGTTTGACACAAACCGAGCACATATCTTGCAGCGACGCTAACACTGTCTCAAAACAGATTGAAACGAGATTCCACATAACCCACATCACCTCGGAGTTCCATCAGGTGCCTCCAATACTATTTCTGAGACTATGGTACGTTCTACGCAAACTGTGCACCAATCTTGCATCAAGAGTAGCACAATCTCCAAACGGACCGAACCGAGCTTCCACTTAAGCCTCGTCTCCTAGGAGTCCCATCGAGTGCGTCCAAAATGATTTCTATGCCTATGGTATGTTCAGTGCAAACCATGCACCTATCTTGCAATGAAACCAACACTTTATCCAAATGAACTAAAATGGGATTCCACACGACCCACGTCACTCACAGTTCTATCGGGTGCGTTCTAAACTATTTATGAGCCTATGTTACGTTTAGTGCAAACCGTGCACCTATCTTGCGTGAAGATTAGCACTATCTCCAATCGGACCAAACCGTGCACCACTAGACCCTCGTCACCTAGGAGTACCATCGGGCGCGTCTAAAATGATTTATGAGCCTATGTTATGTTTGATGCAAACCGAGCAACTATCTTGCACCGACGCTAAAACTGTCTCAAAACAGATCGAAACGAGGTTCCACAAAACCCACATCACCTAGGAGTACGATCGGGTGCCTCCAATACTATTTTCGAGCCTATGGTACGTTCGATGCAAACCACGCACTAATCTTGCATCAAGAGTTGCACTATCTCCAAACGGACCGAGGCGAGCTTCCAGTTGAGCCTTGTCACCTAGGAGTCCCATCGAGTGCATCCAAAATGATTTCTATGCCTACTGTATTTTCAGTGCAAACCGTGCACCTATCTTGCACTAACACTAACACTATCTCCAAATGGACTAAAACAAGATTCCACACGACCCACGTCGCTTACGTGTTTCATCGGGTGCGTCCAAAATTATTTATGAGCCTATGGTATGTTCAGTGCAAACCATGCACCTGTCTTGCATCAAGATTAGCACAATCTCCAAATGCACCGAACAGAGCCCCACATGACCCTCATCACCTTGGAGTACCTTCGGGTGTGTCAAAAACAATTTATGAGCCTATGGTACGTTTGACGCAAACCGAGCACCTATCATGCACCGATGCTAACACTGTCTCAAAACAGATTGAAACAAGATTCCACATGACTGACGTCACCAAGGAGTTCCATCGGGTGCCTCCAATAATATTTCTGAGTCTACGGTACATTCAACGCAAACCATGCACCTATCTTGCGTCAAGATTAGCACTGTCTCCAAACGGACTGAACCGAGCTTCCCTTGAGCGTCGTCACCTAGGAGTCTGATCGAGTGCGTGCAAAATGATTTCTATGCCTATGGTATGTTCGGTGCAAACCATGCACCTATCTTGCACTGACACTAACACTATTTCCAAATGGGCTAAAACGAGATTCCACATGACCCACGTCACTTACGAGTTCCATCGGGTGTGTCCAAAACCATTTATGAGCCTATGGTACGTTCAGTGCAAACCATGCACCTATCTTGCATCAAGATTAGCACTATCTCTAAACGGACCGAACAGAGCTCCACCTGACCATTGTCACCTAGGAGTACCATCGGGTGCATCTGAAACAATTTATGAGCCTATGGTACGTTTGACACAAACCGAGCACATATCTTGCAGCGATGCTAACACTATCTCAAAACAGATTGAAACGAGATTCCACATAACCCACATCACCTCGGAGTTCCATCAGGTGCCTCCAATACTATTTCTGAGACTATGGTACGTTCTACGCAAACTGTGCACCAATCTTGCATCAAGAGTAGCACAATCTCCAAGCAGACCGAACCAAGCTTCCACTTAAGCCTCGTCTCCTAGGAGTCCCATCAAGTGCGTCCAAAACGATTTCTATGCCTATGGTATGTTCAGTGCAAACCGTGCACCTGTCTTGCAATGAAACCAACACTTTATCCAAACGAACTAAAATGAGATTCCACACGACCCACATCACTTACAGTTCTATCGGGTGCGTTCTAAACTATTTATGAGCCTATGTTACGTTTAGTGCAAACCGTGCACCTATCTTGCGTGAAGATTAGCACTATCTCCAATCGGACCAAACCGTGCACCACTAGACCCTCGTCACCTAAGAGTACCATCGGGCGCGTCTAAAATGATTTATGAGCCTATGTCATGTTTGATGCAAACCGAGCAACTATCTTGCACCGACACTAAAACTGTCTCAAAACAGATCGAAACGAGATTCCACATAACCCACATCACCTAGGAGTTCGATCGGGTGCCTCCAATACTATTTTGGAGCCTATGGTACGTTCGATGCAAACCACGCACTAATCTTGCATCAAGAGTTGCACTATCTCCAAACGGACCGAGGCGAGCTTCCAGTTGAGCCTTGTCACCTAGGAGTCCCATCGAGCGTGTCCAAAATGATTTCTATGCCTACTGTATGTTCGGTGCAAACCGTGCACCTATCTTGCACTAACACTAACACTGTCTCCAAATGGACTAAAACAAGATTCCACTCGACCCACGTCACTTCGAGTTTCACTAGACCCTCGTCACCGAGTAGTACCATTGGGTACGTCTAAAACAATTTATGAGCCAATGGTACGTTTCACACAAACCGAGCACTGATCTTGCACCGACACTAACACTATCTCAGAACAAATCGAAACGAGATTACACATGACCCACATCACCTCGGAGTTCCTTCAGGTGCCTCCAATACTATTTCCGAGCCTACGGTACGTTTGATGCAAACCGTGCACCAATATTGCATCAAGAGTTGCACTATCTCCAAACAGACCGAACCGAGCTTCCAATTGAGCCTCATCACCTAGGAGTCCGATCGAGTGCGTCGAAAACGATTTCTATGCCTATGGTATGTTCGGTGCAAACTATGTACCTATCTTGCACTAACACTAACACTGTCTCCAAATAGACAAAAACGAGATTCCACACGACCCACGTCGCTTACGAGTTTCATCGAGTGCATCCAAAATTATTTTATGAGCCTATGGTATGTTCAGTGCAAACCATGCACCTGTCTTGCATCAAGATTAGCACAATCTCCAAATGGACCGAACAGAGCTCCACCTGACCCTCATCACCTAGGAGTACCTTTGGGTGTGTCTAAAACAATTTATGAGCCTATGGTATGTTTGACGCAAACCGAGCACTTATCTTGCACCGATGCTAACACTGTCTCAAAACAGATTGAAACAAGATTCCACATGACTGACGTCACCAAGGAGTTCCATCGGGTGCCTCCAATAATATTCTGAGCCTACGGTACATTCAACGCAAACCATGCAACTATCTTGCGTCAAGATTAGCACTGTCTCCAAACGGACTGAACCGAGCTTCCCTTGAGTGTCGTCACCTAGGAGTCCGATCGAGTGCGTCCAAAATGATTTCTATGCCTATGGTATGTTCGGTGCAAACCATACACCTATCTTGCCCTGACACTAACACTATTTCCAAATGGGCTAAAACGAGATTCCACATGACCCACGTCGCTTACGAGTTCCATCGGGTGCGTCCAAAACCATTTATGAGCCCATGGTACGTTCAGTGCAAACCATGCACCTATCTTGCATCAAGATTAGCAGTATCTCTAACCGGACCGAACAGAGCTCCACCTGACCCTTGTCACCTAGGAGTACCATCGGGTGCATCTAAAACAATTTATGAGCCAATGGTACGTTTGACACAAACCAAGCACATATCTTGCAGTGACGCTAACACTGTCTCAAAACAGATCAAAACGAGATTCCACATAACCCACATCACCTCGGAGTTCCATCAGGTGCCTCCAGTACTATTTCTGAGACTATGGTACGTTCTACGCAAAGTGTGCACCAATCTTGCATCAAGAGTAGCACAATCTCCAAACGGACCGAACCGAGCTTCCACTTGAGCCTCGTCACCTAGGAGTCCCATCGAGTGCGTCCAAAATGATTTCTATTCCTACGGTATGTTCGGTGCAAACCGTGCACCTATCTTGCATTGACACTAACACTGTCTCCAAACAGACTAAAACGAGATTCCACAGGACCCACGTCTCTTACGAGTTTCATCGGGTGCGTCCAAAATTATTTATGAGCCTATGGTATGTTCAGTGCAAACCATGCACTTGTCTTGCATCAAGATTACAACAGTCTCCAAATGGACTGAACAGAGCTCCACCAGGCCCTCATCACCTAGGAGTACCTTCGGGTGTGTCTAAAACAATTTATGAGCCTATGGTAGGTTTGACGCAAACCGAGCGCCTACCTTGCACCGACGCTAACAATGTCACAAAACAGATTGAAACGAGATTCCACATGACTGATGTCACCAAGGAGTTCCATCGGGTGCCTCCAATAATATTTCTAAGCCTACGGTACATTCAACGCAAACCGTGCACCTATCTTGCGTCAAGATTAGCACTGTCTCCAAACGGACCGAACCGAGCTTCCAATTGAGCCTCATCACCTAGGAGTCCGATCGAGTGCGTCGAAAACGATTTCTATGCCTATGATATGTTCGGTGCAAACTATGTTCCTATCTTGCACTGACAGTAACAGTGTCTCCAAACAGACTAAAATGAGATTCCACACGACCCACGTCGCTTACGAGTTTCATCGGGTGCGTCCAAAATTATTTATGAGCCTATGGTATGTTCAGTGCAAACCATGCACCTGTCTTGCATCAAGATTAGCACAATCTCCAAATGGACCGAACAGAGCTCCACCTGACCCTCATCACCTAGGAGTACCTTCGGGTGTGTCTAAAACAATTTATGAGCCTATGGTACGTTTGACGCAAACTGAGCACCTATGTTGCACCGATGCTAACATTGTCTCAAAACAGATTGAAACAAGATTCCACATGACTGACGTCACCAAGGAGTTCCATCGGGTGCCTCCAATAATATTTCTGAGCCTACGGTACATTCAACGCAAACCATGCACCTATCTTGCGTCAAGATTAGCAATGTCTCCAAACGGAGTGAACCGAGCTTCCCTTGAGCGTCGTCACCTAGGAGTCTGATCGAGTGCGTCCAAAATGATTTATATGCCTATGGTATGTTCGGTGCAAACCGTGCACCTATCTTGCACTGTCACTAACACTATTTCCAAATGGCCTAAAATGAGATTCCACATGACCCACGTCACTTACGAGTTCAGTGCAAACATGCACCTATCTTGCATCAAGATTAGCACTATCTCTAAACGGACCGAACAGAGCTCCACCTGACCCTTGTCACCTAGGAGTACCATCGGGTGCATCTGAAACAATTTATGAGCCTATGGTACGTATGACACAAACCGAGCACATATCTTGCAGCGACGCTAACACTGTCTCAAAACAGATCGAAACGAGATTCCACATAACCCACATCACCTCAGAGTTCCATCAGGTGCCTCCAATACTATTTCTGAGACTATGGTACGTTCTACACAAACTGTGCACCAATCTTGCATCAAGAGTAGCACAATCTCCAAATGGACCGAACCGAGCTTCCACTTGAGCTTCGTCTCCTAGGAGTCCCATCGAGTGCGTCCAAAATGATTTCTATGCCTATGGTATGTTTGGTGCAAACCGTGCACCTATCTTGCAATGACACCAATACTTTATCCAAACGAACCAAAACGAGATTCCACACGACCCACGTCACTCATGAGTTCTATCGGGTGCATTCTAAACTATTTATGAGCCTATATTACGTTTAGTGCAAACCGTGCACCTATCTTGCGTGAAGATTAGCACTATCTCCAATCGGACCAAACCGTGCACCACTAAACCCTCGTCACCTAAGAGTACCATCGGGCGCGTCTAAAATGATTTATGAGCCTATGTTATGTTTGATGCAAACCGAGCAACTATCTTGCACCGACGCTAAAACTGTCTCAAAACAGATCGAAACGAGATTCCACATAACCCACATCACCTAGGAGTTCGATCGGGTGCCTCCAATACTATTTTTGAGCCTATGGTACGTTCGATGCAAACCACGCACTAATCTTGCATCAAGAGTTGCACTATCTCCAAACGGACCGAGGCAAGCTTCCAGTTGAGCCTTGTCACCTAGGAGTCCCATCGAGTGCGTCCAAAATGATTTCTATGCCTACTGTATGTTCAGTGCAAACCGTGCACCTATCTTGCACTAACACTAACACTGTCTCCAAATGGACTAAAACAAGATTCCACACGACCCACGGCACTTTCGAGTTTCACTAGACCCTCGTCACCGAGGAGTACCATTGGGTGCGTCTAAAACAATTTATGAGCCAATAGTACGTTTCGAACAAACCGAGCACTGATCTTGCACCGACACTAACACTATCTCAGAACAAATCGAAATGAGATTACAAATGACCCACATCACCTCGGAGTTCCTTCAGGTGCCTCCAATACTATATCCGAGCCTACGGTACGTTCGACGCAAACCGTGCACCAATATTGCATCAAGAGTTGCACTATCTCCAAACGGACTGAACCGAGCTTCCACTTGAGCCTCGTCACCTAGGAGTCCCATCGAGTGCGTCCAAAATGATTTCTATGCCTACGGTATGTTCGGTGCAAACCGTTCACCTATCTTGCATTGACACTAACACTGTCTCCAAACAGCCTAAAACGAGATTCCACCCGACCCACGTCACTTACGAGTTTCATCGGGTGCGTCCAAAATTATTTATGAGCCTATGGTATGTTCAGTGCAAACCATGCACTTGTCTTGCATCAAGATTACAACAGTCTACAAATGGATTGAACAGAGCTCCACCAGGCCCTCATCACCTAGGAGTACCTTCGGGTGTGTCTAAAACAATTTATGAGCCTATGGTAGGTTTGACGAAACCGAGCGCCTATCTTGCACCGACGCTAACACTGTCTCAAAACAGATTGAAACGAGATTCCACATGACTGATGTCACCAAGGAGTTCCATCGGGTGCCTCCAATAATATTTCTGAGCCTACGGTACATTCAACGCAAACCGTGCACCTATCTTGCGTCGAGATTAGCACTGTCTCCAAACGGACCGAACCGAGCTTCGAATTGAGCCTCATCTCCTAGGAGTCCGATCGAGTGCGTCAAAAATGATTTCTGTGCCTATGGTATGTTCGGTGCAAACCGTGTACCTATCTTGCACTGACACTAACACAGTCTCCAAACAGACTAAAACGAGATTCCACACGACCCACGTCGCTTACGAGTTTCATCGGGTGCGTCCAAAATTATTTATGAGCCTATGGTATGTTCAGTGCAAACCATGCACCTGTCTTGCATCAAGATTAGCACAATCTCCAAATGGACCGAACAGAGCTCCAGCTGACCCTCATCACCTAGGAGTACCTTCAGGTGTGTCTAAAACAATTTATGAGACTATGGTACGTTTGACGCAAACCGAGCACTTATCTTGCACCGATGCTAACACTGTCTCAAAACAGATTGAAACAAGATTTCACATGACTGACGTCACCAAGGAGTTCCATCGGGTGCCTCCTATAATATTTCTGAGCCTATGGTACATTCAACGCAAAACCATGCAACTATCTTGCGTCAAGATTAGCACTGTCTCCAAATGGACTGAACCGAGCTTCCCTTGAGCTGTCTCCAAATGGACTGAACCGAGCTTCCCTTGAGCGTCGTCACCTAGGAGTCCGATCGAGTGCGTCCAAAATGATTTCTATGCCTATGGTATGTTCAGTGCAAACCATGCACCTATCTTGCACTGACACTAACACTATTTCCAAATGGGCTAAAACGAGATTCCACACGACCCACGTCACTTACGAGTTCCATCGGGTGCGTCCAAAACCATTTATGAGCCCATGGTACATTCAGTGCAAACCATGCACCTATCTTGCATTAAGATTAGCACTATCTCTAAACGGACCGAACAGAGCTCCACCTGACCCTTGTCACCTAGGAGTACCATCGGGTGCATCTGAAACAATTTATGAGCCTATGGTACGTTTGACACAAACCGAGCACATATCTTGCAGCGACGCTAACACTGTCTCAAAACAGATCGAAACGAGATTCCACATAACCCACATCACCTCGGAGTTCCATCAGGTGCCTCCAGTACTATTTCTGAGACTATGGTACGTTCTACGCAAACTGTGCACCAATCTTGCATCAAGAGTAGCACAATCTCCAAACGGACCGAACCGAGCTTCCACTTGAGCCTCGTCTCCTAGGAGTCCCATCGAGTGCGTCCAAAATGATTTCTATGCCTACGGTATGTTCGGTGCAAACCGTGCACCTATCTTGCATTGACACTAACACTGTCTCCAAACAGACTAAAATGAGATTCCACACGACCCACGTCGCTTACGAGTTTCATCGGGTGCGTCCAAAATTATTTATGAGCCTATGGTATGTTCAGTGCAAACCATGCACCTGTCTTGCATCAAGATTACAACAGTCTCCAAATGGACCGAACAGAGCTCCACCAAGCCCTCATCACCTAGGAGTACCTTCGGGTGTGTCTAAAACAATTTATGAGCCTATGGTAGGTTTGACGCAAACTGAGCACCTATCTTGCACCGACGCTAACACTGTCTCAAAACAGATTGAAACGAGATTCCATATGACTGATGTCACCAAGGAGTTCCATCGGGTGCCTCCAATAATATTTCTGAGCCTACAGTACATTCAACGCAAACTGTGCACCTATCTTGCGTCAAGATTAGCATTGTCTCCAAACGGACCGAACCGAGCTTCCAATTGAGCCTCATCACCTAGGAGTCCGATCGAGTGCGTCAAAAACGATTTCTATTGATGAGGACATCAACACCGATCATACATCGACGCCGTCCACGCCGACACCTGCTGGTCCTATTACCCGTGCTCGTGCTCGAACACTTAATCATCAAGTGAGTTCCTTCTTGAGCTCTTATCCATCCTGTTTAGATCTTGGAGACACGTGCACTCTTGTTTTGATTAGGAATCAAGGAGAAGACCGAAAGGGAAAAGGACTCGCGTAGGCTGGATTCGGACTGCAGCACACCTCCAACTTGTGACGGTCGCCACGGTTACATACGGAGTCGGATTGGGGTGATTCTGGACTTGTTGGAAAGCTAATAAAGTCTACTTTCATACGGATCTGACCCCATACTCATACCTGCTCAGAAACGGCGTCAACAGTCCAAAAATCACCGAGAGGTCTATTCTGTCCAGGGTGCTGCGCCACCTTAAGTTAGCCCAATGGGCTTGTATATTTTAGAGTCCAGTAGGGACACGTCCTAGGGTTGGAGCACGACCGAAACTCTCTTGTGGTCATCCTCCACACATCATATACCCCTTAGCCGCCACCAGGAACACTTGGGTTTTGTTTTGTTGAAAGTTTAGCCATTGCTACTTCCCTGTAGACGCGTGTGTCGACTAGACCATCCGTTCTACTCGATTCAGAATCCCAACTTTGTGATTTCAGATTGGTTTTCATCTCCATATTTGCAATTGAGTTGCTTGTTCTACTTGTTCTTGCTTGTTCCTCGATTGCTTGCAGGAATTACCCTAGTGGTTTGGTTGATCGTGTTCCACAAGATCGCGTCGGCTGTTGGAGGTGGTGTATCGGTTGCTAAGCCAAAAAAAGTAGATTAGTTTCCTACAATCCTATAGACTTTTGGGCCGTGGCTAGTGCTACCTAGTTAGGGCTTGTTGAGTCGTCGGTTGCATCGGTTGTGTCAAGTTGCTGGTCTTAGTTTTAGTCCTTTAGAGTTTCGAGTTCTTGTCCCGTTCTATCACAACACGCGCTATCATATAGTCTATCTGTTGGCCGAATCCAAGTAGGGTTTGAAGTTTGAATCGGACAAGGAATCGGCTATTCCTCTCTATTGGCCGAATCCAAGTAGGTTGTCAAGTTTGAGTCGGATCAAGGAATCGGGTATTCCTCGCTGTTGGCCAAGTCCGAGTAGAATTGGAAGTTCCAATCAGATGAGGAATCAGTTCACCCTGTGCTACAAATATCAAACGAACCACGCAGCAAGTATTCATATCTAAACGAGTGGCTTACTCTAGAGAGAGAGAGAATACCGGAATACCCCTGCCCTTTTCGGAAAAAGTGTGTGTGCTGAGTTACTCTTTGGGAGTGTGAGTAGAATTGGAAGTTCCAATCAGATGAGGAATCAGTTCACCCTGTGCTACAAATATCAAACGAACCACGCAGCAAGTATTCATATCTAAACGAGTGGCTTACTCTAGAGAGAGAGAGAATACCGGAATACCCCTGCCCTTTTCGGAAAAAGTGTGTGTGCTGAGTTACTCTTTGGGAGTGTTCTTGTTCATATAATCAGTTTTGAGTGCCCCTGTAAAAAAAATATATTCAAAAAAAAGAAAAAAAAGAAAAAGAAAGAAGCAAAAGAAAAGAAGAGAAAGGGGCTGATCTTAGAGATTCTTCGTTCACTTTGGGTGGTGTGTTGTGCTCTCCTTTGTGTCCAGGCTCGCGTCTCTAGCATGGTCTAGACTAGGACCAGCACAGTACCGCCGGTTGAACGATTATTCAGCTTTCTTTTTGTAACTAACGTGGTGCTAGTTCGTTCCTTGTTTCAGCCCACCTATAGCTCCACATATTCTACAGCTTGACAGGTCTCGTGCTGCGGCACTGATACACTTCATCCATTGCTGCAGACTTGTTGGTAGATGACCCCTCCTATCGAGCAAGGTAAGAACTGGTAAGAACTTGTGTAATAGGTGGAGAGTGAGCGACTTGCTGTAGCTACATCCTAGTAGTTGTAGGGCTTTTATTTCTTCACTTGTCTTCTTGTTGTCTTTGTCTTTGAACCATGCCAGGGACCAACGAAGATAACCAAATTCCACATTCGCCTCGCACAAAGGGCATCATACAACATTTTGAAAGGAAAGTGAAGTTGCACACGGAGGGACTTGATAATGACTTGCAGGTGACAAATGACAAACTTGGGCAGTTGGAGGCTACTCAGATTGCCGCAAACAACAAGCTTGCAGGTTTGGAGCAGTCCATTGCTAGTGTGGACAAAAGCCTTACTGCTCTGCTGAGGCGTTTTGATGACCTCCACAACAATGATAAAGACTAGCATAAAGAAGAAAAGAAGGAGGAAGATCGAGAGGATGGTAGTTATGATGAAGAATACACAGGTGATACTGAATATGATGATCGAGACACTCGTGATCGACGTCGCCTACATCACAACCGTAGAGGTATGGGTGGCCGCCGCCGACGCGAGGTACGCAATAATGATGATGCTTTCAGTAAGATTAAATTTAAAATACCTCCTTTTGATGGTAAATATGACCCTGATGCATACATTACTTGGGATATTGCTGTTGATCAAAAGTTTGCATGCCATGAATTTCCTGAGAACACACGTGTTAGGGCTGCTACTAGTGAGTTCACAGATTTTGCTTCTGTTTGGTGGATCGAATATGGCAAGAAAAATCCTCATAACATACCTAAAACTTGGGATGCGCTGAAACGAGCCATGAGAGCTAGATTTGTTCCATCTTACTATGCCCGTGATATGATAAATAAGTTGCAGCAATTGAGACAAGGATCTAAATATGTAGAAGAATACCATCAGGAATTACAAACGGGTATGTTGCGTTGTAAATTAGAGGAGGATGAGGAACCTGCTATGGCTAGATTTTTAGGTGGATTAAATTGGGAAATTCAGGATATCCTCGCTTACAAAGAATACAATAACGTAACCAAACTGTTTCATCTTGCTTGTAAAGCTGAACGGGAAGTGCAGGGACGACGTGCTAGCGCAAGGACTAATGTTTCTGCAGGGAAAGCTAGTTCATGGCAGCCGCGCCCATCTACAACTCCGTCTACACGTACTCCTACGCCATCATCTAGTGACAAGACTCGAGCTGCCCCCACCAATTCAGTAGTGAAGACAGCGCAAAAGCCGGCTGCGAGTACTTCATCCGTGGCATCGACAGGTAGAACAAGCAACATACAATGTCATCGGTGTAAGGGATATGGCCATATGATGCGTGACTGCCCAAACAAGCGTGTTATGATTGTCAAAGATGATGGTGAGTGTTCATCTGCTAGTGATTTTGATGAAGATACACTTGCATTGCTTGCGGCTGACTATGCAGGTAGTGAGGAACACATAGAAGAACACATCAATGCAGGTGACGCGGAGCACTATGAGAGCTTGATTGTACAGCGAGTGCTTAGTGCACAAATGGAGAAGGCGGAGCAAAATCAGCGACACACTTTATTCCAAACAAAGTGTGTCATCAAGGAGTGTTCGTGCCGCATGATCATTGATGGAGGTAGCTGCAACAACTTGGCAAGTAGCGACCTGGTACAGAAGCTCACCCTCACCACCAAACCACATCCCCATCCCTACTACATCCAGTGGCTGAACAACAGTGGTAAGGAAAAGGTAACGAGACTGGTGCGAATCGATTTTGCCATCAGATCATACAAAGATATTGTTGAATGTGATGTTGTGCCTATGCAAGCTTGCAATATTCTGCTAGGTAGACCATGGCAATTTGATAGAGATTCGATGCATCATGGTAGATCAAATCAATATTCGTTTCTATACCATGATCGAAAAATTGTGTTGCATCCTATGTCTCCTGAAGCTATTATGCAATCTGATGTTACTAAGGCTGCAAAAGCAAAGAGCGAGAGTGACAAATCTGTTGTTGATGACAAAGAAAAGATAACATTGAAAGGACGTTGTATGCTTGCTACAAAATCTGATATTAATGAGTTCAATGCATCCACCTCTGTTGCTTATGCTTTGGTATGCAAGGATGCTTTGATTTCATTTGAGGATATGCAACGTTCTTTGCCCCCTGCTGTTGCTAACATTTTGTAGGAGTATTCTGATGTGTTCCCCATTGAGATACCAGCGGGGCTGCCACCAATACGAGGGATTGAGCACCAAATTGATCTTATCCCTGCAGCATCTTTGCCAAACCGTGCGCCATACAGGACCAATCCGGAGGAAACGAAAGAAATTCAGCGACAAGTGCAAGAACTACTAGACAAAGGTTATGTGTGTGAGTCTCTTAGTCCTTGTGCTGTTCCAGTGATTTTAGTACCTAAGAAAGATGGAACATGGCGCATGTGTGTTGATTGTAGGGCTATTAATAATATCACCATTCGATATCGACACCCTATTCCACGATTAGATGATATGCTTGATGAATTGAGTGGTGCTGTTGTGTTTTCAAAGGTTGATTTGTGTAGTGGGTACCATCAGATTCGTATGAAATTGGGAGATGAATGGAAAACTGCTTTCAAAACCAAGTTCGGTCTATATGAGTGGTTAGTCATGCCTTTTGGGTTAACTAATGCACCTAGTACTTTCATGAGATTAATGAACGAGGTTTTGCGTGCTTTCATTGGGAAATTTGTTGTCGTCTACTTTGATGATATACTGATTTATAGCAAATCCATGGATGAACACCTTGATCACTTACGTGCTGTTTTCAATGCTCTACGTGATGCACGTTTGTTTGGTAACCTTGAGAAGTGCACTTTCTGCACCGATCGAGTATCGTTTCTTGGCTATGTTGTCACTCCACAGGGAATTGAGGTTGATAAAGCCAAGGTGGAAGCTATACAAGGATGGTCCTTTTAAAGTGATGCAACGAATAAATGAGAATGCATATAAGCTTGATCTTCCTGCAGATTTTGGGGTTAGTCCCACATTTAACATTGCAGATTTGAAGCCTTATTTGGGTGAGGAAGATGAGCTTGAGTCGAGGACGACTCAAATTCAAGAATGGGAGGATGATGAGGACATCAACACCGATCATACATCCACGCCGTCCACGCCGACACCTGCTGGTCCTATTACCCGTGCTCGTGCTCGAACACTTAATCATCAAGTGAGTTCCTTCTTGAGCTCTTGTCCATCCTGTTTAGATCTTGGAGACACGTGCACTCTTGTTTTGATTAGGAATCAAGGAGAAGACCGAAAGGGAAAAGGACTCGCGTAGGCTGGATTCGGACTGCAGCACACCTCCAACTTGTGACGGTCGCCACGGTTAAATACGGAGTCGGATTGGGGTGATTCTGGACTTGTTGGAAAGCTAATAAAGTCTACTTTCATACGGATCTGACCTCATACTCATACCTGCTCAGAAATGGCATCAACAGTCCAAAAATCACCGAGAGGTCTATTCTGTCCAGGGTGCTGCGCCACCTTAAGTTAGCTCAATGGGCTTGTATCTTTTAGAGTCCAGTAGGGACACGTCCTAGGGTTGGAGCACGACCCAAACTCTCTTGTGGTCATCCTCCACACATCATATACCCCTTAGCCGCCACCAGGAACACTTGGGTTTTGTTTTGTTGAAAGTTTAGCCATTGCTACTTCCTTGTAGACATGTGTGTCGACTAGACCATCCGTTCTACTCGATCCAGAATCCCAATTTATATGAACCCGCTAGGGTGAATCCTGATCTTTCGATGAGAGAAGGTGGATAACTCGATTTGGGAATGGAGATGACTTGCACGGCCCGACTACAACCATCCAAGGATGCTGCGCCTTAGCAACCGATACACCACCTCCAACAGCCGACGCGATCTTGTGGAACATGATCAACCAAACCACTAGGGTAATTCCTGCAAGCAATCGAGGAACAAGCAAGAACAAGTAGAACAAGCAACTCAATTGCAAATATGGAGATGAAAACCAATCTGAAATCACAAAGTTGGGATTCTGAATCGAGTAGAACGGATGATCTAGTCGACACACGCGTCTACAAGGAAGTAGCAATGGCTAAACTTTCAACAAAACAAAACCCAAGTGTTCCTGGTGGCGGCTAAGGGGTATATGATGTGTGGAGGATGACCACAAGAGAGTTTGGGTCGTGCTCCAACCCTAGGACGTGTCCCTACTGGACTCTAAAAGATACAAGCCCATTGGGCTAACTTAAGGTGGCGCAGCACCCTGGACAGAATAGACCTCTCGGTGATTTTTGGACTGTTGACGCCGTTTCTGAGCAGGTATGAGTATGAGGTCAGATCCGTATGAAAGTAAACTTTATTAGCTTTCCAACAAGTCCAGAATCACCCCAATCCGACTCCGTATGTAACCGTGGCGACCGTCACAAGTTGGAGGTGTGCTGCAGTCCGAATCCAGCCTACGCGAGTCCTTTTCCCTTTCGGTCTTCTCCTTGATTCCTAATCAAAACAAGAGTGCACGTGTCTCCAAGATCTAAACATGATGGACAAGAGCTCAAGAAGGAACTCACTTGATGATTAAGTGTTCGAGCACGAGCACGGTAATAGGACCAGCAGGTGTCGGCGTGGACGGCGTGGATGTATGATCGGTGTTGATGTCCTCATCATCTATGCCTATGGTATGTTCGGTGCAAACCGTGTTCCTATCTTGCACTGACACTAACATTGTCTCCAAACAGTCTAAAACAAGACTCCACATGACCCACGTCGCTTACGAGTTTCATCGGGTGCGTCCAAAATTATTTATGAGCCTATGGTATGTTCAGTGCAAACCATGCACCTGTCTTGCATCAAGATTAGCACAATCTCCAAATGGACCGAATAGAGCTCCACCTGACCCTCATCACCTAGGAGTACCTTCGGGTGTGTCTAAAACAATTTATGAGCCTATGGTACATTTGACGCAAACCGAGCACCTATCTTGCACCATGCTAACACTGTCTCAAAACAGATTGAAACAAGATTCCACATGACTGACGTCACCAAGGAGTTCCATCGGGTGCCTCCAATAATATTTCTGAGCCTACGGTACATTCAACGCAAACCATGCAACTATCTTGCGTCAAGATTAGCACTGTCTCCAAACGGACTGAACCGAGCTTCCCTTGAGCGTCATCACCTAGGAGTCTGATCGAGTGCGTCCAAAACGATTTCTATGCCTATGGTATGTTCGGTGCAAACCGTGCACCTATCTTGCACTGACACTAACACTCTTTCCAAATGGGCTAAAACGAGATTCCACATGACCCACGTCACTTACGAGTTCCATCGGGTGCGTCCAAAACCATTTATGAGCATATGGTACGTTCAGTGCAAACCATGCACCTATCTTGCATCAAGATTAGCACTATCTCTAAATGGACCGAACAGAGCTCCACCTGACCCTTGTCACCTAGGAGTAGCATCGGGTGCATCTGAAACAATTTATGAGCCTATGGTATGTTTGACACAAACCGAGCACATATCTTGCAGTGACGCTAACACTGTCTCAAAACAGATCGAAACGACATTCCACATAACCCACATCACCTCGGAGTTCCATCAGGTGCCTCTAATACTATTTCTGAGACTATGGTACGTTCTACGCAAACTGTGCACCAATCTTGCATCAAGAGTAGCACAATCTCCAAACGGACCGAACCGAGCTTCCACTTGAGCCTCGTCTCCTAGGAGTCCCATCGAGTGCGTCCAAAACGATTTCTATGCCTATGGTATGTTCGGTGCAAACCGTGCACCTATCTTGCAATGACACCAACACTTTATCCAAACGAACTAAAACGAGATTCCACACGACCCACGTCACTCACGAGTTCTATCGGGTGTGTTCTAAACTATTTATGAGCCTATGTTACATTTAGTGCAAACCGTGCACCTATCTTGCGTGAAGATTAGCACTATCTCCAATCGGACTAAACCGTGCACCACTAGACCCTCGTCACCTAAGAGTACCATCGGGCGCGTCTAAAATGATTTATGAGCCTATGTTATGTTTGATGCAAACCGAGCAACTATCTTGCACCGACGCTAAAACTATCTCAAAACAGATCGAAACGAGATTCCACATAACCCACATCACCTAGGAGTTCGATCGGGTGCCTCCAATACTAGTTTTGAGCCTATGGTACGTTCGATGCAAACCACGCACTAATCTTGCATCAAGAGTTGCACTATCTCCAAACGGACCGAGGCGAGCTTCCAGTTGAGCCTTGTCACCTAGGAGTCCCATCAAGTGCGTCCAAAATGATTTCTATGCCTACTGTATGTTCAGTGCGAACCGTGCACCTATCTTGCACTAACACTAACACTGTCTCCAAATGGACTAAAATAAGATTCCACACGACCCACGTCACTTTCGAGTTTCACTAGACCCTCGTCACCGAGGAGTACCGTTGGGTGCGTCTAAAACAATTTATGAGCCTATGGTACGTTTCGCACAAACTGAGCACTGATCTTGCATCGACACTAACACTATCTCAGAACAAATCGAAACGAGATTACACATGACCCACATCACCTCGGAGTTCCTTCAGGTGCCTCCAATACTATATCCGAGCCTACAGTACATTCGACGCAAACCGTGCACCAATATTGCATCAAGAGTTGCACTATCTCCAAACGGACCGAACCGAGCTTCCACTTGAGCCTCGTCACCTAGGAGTCCCATCGAGTGCGTCCAAAATGATTTCTATGCCTACGGTAAGTTCGGTGCAAACCATGCACCTATCTTGCATTGACACTAACACTGTCTCCAAACAGACTAAAACGAGATTCCACATGACCCACGTCGCTTACGAGTTTCATCGGGTGCGTCCAAAATTATTTATGAGCCTATGGTATGTTCAGTGCAAACCATGCACCTGTCTTGCATCAAGATTACAAAAGTCTCCAAATGGACCGAACACAGCTCCACCAGGCCCTCGTCACCTAGGAGTACCTTCGGGTGTGTCTAAAACAATTTATGACCCTATGGTAGGTTTGACGCAAACCGAGCACCCATCTTGCACCGACGCTAACACTGTCTCAAAAACAGATTGAAACGAGATTCCACATGACTGACGTCACCAAGGAGTTCCATCGGGTGCCTCCAATAATATTTCCGAGCCTACGGTACATTCAACGCAAACCATGCACCTATCTTGCGTCAAGATTAGCACTGTCTCCAAATGGACTGAATTGAGCTTCCCTCGAGCGTCGTCACCTAGGAGACCGATCGAGTGCGTCCAAAACGATTTCTATGCCTATGGTATGTTCGGTGCAAACCGTGCACCTATCTTGCACTAACACTAACACTATTTCCAAATGGGCTAAAACGAGATTCCACATGACCCACGTCACTTACGAGTTCCATCGGGTGCGTCCAAAACCATTTATGAGCATATGGTACGTTCAGTGCAAACCATGCACCTATCTTGCATCAAGATTAGCACATATCTTGCAGCGTCGCTAACACTGTCTCAAAACAGATCGAAACGAGATTCCACATAACCCACATCACCTCGGAGTTCCATCAGGTGCCTCCAATACTATTTCTAAGACTATGGTACGTTCTACGCAAACCGTGCACCAATCTTGCATCAAGAGTAGCACAATATGTAAACGGACCGAACCGAGCTTCCACTTGAGCCTCGTCTCCTTGGAGTCCCATCGAGTACGTCCAAAACGATTTCTATGCCTATCGTATGTTCGGTGCAAACTATGCACCTATCTTGCAATGACACCAACACTTTATCCAAACGAACTAAAACGAGATTCCACACGACCCACGTCACTCACAAGTTCTATCGGGTGCGTTCTAAACTATTTATGAGCCTATGTTACGTTCAGTGCAAATCATGCACCTATCTTTCGTGAAGATTAGCACTATCTCCAATCGGACCAAACCGTGCACCACTAGACCCTCGTCACCTAAGAGTACCATCGGGCGTGTCTAAAATGATTTTTGAGCCTATGATATGTTTGATGCAAACCGAGCAACTATCTTGCACCGATGCTAAAACTGTCTCAAAACAGATCGAAACGAGATTTGACATAACCCACATCACCTAGGAGTTCCATCGGGTGCCTCCAATTCTATTTTTGAGCCTATGGTACGTTCGATGCAAACCACGCACTAATCTTGCATCAAGAGTTGCACTATCTCCAAACGAATCGAGGCGAGCTTCTAGTTGAGCCTTGTCACCTAGGAGTCCCATCGAGTGCATCCAAAATGAATTCTATGCCTACAGTTTGTTCAGTGCAAACCGTGCACCTGTCTTGCACTAACTCTAACACTGTCTCCAAATGGAGTAAAACGAGATTCCACACGACCCACATCACTTTCGAGTTTCAGCAGACCCTCGTCACCGAGGAGTACCATCGGTGCGTCTAAAACAATTTATGAGCCAATGGTACGTTTCACACAAACCAAACTCTGATCTTGCACCAACACTAACACTGTCTCAGAACAAATCGAAACGAGATTACACATGACTCACATCACCTCGGAGTTCCTTCAGGTGCCTCCAATACTATATCCGAGCCTACAGTACGTTCGACGCAAACCATGCACCAATATTGCATCAAGAGTTGCACTATCTCCAAATGGACCGAACCGAGCTTCCACCTGAGCCTCGTCACCTTGGAGTCCCATCGAGTGCGTCGAAAACGATTTCTATGCCTATGGTATGTTCGGTGCAAACCATGTACCTATCTTGCACTGACACTAACACTGTCTCAAAACAGACTAAAACGAGATTCCACACGACCCACGTCGCTTACGAGTTTCATCGGGTGCGTCCAAAATTATTTATGATCCTATGGTATGTTCAGTGCAAACCATGCACCTGTCTTGCATCAAGATTAGCACAATCTCCAAATGGACCGAACAGAGCTCCACCTGACCCTCATCACCTAGGAGTACCTTCGGGTGTGTCTAAAACAATTTATGAGCCTATGGTACGTTTAACGCAAACCGAGCACCTATCTTGCACCGACGCTAACACTATCTCAAAACAGATTGAAACAAGACTCCACATGACTGACGTCACCAAGGAGTTCCATCGGGTGCCTCCAATAATATTTCTGAGCCTACGGTACATTCAACGCAAACCATGCACCTATCTTGCGTCAAGATTAGCACTGTGTCCAAACGGACTGAACCGAGCTTCCCTTGAGCGTCGTCACCTAGGAGTCCGATCGAGTGCGCCAAAATGATTTCTATGCCTATGGTATGTTCGGTGCAAACCGTGCACCTATCTTGCACTGACACTAACACTATTTCCAAATGGGCTAAAACGAGATTCCACATGACCCACGTCACTTACGAGTTCCATAGGGTGCGTCCAAAACCATTTATGAACCAATGGTACGTTCAGTGCAAACCATGCACCTATCTTGCATCAAGATTAGCACTATCTCTAAATGGACCGAACATAGCTCCACCTGACCCTTGTCACCTAGGAGTACCATCGGGTGCATCTAAAACAATTTATGAGCCTATAGTACGTTTGACACAAACCGAGCACATATCTTGCAGCGACGCTAACACTGTCTCAAAAAAGATCGAAACGAGATTCCACATAACCCACATCACCTCGGAGTTCCATCAGGTGCCTCCAACACTATTTCTGAGACTATGGTACGTTCTACGCAAACCGTGCACCAATCTTGCATCAAGAGTAGCACAATCTCCAAACGGACCAAACCGAGCTTCCACTTGAGCCTCGTCTCCTAGGAGTCCCATCGAGTGCGTCCAAAACGATTTCTATGCCTATGGTATGTTCGGTGCAAACCGTGCACCTATCTTGCAATGAAACCAACACTTTATCCAAACGAACTAAAACGAGATTCCACATGACCCACGTCACTCACAAGTTCTATCGGGTGCGTTCTAAACTATTTATGAGCCTATGTTACATTCAGTGCAAACCGTGCACCTATCTTTGGTGAAGATTAGCACTATCTCCAATCAGACCGAACCGTGCACCACTAGACCCTCGTCACCTAAGAGTACCATCAGGCGTGTCTAAAATGATTTTTGAGCCTATGATATGTTTGATGCAAACCGAGCAACTATCTTGCACCGATGCTAAAACTGTCTCAAAACAGATCGAAACGAGATTCGACATAACCCACATCACCTAGGAGTTCCATCGGGTGCCTCCAATACTATTTTCGAGCCTATGGTATGTTTGATGCAAACCACGCACTAATCTTGCATCAAGAGTTGCACTATCTCCAAACGAATTGAGGCGAGCTTCCAGTTGAGCCTTGTCACCTAGGAGTCCCACTGAGTGCGTCCAAAATGATTTCTATGCCTACAGTTTGTTCAGTGTAAACCGTACACCTGTCTTGCACTAACACTAACACTGTCTCCAAACGGAGTAAAACGAGATTCCACACGACAAACATCACTTTCGAGTTTCAGCAGACCCTCGTCACCGAGGAGTACCATCGGGTGCGTCTAAAACAATTTGTGAGCCAATGGTACGTTTCACACAAACCGAACTCTGATCTTGCACCGACACTAACACTGTCTCAGAACAAATCAAAATGAGATTACACATGACCCACATCACCTCGGAGTTCCTTCAGGTGCCTCCAATACCATATCCGAGCCTACGGTACGTTCGACGCAAACCGTGCACCAATATTGTATCAAGAGTTGCACTATCTCGAAACGGACCGAACCAAGCTTCCACCTGAGCCTCGTCACCTAAGAGTCCCATCGAGTGCGTCGAAAATGATTTCGATGCCTATGGTATGTTCGGTGCAAACCATGTACCTATCTTGCACTGACACTAACACTGTCTCCAAACAGACTAAAACGAGATTCCACACGACCCACGTCGCTTACGAGTTTCATCGGGTGCGTCCAAAATTATTTATGAGCCTATGGTATGTTCAGTGCAAACCATGCACCTGTCTTGCATCAAGATTAGCACAATCTCCAAATGGACCGAACAGAGCTCCATCTGACCCTCATCACCTAGGAGTACCTTCGGGTGTGTCTAAAACAATTTATGAGCCTATGGTACGTTTAACGCAAACCGAGCACCTATCTTGCACCGATGCTAACACTGTCTCAAAACAGATTAAAACAAGATTCCACATGACTAACGTCACCAAGGAGTTCCATCGGGTGCCACCAATAATATTTCTGATCCTACGGTACATTCAACGCAAACCATGTACCTATCTTGCGTCAAGATTAGCACTGTCTCCAAACGGACTGAACTGAGCTTCCCTTGAGCATCGTCACCTAGGAGTCCGATCGAGTGCGTCCAAAACGATTTCTATGCCTATGGTATGTTCGGTGCAAACCGTGCACCTATCCTGTACTGACACTAACACTATTTCCAAATGGGCTAAAATGAGATTCCACATGACCCACGTCACTTACGAGTTCCATCGGGTGCGTCCAAAACCATTTATGAACCAATGGTACGTTCAGTGCAAACCATGCACCTATCTTGCATCAAGATTAGCACTATCTCTAAATGGACCGAACATAGCTCCACCTGACCCTTGTCACCTAGGAGTACCATCGGGTGCATCTAAAACAATTTATGAGCCAATGGTACGTTTGACACAAACCGAGCACATATCTTGCAGCGACGCTAACACTGTCTCAAAATAGATCGAAACGAGATTCCACATAACCCACATCACCTCGGAGTTCCATTAGGTGCCTCCAATACTATTTCTGAGACTATGGTACGTTCTACGCAAACCGTGCACCAATCTTGCATCAAGAGTAGCACAATCTCCAAACAGACCGAACCGAGCTTCCACTTGAGCCTCGTCTCCTAGGAGTCCCATCGAGTGCGTCCAAAACGATTTCTATGCCTATGGTATGTTCGGTGCAAACCGTGCACCTATCTTGCAATGACACCAACGCTTTACCCAAAGGAACTAAAACGAGATTCCACATGACCCACGTCACTCACGAGTTCTATCGGGTGCGTTCTAAACTATTTATGAGCCTATGTTACGCTCAGTGCAAATCATGCACCTATCTTTTGTGAAGATTAGCACTATCTCCAATTGGACCAAACCGTGCACCACTAGACCCTCATCACCTAAGAGTACCATCGGGCGTGTCTAAAATGATTTTGAGCCTATGATATGTTTGATGCAAACCGAGCAACTATCTTGCACCGATGCTAAAACTGTCTCAAAACAGATTGAAACAAGATTCGACATAACCCACATCACCTAGGAGTTCCATCGGGTGCCTCCAATACTATTTTCGAGCCTATGGTATGTTCGATGCAAACCACGCACTAATCTTGCATCAAGAGTTGCACTATCTCCAAACGAATCGAGGCGAGCTTCCAGTTGAGCCTTGTCACCTAGGAGTCCCACCGAGTGCGTCCAAAATGATTTCTATGCCTACAGTTTGTTCAGTGCAAACCGTGCACCTGTCTTGCACTAACCACTAACACTGTCTCCAAACGGAGTAAAACGAGATTCCACATGACCCACATCACTTTTGAGTTTCAGCAGACCCTCGTCACCGAGGGAGTACCATCGGGTGCGTCTAAAACAATTTATGAGCCAATGGTACATTTCACACAAACCGAACTCTGATCTTGCACCGACACTAACACTGTCTCAGAACAAATCGAAACGAGATTACACATGACCCACATCACCTCGGAGTTCCTTCAGGTACCTCCAATACCATATCCGAGCCTACGGTACGTTCGACGCAAACCGTGCTCCAATATTGCATCAAGAGTTGCACTATCTCCAAACGGACCGAACCAAGCTTCCACCTGAGACTCGTCACCTAGGAGTCCCATCGAGTGCATCGAAAACGATTTCTATGCCTATGGTATGTTCGGTACAAACCGTGTACCTATCTTGCACTGACACTAACACTGTCTCCAAACAGACTAAAACGAGATTCCACATGACCCACGTCGCTTACGAGTTTCATCGGGTGCGTCCAAATTATTTATGAGCCTATGGTATGTTCAGTGCAAACCATGCACCTGTCTTGCATCAAGATTAGCACAATCTCCAAATGGACCGAACTGAGCTCCACCTGACCCTCATCACCTAGGAGTACCTTCGGGTGTGTCTAAAACAATTTATGAGCCTATGGTACGTTTAACGCAAACCGAGCACCTATCTTGCACCGATGCTAACACTGTCTCAAAACAGATTGAAACAAGATTCCACATGACTGACGTCACCAAGGAGTTCCATCGGGTGCCACCAATAATATTTCTGAGCCTACGGTACATTCAACGCAAACCATGCACCTATCTTGCGTCAAGATTAGCACTGTCTCCAAACGGACTGAACTGAGCTTCCCTTGAGCGTCGTCACCTAGGAGTCCGATCGAGTGCGTCCAAAACGATTTCTATGCCTATGGTATGTTCGGTGCAAACCGTGTACCTATCTTGCTCTGACACTAACACTGTCTCCTAACAGACTAAAACGAGATTCAACGCGACCCACGTCACTTTCGAGTTTCACTAGACCCTCGTCACCGAGTACCATCGGGGGCGTCTAAAACAATTTATGAGCCAATGGTACGGTTCACACAAACCGAGCACTGATCTTGCACCGACACTAACACTGTCTCAGAACAAATCGAAACGAGATTACACATGACCCACATGACCTCGGAGTTCCTTCAGGTGCCTCCAATTACTATATCCGAGCCTACGGTACGTTCGACGCAAACCGTGCACCAATATTGCATCAAGAGTTGCACTAGCTCCAAACGGACCGAACCGAGCTTCCACTTGAGCCTCGTCACCTAGGAGTCCCATCGAGTGCGTCCAAAATGATTTCTGTGCCTATGGTATGTTCAGTGCAAACCATGCACCTGTCAGTGCAAACCGTGCACCTGTCTTGCACTAACCACTAACACTGTCTCCAAACGGAGTAAAACGAGATTCCACATGACCCACATCACTTTTGAGTTTCAGCAGACCCTCGTCACCGAGGAGTACCATCGGGTGCGTCTAAAACAATTTATGAGCCAATGGTACATTTCACACAAACCGAACTC